>NW_019104568.1:310410-337893 GCF_001995035.1 Momordica charantia
TTTCTACCTATTCAAATTTATAAAAATCCAGCACTTAGTTTATCTTTACTTTGCCTTTACTTTATTTTTAGTTAAGAGAATTGTGTTTTTGGAGGAAAGAGCACGTGACACTCCCCCTTGCTTGAAAGAGAAGGGCGAAGCTCTCAATCCCGAGCAAAACTCTTCGTTAGTTAACTTTTGTTTTTCACACATGCATTTCAATTTCAACCATTTTACTTGTTGTATTTTCTTCAATATGTCTTTCTAAATTCCCGTCTCTAGCCCGGTTATGGATWGTTAGCCTTTTATTTCTAAAAAGGGTTGCTAAGAAGTAGTGTTTTTGCTTTCCACTCATTGCTCAACATGTTTTCCCAAAAAGTTAGGATTTAGAGAAGGCCACTGTAAGTCTTAACAAGTCAATACTGAAAAGGTTGCTTATYTGCATTGTTGAGTGGTTAAACCGWGGAGAGGAGCGCCTTAAACATAAGGGTTCCGGTTAAGTAGCCTAGACATAGGACCTTAACCCGAGGTTGCGACTATTTCCATCCTAAAACTAAGATATCTCTCATAATAGACATATTAGGGAATGTCTTAGGACTTTGAACTTGCTTAGACATAAGTCAAGTGAAAAGCGTAGTCGTTGGTTCCTAAAGTAAAATGCATATCGYCCTTAGCGTATCCTTGATTCTTTGTTGGCTAACTTGAAGTAATTCGGGCTAGGTTTTACCATTATAAGACCAAATCCCAAATCCAAAACCATTATTTGTGACCACTTCCCATTTTACAAGAATCACTCATTTCAACGTTCATTATTCATTAAAACTTTAGAGTTTGGAAATTATTTAGAAGTCCTTGAGGATCGATACTTGGATACTCCATCCATTTTATATTACTCTGACAGGTGTGCGCTTGCATCTATAGAATTGTTACCACGCTTAGTGCGTGCGTTCAGCATAACCTCAGTCAATATCCTATATTCAAAAGGAGAAGATATCTTGATTGCCTTAAGATTCTCCCCAGATTCAGATAACCAGATTTCCTGGATGTATCAGGATTCAAATTCCACAATCCCTAGAGGGATCAGGATTCAACTCTTATAAATAGGAAGTAAGTCAAACCTTAATGAGGGCGACAAATCTCTACTCTTTGCTATGCTCATAACACCCTACACTTTACACTCAACTACTCTGATTCTGACTTAAGTATCAGAACCTGTGTGGCAAGAGCCACACCGGTCTTTAGTACTATTCTGTTTTGCAGGTCTTGTCGATTCCTTTTATTCTAGAAGATTGGTGAGAATCCTAGGAGGCCAGATTTCTGCATCAACAATGTGTAATTGGTTCTGTTCTAGTGTTTCAAAAAGAGAGGGAGGTTTTGTAAGTGTTCATGCTCTGATTTACTACAGACAAGTATATCATCAAAATAAACCACAATAAAATTATTGAGGAAATGATGCAAAACCTAGTTCATTAGTCTCATGAATGTACTTGGCACGTTGGGTAATCCAAATGGACCAGCCACCTAAAGAGTCTCTCATCGATTTTGAACACCATTTTCCACTTGTCCCCAGGTCTGATCCTTATCTGATGATAACCACTCTTAAGGTCCACCTTGGAAAATATTTGCTCTCCACTAAGTTGATCTAAAACTCGGATAACCTGGGTATGGGAAAGTGATATTTAATGGTTATTTTGTTGATAGCATGGCTATCAACACACATTCTCCGAGATCCGTCTTTTTTAGGGGCTAGTAAGACAGGGACAACACAAAGGCTAAGGCTTGGCTGAATGTGCCCCTTACGAAGGAGATCCTTGATCTGATCATTTAAAATTTGGTATTCATTTCGACTCATTCTATAATGGGGTAAATGAGGTAAGGAGGCTCCCGGTACAAAGTCTATGCAATGTTAAATATTTCTTAAAGGTGGCAATCCAGAAAGGTCTTGGGTAAGGGAAGAAAATTCAGAGAGCAATTGCTGGACATCAGGGTGAATAATCTGTGTAGATGGGTAAGCCATATTCCCTTTATTTACTAGAGCCAACACCATAGGATCATCCTTTTGCAAGAAGGATTTACCACTAATAAGTGTAAATAATTGGCTGGCCGATGTTGAAGGTTCCTTTCATAGTTTAGGATCCAATGAAGATGGTAGTAAAACAATTTTTCGCCCCATCCAATGAAATTCRTATGTATTTTCATGTCCCTTCATGTATAGCTTGGAAATCAAATTGCCATGGGCATCCTAGATGGATATGACAAGCATCCATATCCAAGACGTCACAAACAATTTGATCTTTATAATGATTCCCAATTCTTAAAGGGACTGTACATATTGAATTGATAGGCGTTTCACCGCCTTTTCGAATCCAAGAAACCTTATAAGGCTGAGGATGGGCATCCATTTTTAGACTGAGAGCCAAAACCAACTTTTGTGACATCATATTTTCGCTATTGCCGCCGTCTATTATTACATTGCATATTTTTCCATTAACAGTGCAGTGTGTGCGAAATAGAGCATGGCGTTGAGTAGGTGTCTCTACCTTAGGTGCCAAGAAAATCTTTTGGATGACACAATTAACCAAGTCTCATTCGTCGGGTTCTAAATAAGTGTTGTCTTCATCCAAAATAGGATCTACATCAAGACTCGACAAGTCGTCCTCCTCCATCATAGCCGGTGTACAGTGGTGAGGACACTCATTGGATAAATGTCCCTGTTGTCCACAGCAGAAACATTTTCCTAAATTTGGTCGAGCATACGTAGCAGCACCCTTTCGAATGGTAGTGTCAGTAGGCTTAACTGGTTTGGAGCCAGAAGAATAGAAGCACTGCCAGTGCTAGTTGAAGAAGAAGTATCAGAGGAAGAAAATTTAATACCTTGAGTTTTATCCCAGATCGAGCGTCGTTGTGTCGTGCTACCACGTTTATGATTAAGATTTTCCTCGACCTTGGTTGCCATGGAAATGGCCTCTGTAAGCAATCCGATTAGCTGAGTATCCATTTGGTCTTGGATTTCTTCACGCAAACCATCCAAGAAATAGGCCATTTTGTAATCTTCTAATTCTGAGAGATTATTACATGCCCCCAAACGATGGAACTCTTTGGTGTAATTTGCAATAAACTTATTCCCTTGGCGACAACATTGATATTGCTGGTAGAGGAGTTGCTCAAAATTGGAAGGTAGAAACTCCCGCAACAGTCGGAGTATTCGAGGCTAGTTCCGGATGGGATGCTTACCCAGATACTGTCGGTTAATCTCCAATTGATCCCACCAAGTCGACACACCGGACTGGAGCTCGAAGGCAACCAATCTAAGATTTTTGTCTTCTGGTGTGTTGGTGTAATCAAACAAATTCTCGACATTCTTGATCCAGTCCAAGAATGCCTCCACTCTCATCTTCCCATTCAAGGTTGGAAGATTCGTCTTCATTTTATAATCAGTTCGCACACCTCCTCTGTCGGAAAATCAAATCGGTCAAAATGAGGATTCCTGTGAAAAAAATCATCTTCCTCACCTGAAGGGTCTGAACCTTGAATTCTCAGTTGAAGTTTTTGATTTCTTCGACCACGTCCATCTGCATTTCGGGCCATTACTGGAGTTGGTGACCAGTTTCTTGGTGGATTTAGCCTTTCTTGTTTGAGCTGGTCGCCGTGATTACACAGGTCTTCACGCAGTCGCTCTTGCTTGATCGTGATGTTCCCCAGGTGCTTAGAAATATTTTCCCTGAGGCTGTGAATTGTTTGCACACTAGAACGTACATCGCCCAACGAATCATCCACCAACAGCAAGCATTTGATGGTCGATTTTAGAGACAGAGGTTGAGTTGTTGAAGTATCCACCATGGGTCCTCTACCGGAAGTCGCCGCATTTTTCCCTGCCATGAGGTCCTAATTTCAAATAGGGCTCTGATACGAATTTGGTGTAAAACCAAGGATTTAAATAAGAAGCCATTTAACTAACTAACTGTTTAACCACAAGCGATCTAACGACTAGATTAACAGAATAGTTTGGTTATAAGCTACATCAAAATGAATTTCGAAAATTAATATGGAAATTGCTTGTTGAGAATTTTTGTACTCAAAATATTTTCAGATGAAAGATTGAATGACCATTCTGATAGAGGGTCAAGTTTAGCGTTATAGCATGAGATTGAAAGTCGTTTTCCTAATTAGTTAAGTTGATTTAGAAAATTTATGTAAGAAATTGCTTCCGCTAAAAACTTTTACTTTGTTAAAGTTTCTTTGAAACTTACCCTTACGCATTATTGATAGGTAGCTCTATTAGAAAATACGAGTTATTACATTGTATCTATTTAGTCACTGTGCTTTAAAATGATCCCTTGAACTTTTATTGTTGTGTTTTTTTTTAGTTTCTATACTTGTAATTTTTTTTAATTGAACCCTAGACTTGATTTTGTTAATGATCCTTGTTTGGTCGAAGATAGGTGCCTTAATCTGTTGAGCTAATACTTAGATTGACAAGAAGTAGTAAGGATTTAATACTTTATTTCCAAATTTGCGACGATTAATCACTAGACTATGAAAATCAATAATTTAATGAACATCAAGTCTTGCACAAAATTAAGTTTGATTAATATACTTTATCTAAAAAAAAGTTGATTAATGTACAAAATCATCATTAACAACGTCAAAACTTATAAATTTCAACAAAAAGAATCTCTAACATTGTTATTGATTTAATCCTATCAATTCATAAATACATGTTTAAAATTCATTTGACACCTATGAAATGTCTTTTTCAACAAATTTTCCAACAAAAACCTATTAGAGTAAAAATTGTAATACATTTTATTTTTAGTTTAAGCTGAAGATGGCTAACAGTTATCCAAGTTGTGCAATTTAAAGGATTTTAAAATTTAGGAAAAACATATAAAATGCTTGGCTCTTTAAACTAATCTTGTTATCACCACCCTTTATTTGACCAGTAAAATATAGAAATGCAAAAACTTATACATTTTTTAAAAAACAATGAGATGCCAATTTTTTTAATGGCATTGAGGACAGGATTAGGAGCCAAATATTTGCTTAGAATTTGACCTTTTCACTTTATATAATAAAAACTAATACTTCACCCTAATGAAAATTTTAACCATTTTTAAATTATATTTACTAAATATTTACCTACTTAAAAATAAGAGAAAGTCTGTCATTTATTTCAAATAGCTTTAAGTTTTCAAATTTTTACACATTTAGATTCTCATATTTTAAATATTCATTAATCTGAAGATTGTCTTCAATTATTGACATTTTATTTTATTAAATTTATTTTTTATTTATACGATTAGATTTGATTTTTATCACTTTTTTTCATATTTGGATTTCAAATCTTCCACCCTACCTAAAAATTTCATATTTTTCTCATATCACAATTAATACAAAATCCTTCCTTTTGTAATCAAAATTTAAAAAATCTCTCACCGAATTTTTTTGCTTCTTTTTTTCACGCTTTTTTTTTCCAATAGTATGACATATACTCTTCTAAATAGTTATATAATATATACCATTGTTATATACTATTATGTTAAAAGAATATATTCCAACTACCACTAAATATATAATACTTCAAAAGGTTATATAATGTATATCTTTTAGTGGTATATACTCAGATATTTTAAGTTATAATATAACTTTTGGTGGTACATACTCAAATATTAGGTTATATAATATATACTTGTGTCACCTATTTAAAATCTAATAAACTCCCTAACACAATTTTTATGATTTGGAAAAAAAAAATCAATGAAACTATAGTCTTCTATGTGGTTGTGATGGTTTTTGAGGGATTTTAGTTTTCAAATTAGAAATTTTAGGGATTTTAAGGATTTGAAAACAAAAATTAAGAAACCGCCCCCATTCTAAATTTATTCCATATTTGATTTGATTTTTTCAATCTTTATTTAACATATATTAGAAAGGTAATTTACCTAATGGTTCCACCTATAATGTGTCAATCTTTAGACAATAATGTAAATTGTTAAAAAATTAAGCTCGCTGTGTAATTTAAATCTTAAAATTGGCTAGTTGTTGTGTACTAATCCCAAAAATAAAAGAGCCGGTCCAAATTTGTTTCCTATTTTCAGATTCACCTAATGAAATGAATTCAATGAATATGCATTTGACAGCTTTAGACATATTTGTTTTTTAAAACTGTTTTTGGATGATGTGATGCAAACCTTGAAAATTTTGAAAACAATATTTTTTATATTTTTAGTGTTTTCAGATTTTGAATTTGAAACTTTAAAATGTACAATATATTAAAAAAACTTTGATAAATATATATTATTTAATGTACAAACTTATTTTATCTTTGTTGAAATTAAAATATTTAAAATATAATATATTATAGATTATATAACATTGTAAAATAATAATTATACAAATTTTATAACAAAAACATTAATAAATTAAATTGATATTATCGTAGGTTAAACTAAATATTTAGTTGGTAAATATGATTAGTTTACAAATATATTTATAAATACACATCGAACAATTTTTTAACTTGAAATTAAATTTTTAAATTTGCTATCACAAACACATATTTGAAAAAAGAATCATTTTAATTGAATCATTGCTTACAAATTTTTGTTTTATGACCACCCACCAAATATGTCTCAATCTTTACAAATAAAAAATAAGGACGGTTGTAAATATGTCAAAAATATTTAATAAAATAACAACCACGTTTAGTTTTTTTTATGATATACTACTGAGTGTCCGTGCAATATGTTGTCCGTATAAATGTGATATTTCCGAAAAAATACATGCTAAAGTTACAATTTCCTTCGCCCTATAGATGTTTTACCCAAAAAAAAAAAAATGGTTTCAAGTGTTTCGTTGAACACATTTGAAATATATTCGGACGCATTGGGATAAAAATTGTTTGTGCAGAAAGGAGCAGGAGAAGAGCCGCCGATTTGAAATTGAGTTAGTGAAAGGCAGACGGCAGAGTGAGGGTTGTACGGACGGAGCTCGGGAGAATGAAAGAGGCCGAGGAGACGCAGTTCGTGACTCCCGGAGAAGTGCTCGGAAAGCCTTCGGACTTGAAATCTGGGAAAGGAGCTTATGTTGCCAATAACACTGTTTATGCTTCTCTTTCTGGTTTCCGCCGCATTCTTCCTCCTCCACCCAACTCTTCCGACTCGGTACTCCCTTTTTACTTCTGTTCACACTTTCTTTTTGATTTTTGAGATTTGGGTTCACCCCCTATGAGGTTTCTTTTGGAATTTGAAAGAATTTTGATGTGAACTTTGGAGGATGAGAACTTAGATTGTGGAGGGGGAGAGTAACAACACTTGTGTTATTTCCTTCGGATCATGTAGTAGTTTCTTGGTTAGATAGGTTCTATTTTGACGCCTACTAACTAAGACTTCTCCAGAAAGACAAGATTGAACTATGGGGAGATTGAAAAAAGTATTACCTTGGGTAGTTGTGGTGTTTGGTGAAAAAATTATTATCTTGGAATTATTGTATTATATTAGGGTCAGGACAAGAAGCAAATATTTCTCTTGTTTTCTCTTAGACTACAGTGAATACGACATTTTGGGAAGAGTTTTGAACCGGTTTATTTGGTTTCCTTCCTCTTTCTTTCAAGCATGGTTGATGCTGTATGAGATAGTAACCTCTACTTAATAGTAATACTGGTCACATAAGCACGTTATAGAGGATACTTTATTTTCGTTATTTAGTTCTTTCCAATCTGTATCTTCAAATTTTATATCTAACTGGCCGCTGATGTTGATTATGTTATGGCTGATTTGTATTGTTAGAGACCAACTGTGGAAGTGACCGGTCATAAGGCCCATGGTGCTGTTCCAGCTCCTGGATCTGTCGTCATTGCTCGAGTAAGTTGCTTACAGCCTATTTTATCTGTTTGTGTGTGATATTTAAAATGTCACCGATCTTTCACTCTAGCGCCTGCTGATGTAGGGCCTAATTGTAGGCTATGGCTTGCTTCCTTCCTTTTTTCCATTTCCTCATCCTCCTCTTTTAATTTTGCTAAGGTAATCCTGTTGGCGAAAGTAATTTTGCATCTTTGATATGCTAAGCCCTTCCTTAGTCAAGTCATAAGTCATAGGTACAAAAGGAATTTGATGTAGGGTTGGTTTTTGGAATTCTTTTCCTATTGTTTACCGTAGTCTACTACTGCTTCTTAAGGTTGCTCGTTTCGGTTAGTGTGGTTTTTAGATTGAAGTTAATTGGAGGTAGTTAGACCTGAGTTGGGAGGGCTCTATGGCCTTGAAAGTTTTGTTTCTTGCAACCTCCCCACTCCACACAAATAAAGAACTCTACTGAATTTTATTTACTATGATTTTTCTTTGACTCTTAAGTTATTTCTAGTATTTTTTTTTTCACCCTCTTGGTATCTGTTTTGGTTGATGATTGGATTATCATTCTATGAATGTCTTAACCAGTATATCTTATTATTCTTTCCATTAATTGTAGGTTACAAATGTAATGTCCAGAATGGCATCAGCTGATATTATGTGTGTTGGTCCAAAGTCTGTGAAGGAAAAGTTCACCGGAATTATCAGGTCTGAAATATTTTTTTATGTAAAGCTTTTAATTATCCTTTTTTTTTTGTATATATTATTTTCTTTGGTGTTAAAAGGTCTTCTACCATGTTCTGATTTTTGATATATTTTGCATTTTCTTGAAAACTTTTATGCTGTCTTTATTATTTATGTTGCATGGAAATCAAACATTTAAAGCTGATCTAAATTAGGAAAAAAGTTATTTAAATTTCGTGTAAAAAAAATGTAAATTAGGACAGCAGTTATTTAAATTTTGTGTAAACAAAAGTTAAATTATGACAAAAATTATGTTGATGTAAACATTGTTTAGTAAACCTAAATAATATGCATCTGTTTTGCTCCTAGACTAGGTCAGGGACCTCACCTTGATGAGCATGCGCTTCTTGCTCAAGTGCAACATTTATTTTAGTAAAGTATGATCAAATTATGTTCAAGAAATCATAAACAAGAACATATTGGTTCATTTCATTCATTTGACCTCTCTTAAAGCACAAGTTCTCTTTTTCCCGTAGGTGTGGAGGAAGATGGAAGTAATAGTGAACTAAATAGGAAAATATGGAGGGCTATAAGTCAATTGATCGGAACCATGGAGATGAAAACTTATTTAGTTATGATGGTCGATGGACCTTAAGAATTAGGTCTTTCCAATGTGATTTTGTAGTTGATTTTAGGAATTTGTGGACTTTTTGCAGTTTTACTTTATTCATCTTTAATAGTTGATCCTTCGAGCATTGTCTAATGTTTCTGTAGTAGCTCTGACTTTTCTCCTTTGCCTCCCATCATAAGCAGCGAACAACTTGCAATTTTTGAACACAGTTGCCTAAAGCCCTGCATTACCCGAAATCTTTTCTTCTAAAGGATATTGTTAAGGAAAGTTCAATGTTCTTGATCATAGATGTTTTCAAAGTCAGTCTTGAAGGTAATGCATGTGTTACAAGTTCTGAAACCATCGTATCGGGATTAGCAACCACAGCTCCATCAGCTCCTTTCCTACATTTAGCGAACAACCCTAGGCCTATAGTTATTGATTTTACAAACATCACCCTTCCTGCACACAAGGAAGCCTTAGATTTCATTTGAACATATCACATATCAATTACCTCTCTCTTGGTTCAACCTTCGGATGAACTTAATACAAAAATCATTAGATGTCTTCCGGCTCCGGGCCTTGAGCGGGTGTGGGTGCCCTCAGGTATAGCGTAGCAAAAAAAAAAAAAAAAAGTACCTCCCTCTTGAGTCTTGTAAAAATCTTGATCTTTTGTTTAAAAAATTATTGCCTCCTTGATATCCTGCCCTGGAGGTGATAGACCACCTCAATTATTAATGTGTATAGTATGAAATGTGTTGGGGGACTTTCTCTGTGCAAGTCATGTGATGTACCTGTGGGGCCCATTGTTATTAAGTTAGTTGTGAATTGTGATTAGGAGAGCACATCTAGAGAGTATTATAGGAAACTTTCATATAGGTGAGAGGTACGTTTCTGGCTGTTGTAAGTTTGAAGTAGGTAGGGAGACAGAGACTCTTGAAATTTCCATAAGGTTGTACTTTCTAAAACTCTTTGAATTTAGTGGATTCTGTCAAAAGTGGTATTTTGGAATGATAGCTAATAAAAAGGTGGAATCAAGACTTAATGTATTGGAAGAGAAGAATGAGGAGTTGGGGTAGATTAAAAAAGAATTCCACCTATACTTGGTGGTAAAGAAGTTGGAAAATATTTGGCATGGAGAAGAGGGATTGATTACAATAGAAACAGCTAAGGTGGAGCGTGGGAAGAGTAAAAGGAGTGGTCTTCATCAGGGTAGTTAGAGAAAAGATAGTGGAGATATGTAGAGTGGAGAAAATTGAGTGATATCAATATGTGTTTGAGAAAACTAGAGATCCTCATCTTTAATGGTTTAATGGTAAGAATTTAGATAGGTAGCTGCATAGAGTGGAACAATACTTTGTAGTGAATCACGTAATGAGGGCTGAGAATTTGGAAGTTGTTGTGTTATGTTTAAATGGAGAACCTCTCTTGGCATCAATGCACAAATGGCCAAAGATTGATAGAGAGCCTGGAGGAGTTTTGTTGCTTGTTCTTTAAAAGATTTTGGACCACCTAAGAAGGGACATTATGTGAGAAATTCTTAGCACTGGGTCAGGCCACCACTGTTGAAGAACATTATTATAAGTTCAAACAGTATATAGCACCATTACTAAAGATACTGGAATTAGTCTTGGAAAGTCCATTTGTCACAGGTTGAAACAAGTGAAAGTTTTTTTTTTTTTTTTTCCTTTTCTTTTTTCATGGGAAACAATATTTCATTGATAAGATGAAATATATAAAAAGGGAAGATACCGTGTAGGAAAATTACAAAAGAGCCTCCAATTCATCAAAAGATCATTTAAACTAAAACTTGAGGAAAGAGGCAAAATAAGATCTCCAGTAACTCATCACGCATCCTATCACTCAAAACTTTTCTTTGTAGTCAATTCTATACTAAGGATTTGGGAGTGTTGAAATACTTCTTAGGAATTGAAGTAACGAGGAGCAAGAAGGAGATTCTATTATCACAGAGAAAATATGTACTTGACCTGTTAACTGAAACAAGAAAGTTAGCTACCAAGCCACGTAGTACCCCAACAAAAGCTGATTTACAACTTACAGAGGGAGGGGAGTTGTTGAAAGATCCTGAGAAGTATTAGAGGTTAGTAGGGAAGCTGAATTATCTCACAGTTACGAGGCCAGACATAGCTTATCCAGTCAGTATTATGAGTCAGTTTATGAGTTCTCCTTCGACTGACCATTGGGCCGCATTGGAACATATTCTATGTTATTTGAAAGGTGCTCCTGGACGTTGTTTGTTATATAAAGGTCATGGTCATCTTAATATTGAATGTTTTTTAGATTCTGATTGGACAGATTCTAAGGAAAATAGAAGATCAACCTCAGGATATTATGTATTTGTTGGATGTAATTTAGTTTCTTGGAAAAGTAAGAAACAAAATGTGGTGTTGCGTTCAAGTGCTGAATCAGAATATCGAACTATGACACAGTCGGTATGTGAATTTATATGGATATATCAGCTTTTGACTGAATTGGGATTTGGCATCACCACTCCAATGAAACTTTGGTGTGATAATCAAGCAGCTCTTCATATTGCATCTAATCTAGTATTTCATGAACGAACCAAACACATTGAAGTTGATTGTCATTATGTANTCACCACTCCAATGAAACTTTGGTGTGATAATCAAGCAGCTCTTCATATTGCATCTAATCTAGTATTTCATGAACGAACCAAACACATTGAAGTTGATTGTCATTATGTACGTAAGAATGTACAGCAAGGATTGGTGGCTACAGGATATGTGAAGGCTGGAGAGTAGTTAAGAGATATCTTCACTGAAGCATTGAATGAAGCACATATAGATTATCTCTCTAACAAGTTGAGCATGATTAACATATATGCACCAACTTAAGGGGGAGTGTTACAGTATATATATTAGTATATTTTATACTCTTGTAATATATGTATTAATTAGTCCTTTACCTTTCCTTTCTAGGATTAGATTAACCTTGTATATTTGTCTATATATATATATAGACTTGAGAATAATCTTATCTGGTTCTCTCAAACCTTAGTTTCTATGTGGACCACAAACATTAGAATGAACTAATTCAAAAAGTGCATTAGCTCGTGTATTGACTCTAGGATACGCAGACTTATGGAATTGATTATTTTGATACTTTTTCTCCAGTTGCTAAATTGGCTTCTGTCAGGTTATTTATTCTCTTGGCATCCATTCACCATTGGCCCTTACATCAGCTTGATATTAAAAATGTCTTCCTTCATGGTGATCTTCAAGAAGAAGTGTATATGGAGCAACCACCAGGTTTTGTTGCTCAGGGGGAGAATGGAAAGATATGTCGTCTTCGCAAATCCTTATATAGGTTGAAACAAAGTCCACGAGCATGGTTTGGAAAATTCAGTCAGGTGATTGAGGACTTTGGAATGAAGAAGAGTAAGTCCGACCATTTTGTCTTCTATAAACAATTTGAGTTGGTGTTATCTTACTAGTTGTATATGTTGATGATATTGTGATTACTGGTAATGATTCATCAATCCTCGTGTGTTGATACTTCGTCTCAAAATGGAGTTGCAGAAAGAAAAAATTGACATCTTCTCCAAACAGTAAGGGTCTTAATGTTTCAAATGCATGTTCCAAAATACTTTTGGGCTGATGCTATTTCGACGGCTTGCTTCTTGATTAATTGCATGCCTTCATCCATTCTTAAGGGTGAAATACCTTATCGTATTCTATGTCCTAGTTCTACATAACCTTTATCTCCTATTAAACCTAAAATATTTTGTTGCACCTGTTTTGTTCGGGATGTTCGCTCTAGCTCACCAAATTTGACCCTAAGTCATTAAAATGCATTTTCCTTGGTTATTCTCGTGTTCAAAAAGGGTATCGATGTTATTGTCCTGATCTCAATAGATATCTTGTCTCTCCTGATGTTACATTCTTTGAAGATACTCCTTTTTCATCATCCTTGAGTACCAGTCAGGGGGAGCATTCACAGGAAGATATGACTTTCTTGTCTATTCCTTTTTCTATACTTCTACTGACATGCCCCCTATTTCTGTGTCTGATCCTTCTCTTCCACCTATTACTCAAGTTTATTCTCGATGGCAACCTCCTTTAGTCTCATGCCCTATACTAGCATCTTCTTCGTCTGTGGATCCAGGAACGAGTGACGATCTTTCTATTGTTCTTCGAAAAGGTAAGCGTAAGTGTACTTACCCTGTTTCTTCTTTTGTTTCATATAACCATTTGTCCTCACCTACTTGTTCATTTATTGCATCCCTTAAGTCTGTATCTGTTCTTAAAACTGTTCACGAAGCTTTATCTCATCCTGGTTGGCAGGCTGCTATGTTGGAGGAGATGACTACCTTAGATGACAATAATACTTGGGATTTAGTATCTTTTTTTGCAAGAAATAAACCTATCAGTTGTAAATGGGTGTTTTCTATCAAAGTTCATCTTGATGGGTCAATTGTCCGTTTGAAAGCTGGTCTTGTTGCTAAAGGATATGCGCAGACTTGTGGAATTGTGGACGGAGACTCTTTAGCACGGAGAGAGATGGATGACCCAAACGACAATGTTCTTCGAAAGGAGTTGGCACTCGAGTGCAAACGGTGGTTGTAGGTATTTGTGTATCAAATGTGTAGAGGCCATTGGATTCACACCCTTTACCAATAGTCTTTTTCGTTGTTAGATCCTCAAAAAAGCAATAACCAGGAAAGAATAAGACACAACAATTGAGATCACGAGTAAGTTTACTGATAGAGATCGAATTAAAGGAAAATTGTGGCAAATTTAAAACAGAGATCAATGAAAGAGTTTTGGAAAGATGAACGGTGCCAAAGCGAAGAACAGGAGAAGTGGTGCCATTTGCTATGGTAACATTAGGTTAAAGATGTGGATGGTGAAAAGGTAGCAAATAAATTGGGGTTACCTGACATATGATTTGTAGCACCAGAGTTAATGACCCATTTTGACGCGGAGGAAATAAGATAAGACATTTATTGGTATTACCTGACTCAGCGATGACAGTAATTTGATTAGAGGATGATGCCATCAATGACTCTTGATATTGTTGGAATTTAGCAAACTCTTTCGCAGAAATTGAGTATGTAGAGATTGATTTCTTCTTAGCCATATCAAATGACAACTGATTCGAACTAAACAACAAAACAAGGCCAAAACAGAGTAATTGAACCGGCTGAACCGAGCCGATTGAACCGAACCGGTTAAATCGAGCCAAATGAACCGAACCGATTGAACCGAGCCAAATGAACAGAATCAGTTGAACCAAGCCAAATGAACCGAATCGATTGAACCGAGCCAATTGAACCGAACCGTATGAACCAGGCCGAACCGACCCAAGCAAGTGTTTCACCCTACACAACACACACGGTGGCTGACAAAGACACCACGGTGCTTAACTGCAACGACTAGCGGCAGTGGAGGCAGGTGACGGCGGCGGCGGCGGGTGAGGATACTAATGAACACTTGCAAGAAAGTGTTCCAAACTTCAAACCCTACAAAACCCTAATGGGCACAAAATCCTAATGTTAAAAAATTTAGAGAAAACCTAGAGTTCTCATACCATGTAGAAACTAAGGTTTGAGAGAACCAGATAAGATTATTCTCAAGTCTATATATATAGGCAAATATACAAGGTTGACCTAATCCTAGAAAGGGAAGGTAAAGGACTAATTAATACATATATTACAAGAGTATAAAATATATTAATATATATACTCTAACAAAGTCAAAACCAAAACCCTATTGCAGATGACATTGAACAACTGGAATTTGTCATTGAATATTTTGTTGTTTCTTTCCCTCCAAAGACTCCAAATGAAGGCTCAAATGAGGAAACAAGTGAAAGTTAAGTGTATTTGAACCCAATGGGCTTCTAAAGGTGGAAATGGCAAAGCAAGTTGAGGATAAGAATCAGATCCTAATAGCAAAGCTTGTAGTGCCCCTCATTCCAAACACCAGACCTGTGAGTTATGTTGTAGGTCCATTACCATCACCATGAATCTGACCTGATCTACTACTACTCAAGGTGAGATAGTAAACGGGTAACAAACACCACGTTTCCAAATCTACTACTACTCAAGATGTGATAAGTAAAGGGGGTAACAAACACCATGTTGCTAGATAAGAAGCTCAAAGAGAGTTAATCAGTTGGGAGAATGCGTCTATGAAGGATGCCATGTGGGAGACGGCCTCTTGTAATTGCTTCTCAATTTTCAGATTTCCACCTTAAGGACAAGGTGGCTTTTTGGGGACAGGTAGTGGTAGACCCTAAATTACTAGAGTATACGAGCATAAGCGTACAAGAAGGAAAGAGTCCGTGTGAGATAGAATTTTGCGTGTAGTGGTAGTGGGCCCATGGGAATTTTGTTAGTTACATGTGCCCAAGTGGTTAGGAGAATATAGGGAACGTTAGTGGGAACGAGGGAATTATCTTATGGGAAACATTTTACTTGTGTGGTTCTCCGTAGAGAATTGGGAGAGAAGGGGAGCTCTCTAATCTCCCTTTTGTTGATAAATAAAATTGGGGCTAGGCCTATCAGTTAGTAAGTGTGAATCTATGATTGAGTCATGCATTAATGCTTTCTCTAGTCTAAAGCTGTTGGTTAGAAAAAGGATAGGAGTTAATGTTTTTGCATGGATTGTAGGGCATTGAATAGGATAATGATGCCCGATAGACATTCAATTCTAGTGGTGGATGAGCTTTTGGATAAATTATTTGGTGTGACAAATATTGCAAATTGATCTAGAGTCTAGGTACCATCAAATTTATGTACAGGATGATACTCATAATATCATTTCCTGAACATAATGAGGGATGCTATAAGTTCCTTGCAATGCCATTTGGATTGCAAGGTTCCAGTTGTTATTGAATAATGCTCTGGATCCATTTGTTCTCAAGTTTTTCTCTTATTTTCTTTGACGATACCTTTTAGTTACTATGTTGAGGGCCTTTGGAGAGTGATCACGAGTTAATTAGGGAAGCCATTAAAATTGCAATGTTCCAGTTGTTAATGCATGATGTTATGTGTCCATTCCCTATTAAGTTCGCTCTGGCGATATCTTAATCTACTGTTCCTCAAGTGAAGAACATGTTGAGCATTAGCTACTATTATGAGGGCCTTTTTGATAACAAGAGGTAGTTGTGAATGCCAATAAATTTCAACACTATTTCCTAGGATTGTATTCTCAATTGGTTAGAGCACTGCTTTGCCTAGGCGGAAGTTCGCTCTTAAGCAAATTGAATCATTTGGGTACATTATGTCTGAGGAAGGAGTGGCAGTAGATCATTCCTAGAAATAGTAAGAACTAAGGAGCCACGTGGGTTCAGGCTATTATAGGAGGTTTGTAGCCAATTATGAGTCAGCTTTCTTTTTCTATTCAAGCAACAACTTGATAGAACCCGAAATATATTGAAAGATAAAAGATAAACGAACTACAATAGCTACCAAGTATTAGAGGTACTTAGACCCTCCCCTCTTGAGATATCACTCAAGCCAAAACCATACTCACTCATTGGATACCTTCATCCTTACATCTCCATTCTATTTATAACAGCACTCCCTAACAACTTCCCTATCTAATTACTAAGCTACCCTCGATACTCTAATAATATCCCTTTATTACCCTATGGGCGATTCCTATCACAACTAATCAAAGATACATGTTTAAGATTTTATTGAAGGCTTGCCTAAATTAGAAATGTATGACTCGATCTCGGTGGTGGTGGTTAGTTTGCTTAAATATGGAATTTCATTCCTATGCAACATCCTTTCACAGCCCTAATTTGGTTATGATTCTTCTTCTGCTATAACTATGACTAACAGTAACAACTTTTAGGAAAAGATGGAAGATACATGTTAAGGAAATCATTCATATTAAATGGTTTTCAGAGTCGTAAAATTTGCTTATAATGATGGAAGTGGCGAACAGATAGTTTCTTCGAATGTTTTTGGTTTTGTTTTTTCATCGTGTGACAAGGCTGTAACTAGTTAGATTGAATCGAAGTCCTAACTTATCAAAAGGAGGTAGACCATGCATATCCAACCCACTTTTGTGCCCTTGTTTCTGTCTGTCATTGGTATAAATGAATGTTATATAATCTCTCGTATATTTGAAATGCCTTTTAATCTACTATGTTTTGGGAGATATTTTACATTGGAAGATCATTCATGCTTTCTGTAGGCAACAAGACGTCCGAGCAACTGAGATAGATAAAGTAGATATGCATTTGTCGTTTCGTCCGGGTGACATCGTCAAAGCTCTTGTTGTATCCTTTCTGCCTCATTTCCTCTTGCATGTCCATAAAGGATGCAAAAGGCCTAGTAGATTTTTAGTGCGCAATTCTTCTTCACTGGTCATAATCTATCAGCTGTTTGTCAAATTATAACAACGCTCGAGTATATGTTTAGTCCTTAATGTTTGAGTGTACAACCTATCCTAATGGCAATCCTTTTAGTACCATGACATGCTGATAAGCTTATAATGGATCAATTTTAATATTCACCGACGAAAAGGGTATAATTGTGAAAAATATTAAAATATAAAGGATTAAGTTGAAACTTTTTAAATAATAGGGACCCAATTGAAAAAGCAATCTAACGTTAGGAACTAAAACATTTACTTTTCATCTTACAATAATTATTCCTACGTGTGTCGTAGTTGGCTAAAAATAGAAAATCTTATAGGAAATAAGAACTAGCAAATAACAAAGTCTGTTTGCTGGATCATAGACAATTATTTTCCATCTTTCTGCTGTTGGGTCTTATTTTCATTTCTCACGTCAAAAAGTTCTTGGAGATTTTAAATTGATTGTTTTTATTACCACAAACTTTCTTGACAAAAGTTCTCTCTAAAAGCTTTCTCTTGGAGATGCAAGGGCTTATCATCTATCAACTGCAAAAAACGAACTTGGTGTCGTCTCTGCAGAAAGTACAGCAGGTAAAGAGTATTGGTAATATTGTGAAAGCCTAAAGAGCAGTTGTTTCCTTTTATAACATTTAAAGACGTCAATATTGTTGTATGAAATATACTGAGGGTTTTTTTCTCTTCATTTTTTTCTTTGTAATTTTATCCTTCAATTGTGTAGGGTAGCTAATTGATTGTTAAGCGGAGTTTGGTTTGGTCATGAAAGATCTTGACATTTTGTCTTACTATATTCTCCCTCTGTTTTCTGTAATCACAGAGGTTAAACTGGATCTTAAGTTAATAACAGTGAAGGGAGAAATAGTTGTACTAGTGTAATGTAATGTCTAGATGGTTGAAATTTAATACCACATTAAAACTAAATTTGAAATTTATTTAAAACACACGAGATTCAACCAGCATAACCCTTAAAATCAAGTAAAAAAAGCCTAAATTGTGCCATGAAAATATTCAATCCTAGCCATGAGATGATAAAAAAAAGTCCTAAACTCAACCATAAAATATTGAAATCCAGCCAAAAGGTGTTTAACATGACCAAGAACCAGTACCTGTCCAACCACCAAAATGCTCACAGTAAGCCACAAATATTCAAAAGAAATTTGAAACTTAATTAATTGAGGGTGTTAATTTCACTATTTATTCAAGTTCAGGGTTTACTGTTTAATTGTTGAGATTAACTCTTGAACCCAGTATCGGATTGAAAAATTGAAAAAAATTCATCTTTTATCTTTGTACTTGGGAAAGTAAATTAATTTCAATCTTAAAGTTCTAGCTTCATTAAATTGGATCTTGCATTTGGTAGGAAAATTAATATCTATCTCAAAACCAAGTGAAAAAAATGCTTAAAGTACATTGGACAAGTCACCTAAAGTTCAGCCCGCAAAACAGACAAAATAAGTTGCAAAAATAGCTAAAACCAGCCACATAATGCACCTAAATCTAGCTACAAAATCAAGCACTACAAGGATGTCAAATACCCACATTAAACACCCAAACTAAACTTAAAAAATATCCAATATAGAAGTTACTAGACTAATCTTGTCCAACTATTAGAACATATGAATGTGGCCATAGATGTTTAAAAAAAAAAAGTGTCACATTTACTTAAAGGTTTAATTTGATAAAATCAAGTGTAGGAACAAAATGTGAATTCTTTCTGGTATTTTAATTAGTTTACTTCCGAATGATTATTGTAATTATCAATTAGGTGTTATTCTTTTGGATTGAACCCCTTATTATAGGCCGGTCTTCTTTTGTCACACTTATTTTTTGTATGCTCTTTGTATATCTTTCATTTTATCTCAATGAAAGTTTAGTTTCATATAAAAAATAAATAAATAAATAAATAAAAGTTTACTTTGGAAGTTCTGTTACCTGATTATGAATGATGAATGTTGATGTCTATAAAGCTGCCCCTCTGACTCAAAGTGCCAATTTTGTTAACAACTAATTGCCTGTTCGATAATCCTTTTGTTTTTATTTTTCTGTTTACAAAATATGTTTGTTTTGCACAGTTTCATTGGTAAATTTTTCACTTCTCGAAAACATATTTGAATGTTATTTTAGGTGCAGTAATGGTTCCCATAAGTTGGACAGAAATGCAGTGTCCACTAACAGGCCAAATTCAGCAAAGAAAAGTTGCCAAAGTTGGAGGAGGATGACTTGCTTATCTTATGTGGGACAACGCCATTCCTTGTTCTTTTCTTTTCTTTCTTTTTTTTTTTTTCCTGCCCTTTCATTTTGTTTTCTCTTTTAGTTTTTAATAATAATTTGTTACTCATAGTGTCGAGTACTGAAGATAAAAATCGCACATTGGATTATGATAGAGTTGCTTGTTTTAGGATTGGGTCCTTAATTCTCAGATGGGACTGTTGATTTAGAATAGGAGGAAGATAGAGTATTCTTACTGTAACATTTTTCTTGTATGAATGAGATGAAATGGTCAGTTTGCTATCTGTATCATGTAGAAAACAAGCTTTTGTTCCTAAAGATTGTTTTACAGTCTTAATTAGTAATCCATCTCTATTGATTTTCCTATGTGTAACATCTTTTTTTATGTGTGCTGTGCCAATTTCTATGAACTGTTGAAAGGATTGACTTGGCGGCTATATATATATATATATATATATATATATTCAATCATGGATTTTAGCTTTCAAGGTTGCGTTAGGGTTAGTCCGATTGGCAAAGACCTGGTGTTTCTTGGTCATATTAGCTTAGAGGTCGCAAGTTCAAATCTTCTTGTCAGTTTAATACCAAAAATTTTTCATGGTCTCTTGGGTCCGGGCCTTGGGGTAGGTGTGGGTGTCCTTGGGTATATGGAAGTAAAGCTTTAGCTTACGGTTATTAAAATAAAATAAAAAATCTTTATGAATTTTAGTTGAAGAACTTAAAGTGGGGTGTAGGAGGAAGCTTTTTGAACCAACCTGAATATTACGATGGAACTGCTAGGCAATCCAACTCCACCCAACCCATTTTTGAGTTGGATTGGGTTAGGTCATTGAGTTGTTAAAGTTTTGGTGAGGGGACAGTCGCAAATATAGCAAAAACATTTAGTAAAATAACAATCACATTTTACTTTTTTAAATATAGAACTTTTTTTTTAATCAAAAAAGGTATTAGTATATTGATAGATTCTTTTTTCCTTTTTTTTTTTTTTTAGAATTCATTGATAGACCATTTATGTATACTTTTGTCTGAAAATAAACTCTTTTAAATGGAACCCATCGACAATTTATCAATATATCATTTTTTTATATATGTAAATATTATTAAATTGTGAAAATTCAAAATGGTTGATTTCGTTAAACTTCTAAATTCCTGATTTTATGCAAGTTTTAACTTTCACAAACAAAAAAAAAAACTATCCAAATTTAGTCACTTGGCAACATTGTCTCTGTCTTCTTTATTCAAAAAGAAACCTCTTACTTCTCACCATTTCTTCTCTGTTTGTGGATTTACCAACACCAGCAGCCTGTCTCCTTCATCCCACTTTAGATTCGCTCATCTCCCCACTCGGTTTTCAACAAAACTTCAAGTTTGTTTCTTATTTCAGATTTCGGGGGTTCGAGTTTGGTGTATTTAGAAAGGTTTCGATTTTGGGTGTTCGTGTATGTGGTATTTTGCAAAGTATTCGAGTTTGTGTGATTGATTTCCAACTTCAAAATGCTTTGTAGTTTATATAGATTCTCGTATTTAAATAGTTCTCTATTTTTTGCCATATATAGGTTCTGTAGTTGATTTTGGATTTTGTGAGTTTGCACTATGAAGACTTTTACTTTTCAATATTTTCCGGTGTATACTTTATACTACACTCGATTATTGAAATTTGGTTTTCTATTATTGTTGTGGGTTTGCGTATTTTGGTCATCGATTTTATATGCTCGGTACTAATATGGGTAGTATTTTTTGGGACATTTTTTGTTCATATAAGTTTTAAAATTTCTTTCAATGTGGTTTTTAATATAGGGTATTATCATTTCCTTCTTCTTGAATCCAAGGGAGACTTCTCATATTTTGAATCTTTCTACAGTGTGCTATGTTTACTATTCTTTCGTGATAAGATTGATTATATATGGCAATAAAGTTTTTTTGAGTGGGATAGTCTTGTTGTTTATATATAAAAGTTATCCAATAATCTTATCTGAGCTTGATTTTGATGAATTGATTCTTCAAACTTTATTGTTCATATATAAAAGTTATCAAAATTCTTTCAATGTGGTTTATTTGAGTGAGATATAGCTGTATATACTTTATTGTTCATATATAAGTTTATCTGAGCTTGATTTTGGTTAATCGATTCTTCATCATGCACTCAACACTTATAGTTTATAGCTAGATATAATTTATATCTGCAAATAATATATGTTATAATGGTTGCGGTTATAATCCCCTTCCACTATGAAGCTTGCGCACGGGAACAGAAGTGCTGCCTACACAACATTTCTAAAAGTACATTTATTAACATAATAGTTTTTAAAATACAAATCATTGACATTTATAACAAATTCTTGTATATAAGTTCTAATAATAGGTATATATAACCTAGGATAAATAGGTATATATATTATATTCATTGTAATATATAATAATATTTGATTTCAAAAGTAGACAAGACATATGTGTTATATCCTATAATAAGCATTTGTATACATCATTAATATAAAATGAAATTATTGAAAATGATTGATAGGTATACTAAGAAACATAAAATATATATATATATAAACTAAATATATATAAACTAAAATAAAAATATTGAACATATTCCTATGATTACATAATCATTGTTTATATTGTATAATAATACATGATAGGCAAGTTATATCCTAGTTTAAAAACGTATATACAGTATGTTAATTATATCATAATAATAGTTGACTTCAAAAATATCCATAGCATATATGTATGTTATAAATTATATACAACATTAACATAAAATGAATTAACAAAAAAACATGGATAAAATGGAATGCTTAATATAGAAATATATATATATATATAGATAAACTATTTTTTAAAAACAATAACATTCAATCATACTAATGTTTCTTCATTAAAAAAAAATCATAATCATGTTTCAAGCATTGTAATGAAATTGATGCCGTAGGAACTTGAGAAGCTGAATTTGTAGTGTATCGTTTCCATTTTTAAATGAAATAACAAGCTTTTTTTTATCTTCTTTTATTTGAATGAAATGATGTTTTATGAATAATTATCTCATTTTAAGACTATTAAATACATATAGAAAATTGGGGTCATTTCAAGTACAGAAATCCTTTTTTTTGAAAAGCTCCTACCAACCCAACAAGAAATGTTCCAAAAAAGACAATTTGGACAATTTTTGTCATCGAAAGTTAGGAGATGCCCTTTACAATTATTAGTGCATTTTATTCAAAGGATTTCTGATAAAATCCTTAGAAATGCACTAGTATTTAACTTTGAGAGGAAGTTTTTAAATTTTAGGTTGAAGGAGTTTTCTTTGATTACAAATTTAAATTACTATAGTGAATACCCTACCATTGATGAGATCAATATCAACAAATAAAAAATGCCCACGAGCTTAGGAACACCTTCTTTAAGCTTAGGGACTCCATAGACAAAATGGATATACAAGCTGCTTTCTATGTCGGGTTTGAAAATGATGTTATAACAATGAAGATTTCATCCTTGTATATCTTTGAATGTTTATTATTTTCCAAACAAAATCACACTAAGATAGAATGAAAATATGTTGATGTGATTGATAGTCAAGACTTGTTTGGAAAGTATCCATGGGGTAGATCCACATACGATCTCACCATATAATATATTAAGAAAACTATGTGAGAGAAATCATCAAATTTTACTTTGCATAGCTTCCCCCTTGCACTAATCTGTTGAGCATGCGAGGTAATTCCAAAACTTTTTGACCTAACATTTGGAATTGCATTAAAAGAGGTGAAGATCAAATCCCATGGATGTTGAAGTGGATATCATTACACGGCCTGATTGACACTACTATCAAGAAAATGTTCTCTTCAATCGATGTAAGTTTCTTATCTTTGATTCACTGATTTTATCTATTTTTGTTCTTACTTTTACTAATTTTACTAACTTTGATATATGCAATTTTAAGTAATCACTATGATGCCTATTGTCGATGAATTATCTTCTTGCATTTTCTCGAATTTGGTGATTGAAGAAGAAAGAGAAGACATGTTGCTAGAAGATGAACTCTCCACAATCAGAATGAGATCGAAGGAGAAGGGAAATAGATATTGAAGCAAAGACTTGACTTCTTTAAATAAGGAAAATGATCAAGAAGTGAAAAAGGTGTAGAAACATATTTTAGAGATGTTGGTTTCTCTAATAGAAATAATCAATGAAAGACGTCCACTGAAGTCAAACGTAGTTGAAAAACAATCTCAAAAATCACTTCAAAAGAATCAACCTTCAACGGCAAGTTTATAGCTTCTTGTTGAAAATATAGATGTTGACAGGATTGTTGAATGTATACAATCACTTTTCAAAAATCAAAATGAGAAAGATGGTAAAAATGAGAAGGAGAAAGAAAAAAGGATAAATCTAAATTGTTTTACTTTTCTTAACATTGATATACTTGCTATTGGAAGGATGATAACATCGAAGAAGAAGCAATAGAAGAAGAAGGAACAAAAGAAGAAATAGAGAAAAATGCCAATGAAGATGCATTGTAAGTAAAATGATCGAATAAGTAGTTTTATTAATTACTTACTCGTTATTCACTCATTAAAACTTATCAATAATTTTTATTATAGGGAAACACAAAAAAATGTCAAAAAAAAGTTCACGATATAGTGATCAAACAGGTAGATTAGTGCTTTACTATTGATTGATACCCATTTAATACTATACCATTGATATATAACTGATATATGTGTAATATATACTTAATATACGTTTGCCACAAATATACAATTGATTTAATTATGATATAACTATGATATCTACTAATATAACTTTTAATATGATTTACCATTGATTTACTACTGATATATGTGTGATATATACTTGATATGCCTTTGATTTACCATGATAGCTACTAATGAACACATATTCCTTTGTTCGTTCTCAGGTGAAAAGAAATGTATATACAAACAAGGAAAATGAAATCCAAGGTCATTGTAGAAACGGTTGATGTGTGTTGGATCGGTATGGCAACCTTAGGGGGGTGAATATGGTTTAATTAACAAAATGTAGACTTTTTAATAAATGGGTCCAATTTAAATAAAGATATAAATTTTTTGAGATATGCAATTATAACAAAGTAAGATAAAATAAATTCTAAGGCAAACAAGAAAATTCTAAAATTAATTGCAAAAATAAATAAGAGATAGTGTTAGAGAAATTTGACACTGCGAATTTTTATAGTGGTTCGGCACAACTGTCCTACCCCACTTCCCAAGAACCTTTTGGGTTGTAAATTGAAATTCTGACTCTTTCAACGGTAGGAGTCAAACCAGTACACTGTTCTTCTCAAGAGCAAAGACGATCCTCTCCACTGTGAGGATCACACTGTTACAAAGAATTTGAATTTTTGAAACACACACATACAAACTCTCAAATAGAGTGAATGTACAAATTTGAGCGCACAAAAATTCAACCTTCACAACAATAAATTTCTCTCACAAATAAGATGAAAAGAAAAATTGAGAACTTGGAGAGAATAAAAATTAGAAATTTTGAGGTTATGGAAGATTGAAAATAAGAGAATTGTGTATAATTTTGAAGTACAAGTTGGGTTTAAATAAAAAAGAGAAAATGGTAGAAAAAATCAAGTTTAATTTTGAACTATTAGATCTTAATTATTGAAAATGAAGGGTTGAAATAATTTAGAAGAAAGAATTAAGAATTATATATATACTTACGTGAGAGATAGACCACATCATCTTCATCAAGACCATTCTCACCTTCGGAGTCAACTTCCAAGGTGATGGTCTTCAATGCTATGCTCTTCTCTTTTTTTTTCTTCTCATCCTCCATGTTTTTCTTGATCTTTATCTCATGCATCATCAACTAACCAATGAGTTCGTTGTTGCGTCCACATAACCGTGTTGACAACACATGCAAGTATACACGAAAATTGCCGATTGTAGCACGAAACGACGTTGAATGGACAATATTCTAACTATATTTGCAGATACCAAAATGTAAAAGCAAAGAAATATATGTGTTGGTGTCGTAACTAAATGCAATATAATAAACAAAGCAATAAAATATATCAGTAGCAGACACACTTCGCAAATCTGATAACAGGAAGAGAGGATAACACAGAATATGGAAATGAGGAGTTAACAGATATGGAAAAGTGGGGGGAATTCAACATGCTTTCATAGACTTCTCGACGTACCCTGTAGCTTACAAATATTCATTAGTGCCTAACTCGACTTGGTTCCCTCCCGAGACACCCAAATATTGGATACCCACAACTCCCATTACTAAGTTCCAAGCAATAAAAACAAGTTTTAGGCATGATTAGGGGACCCAATTCTTCAGCACCACAAATTACTATAGAAAAATACTAATCACAAATAAAACAAGTCGGTAATCTGTAAGCCGTTCCGGGTCAATACAGAAGCTAGTAGACAAGACAAAGTAGCCAACAATATCAGGTAAGATTAAGAAATAAAAACAGCTTTATTTAAAAAAAAATGAAGTAGCTAGAGGTTCAGTTGTTCGTCAGTTAGAACATATGAATGTCTCCCAAAATGGGGTTTAGCTGATGGATAAAAAGAAGAAAATACAGTGGGTGAAGGAAGAAGACAACCCATTCAAGGAAACAGCAGAAAACCAAGGAAGAAGATGACAGGTTGATGCAGTAGTCGAATATCCCCACTATCGTCAGCTTTCTACCCTCGATAATGGAGAGATTCCTCCTCCTTGTCGTTTCAGCTCTAAAAAACGTGTCTCTATTGGGATCTGTGTGTGGCAGCTAGGGTGGGATGATACGAAATAGAGCAGTTGCCAATTGGCATGCGAAACACCTGCTCGTTTTCGGGTTGGGTTCAGGGCTCCCATTTCGAGTCAAGATCTCGATAAACTCCCCTGCAATTAAGCAGGGGAGTGTTAATATTAATATTAATATTAATAATTAATATATATAATATATATAATTAATTAATTAATCATAGTAATTAATAAATGTTAATTAATTATTAATCTAATTAATAATTAATTAATATGTATATATATCAAATAAATAATTCACCCTTAATTATTTATCACATAAATAGAATCATATTCTATTGCATTTCTCTCGTATAACCTATAGTTCTAATGTACATCTTATGCACATTATTTTTAACCTATAGTCTTAATATGAATCTTATTCATATTAATTTTATTTGAATCTCATTCAAATAATTTCTCTCATAATATGTAGTTTTAATTTAGAATTAACTATATATTATAGTGTATCAATATACATATAATCCCTTAAGAAATTTGACCAGTTCAAATTCTTCCAAAAACTTGATCTTTGTTTTACCCGTTATGAGCTAGCAAGGGGATCTAATGGACCTACAGATCCGAAGCTCCAATGATATGAGATTAATTGGTCAAACTCATTGACCGAGTTAATCAACATTCGTTAACTACGGGTCACTCCACTAAAGACCTGCAGTTGCACTCTTCTCACTGCAGAATGTTTTCGTGTCCATGGATATACGACCATTAATGACGAGTCAATCCTTCACAAGTGCTCGTAACTCAAGTTGGGTTAAATTACCGTTTTACCCCTGAGTTACATCTTACTCCTTAAATACCACTGCTCCTCTAATGAACAACCCGGTTATGGTCCGACCAATAACCGGAAGTCTCTCTCGGGCCAATGAGAGGGTGGGGCCCCTTGTTCAAGTCTTGGAGTCAGCATTTAAGGGAACACTCATCTACTCCCCTAAAGTCGGAGAGGAGT
>NW_019104568.1:346863-368258 GCF_001995035.1 Momordica charantia
AAGTCGAGGTCGAAGCTATGTTATAGTCAGGTCTATTGCATTATCATTCGGTTAAATCGAACCCGATCCAAGTCGAGGTCGAAGTCTGTGTTATAGCAAGTCCATTACATCTTATTTTCGGTTAAATCGAACCCGATCCAAGATTTTTGCCTAGTGTCAAGCGAGTCCATCTATATCATACCTTCTTTGAACAAAATTTTCGCCTTCCCAATACTTTGTGTTTTGCCTTTATCTACCCTTTTAGTTCTACAAGGATACACAAGGGGGGCAAGCTGGAGACACCGTTATTGTTCCAGCTAATTTTTTTAATTATTTATTATTTAAGAAAAGTATTACTTTATTATTAGTTATAAGCTAAAGTTTAAATTAAATTAAAAATATAGATTTTGTTTTAAAGATTTTGATTTTATTAATAATAAGAATTAAAAAAATAAAGATTTTATGTTAAACAAATGGTTTGATTTTTAACAGAATTGATATTTTCCTTGTCAAAGTTCCAGTCACATGGTGTATCCTAGCTTTCCTTTCTTTCTTTTTTTTCTCTATGGTTTTACTCGACGCACACATGTTACTGTTATTTTTTTGTGTATTTAAGGGCACACAACACACAGAGGGGAGGACAGGGCAGAGAGTTAGAAACCCATCACCGCATCTTCTTCTCTCCATCTCTAAAACTCATATTTTTCCTCAATAACAACCAATTCATCTCTTCTCCTTTCTTATCCCACCATCACCACCTTTTCTCCTTCATACCCACGACCTCCGACGACGCAAGGGAGCGACGCGAACAACACAGCAGCAACAACCTTCTTCACAGCTTCTTCCAAGCCCGCTGGCACTCTGACGATCTCCCTCCCGGTAGTGCGTTTTAGTAAGCATAAAATACGTTGGAAAGAATCTTTTTTTTTAAATAAGGTAAAATTGGCTTTGGAAATCATGCTTTTAATTTGAAACAGATTGTTTTGTTTCTATAAAAAGAATTTTTTTTTTTAGAAAAAAAGTTTTTTTTTAAGAAAAAAGTTTTTTTTTTACTTTTTTGGAAAGAAAATGCTTTTAATAAGAAACCATTTTTTTTAAGATACAAAAGAATCTTCTAAATTAATTTTAAATAAGTTTTTGAAAATAAAATAAGGATTTTGATATTTTAAAATTTGTTTTAAAATAAAAAGGTTTTTCTTTTTCTAATAAAGAAGAGTTTTTTTAAGGAAATAAATATAAACTTAATTTTATTTTAATAAAAGATTTTACTTTAAAATTTTGGTTAAAATACGTTGAAAGAATAGAAGTTTTATAAAATAATTCTTGTTTAAAAAAATTTGGATTCTTTTAAATTTGGATTCAAAGTTTAAGAAATATTTTTTATTTAAAAGCAATTTTTTTTAACAAGATTTACTTTTTTTGTGTCAACTTTGTTTTATTTTTTAATTAAAAAAGAATCTTCTCCTGAATTTTAAAAACAAAGGAGATAAAACTGAGTCTTTTAGAATAAAATCTCATTTTTTAAAAAATTTCTTTTAATGGTTTGGTGGGTATGAGTTTGAAAAGAATCTTAACAAAAAATCCGTTTTTTAGCAAATAAGTTTTGTTAAAGTAAATTTGACTTTATTTTTAAATAAAAGATTTTTTTCTTTTAAATAATCTTGTTAATTTCGAAATAAATAAATAAAAAAGTTATTTATTTTTTGTTTTAATTTAACAAAATTCGTAGGTTTTTTTAGTTTAAAAAAAATAAATTAAAACTTTTGTTTATTTAAAAGAATACAATGTTTATATTTTAGGATGTTGGAATAGTGGTTAGAGGTTTGTTTTTTTAATGTACATAACCCAAGTTCAAGTCTTTGCATGCCTCATTCTATCATTGTTTTTACTAAATAATTATTTTAAATAAAAAATTTCCTTTAGAGTTTTTTTTTTAACAAAATTCAAAAATTCAAAATTTGTATTTTAAAAATGAACATAACTTATATTCCAAGGTTGTGGCACGTAAGATGTTGGAGAGTCATCTTGACAAAATGTGGTACCGTTTCCGAACGGGTGTCGTAGGGTGCTAACACCTTCCTACACTCAATCGACTCCCGAACCAACAATYTGTTTTCGCATACATTGTCTTTATTTTTAGGTGACCAATCACACTTTGTAGATGATTGGTGGCGACTCCAAACCCTTATCTTGAAAGAGACCTTTCAGGGGATGATGTCGGTCGCTCCGCGTCGCGATGACGTTGAATATATATTGATGGATAAAAATTACCCTCTTCATGCCTAATTACCTTTCTTGACTATTGGATTATAAATATGTAAATTATATTTCTATTTTACTCATTCATAATATGCATATACATTTTTACAAAAATATATAATACACTCATTTTCAATTATGGGGTGTTTAATAAACATAAATTTATATAATATATTCATTTTCTCTCGTTGTTTAAGTCACGTGCAACGCACGTATAAAGACTCGTGTATATAAAAGTACCCATGTGGAAGAAACTTTTTATAGATGATATTAACCTTGATTTTTTTAGTAATACCCAAGTTATCCTTCTTTTGTCTCTCTCCCACCCCATCTCTCCCATTATTAATTATTTTAGTCTTTTATGTTGGTAGCTTCCATCTCTCATTTAGTTTAACTTTTCATAATAGATATGCCATATAAACCTTCAAAAAATTACACCAAATGTAAAAAATTGAAATATGAAAAAAGTTGTTATCAATAAGAGAAATTAATAATTTTCCCTAAATAATGATTAATCTATATCTATAATCTATGATCTGTAGTATATAAAAGTTTGCATTAGGAGGAATTTTTATTTTTATTTTTTTGCTATTTTTGCCTTTCATTTTTAACCCTTTTCAATATAGATTTGGAGATAAAATAGCCCTCTTACATGCTAGTGTTGAATTTCTTATAATTATCATGATTAAATATTTATTTGATATGCCCCATTTTGTCCCTTTTATTTTTTGTTAATTTTCTTTGGTACTTTTTATAAGGAGTTAATGTTTTTTATTTTAAACTCCAAGTAAAATCGTGCTTAATATTCTAATAATAGCCTGTTGTAGTTACACGTGGATGTTTGGAAGTTGAAAGGGTAAATTAATCGCACATAATTACAAATTTGAACATAGGTCATATTCCCCAATCCTTTTATCTTCCTCTATACTTCCCTATATAAATATTTTTCCTCTCTTTTCTCATGGCAGCAAAAGAATTAAGAGGTTGTGGATGAAACAAAGAAGGAAAACTTTTCCAGTTGGTGTGAAAGCGTAGAGATTATTTTTCTTCTTTGGCAAGGACAACTACAATGTACGTATGGGTGATCGAGAGAAGAATTGATAGTGAAGAGAGATGAACTAAATAAATTAATCCCGAATTGCATCAATGTGAGATTAGTGGAAAGTTGATGGTAACAGTTAGCTTTCTTGGAATTTATCATTATTCAAATTGAAACAAATTGTAGACTGCATTGTGTTGAGATGATAATACAATAGAACCAAGATAAGGCAAATTTCGATCGTTCTCATGATTGAATAATGAGGATAATTATGAGTTTTATTTTTATTTATTTATTTTTAGAAAGTAAAATTTTTGATTTACGTGTTATGTTCGAAACTTTTTGTATAGAATTATGGCAAAAAATAAATTTTTGATCCCCATCAACTTTATCAAATTGAACTAGAGAGAGTTTTTTTAGGGTTTCCTTCTTCTTCTCATTATTGCCTTTCTTCTTCACCAACGAATAAATAAATTTAGGGATTTAACGTTAAAAAATTAACAAACTTAAAAGGTAATATAATGATAATAATTAAGAAAAACGAATAGCAAATTAAGAACATTATATGTTGATAATATAAAATGTGATCAAGAACTTTGGAGAAAGAAGAGAAAAAAGGCGCAAAAGAGAACTTTTAGGTCAATTTTATCTTTCTATTTTAAAAATTTTCACTATTATTAGGATAATTGATCTCTAAATACAAATATCTCTCTAATCCATCGTCTCCATCTCATTCAAGTTCCTCCAACTAATTAATTAAAAAAATTATAATTGTCTTTATTTTCAAATATATTAATTAAAAAAATTATAATTGTTTTTAATTATAACTAATAATAAAATTTCATAAAGCTAGAATGTAAAGAATTAAAGTGTGTAGAGTTTTGTTTCTTTAAATTAATTAAGAAAAAGTTATGTTTCCAGGAAAAACATTAAAAAAAAGTTATGGTTTATTTATAATTATAATTAATAAGTTGATAAGTTTCGGTAATTCTTTCTCCTACAATTATATAAATAATCATTATTATATTTTATTTCTTTCAATGTTTTGTCCAAAACTTTGAGTTTTTCTTTTCTCATTTGTATGGTGGTTTTTCTTTTTTCATTCGCACGGTTTCTTATATATTGCATTTTTTTTTTTAAATTTTAGTTAGATTGTTTTTCAATTTTTAGTTTTTCTTTTAATTATAATGCAACATGAATAATTCTACTTTTACAGAAGATTTGATTACATACGACAGATAATTTATTCAAAAAATTTAAAAATGACATACTTATTTTTTTTCTTTTTAATTTCTCTTTTTTAATATCTTTATTTTCTTTTAGAAATTGTTATTTTTAGGAAAAAAAAAATTATGAAAATTTAAGGATGTGTGTTAAATTGTTTATTCTTGCTTGTTTTATTTCACTCATGGAAAATTTTGAAGCAACAAGCTTCTCAATTTTTTAGTCACCATTTGCCAACCTACGAGTTGTCCACTTTGTCTTCTCAGGTATTTTTCATTCCGACTTATTTCGATCATTATCCTTCCGACTTATTTCGATTATAATTTCTCCGTTTGAGCTAGGGGTGTAATCAAATGAACCGAACCGACGAACCGAATTGAACCGCGTCGGTTCGGTTCGGTTTTGACCCGACAACCAATAACCCTAAATCTTATATTCTCTCTTGCTCTCTGCTCTCTCTTGATAAGCCACCGCTACCTGAAGGAAGGAAGGAACGAAGAAACGAAGGAATGAAGGAATGACGATTCAGGCGACACGAGACGGCATCATGCGGCGGCGATCTCCACGGCAGCAGACGACGATGACTTCCACGGCAGCTGTTGATAGCGACCTGAATAGCAGAAAAGCGGTGCGGTAGAAATTAAGTAAACAGCAGCAGAATCCCAAGCGGTGGCCCCAAACAGCAACAAGCGGCACCGTCCCAACGGCAGCACACGGTGGCGACCACAAACGGCAGCAACCGACGATGCGGCAGCAACATTAAATGGCAGTAATCGACACCGGCAGCACGATGATAACGTACAACTAAATCTTCTCTCTCTCACAAAGGGAATTTCAATTCTCTCCCCATTTGAAAAAGGAAATTTCAATTATCCCCCAATCAGAATAAGGAATTCTCAAATTTCCTCTCAATTCAATTTAATTTGATTGGAAGAAGGAAAGATCTATGGGTTGAAGATGAGAAATTTCTAGGTTCAATTAAAATTTCAAGATCAAAGATCTTTTAATTTTCTATTCAACTTTAAGACGGAAACTAGAAAATTTCGTGGGTCTCTCTCCAATTTCAAATCTCTCCTCTCCAATAATTCCTCCAATTTTGAAGAAAATATCTGGAAAATTACAAATAAATTCGCAGACTCCCTCTCTCTAAAAAAAAATCGAAACCCGACTCGACTCGATCTGGACCCGATCCGGATGAAACCAAAAAATTTCGAGTTGATTTCAGTTTTACCGGAAACCGAGCCGACCTGATGAAACTACACCTATAGTTTGAGCTCCGATGATCCAATAATCGTTTATTATTGTTATATAAAAGCTTATTCATAGCTAAGAGCATCATGAATAATCCATATCTGAATGTAGGTCCCACTTATTGAAATGAGAAGAATCCAAAACATGATCTAAATTTATTATTGTTATAGAATCGATAACTTGCAATAAAATAAATACAAATAGAGATAAATGTCAAAGGAAAAGATCTACAATACAACCCCTCCCTCTTTCGCGCTTCAGCACTCATGCATTAAAGAAAAGAAAAACCCCCTCCATCCCATCGATTTTGTACTATTCCAAGAAAAAAAAAACTCCAAAAGAACAAAGGAAGAGAGAATAATATAGAATAAATTTCTCAAATTAAATTAACAAGTACAGAAAGAAGAATAGAAGAAGAGAAATTAAAAAAATAACAAAAAATAGCAGTGTGAATGTGAAAATGATAATGGAAGTGACGAGAGAATTGGAAAGTTACGTAAATAGGAGAGAGAAATATGATTTCATGAGTGAGTTGAAAACCCAATCTTTTCCACGAGATTTTTTGTCTTTCCATTTAGCCTATTTCCATCTTGACATCTTGAACCAAACGGCTCTGGAGATTAAAAACAAAAATAAACCAAAAAAATAATAATATCAGCTTCTTCTATCTAATCCAGTGGCTGACACTGAACACGCCAAATTCTCACTCCAATGGCTTCTCTTCATCTTCTTCTTCTTCGACCTCTCACATCTCTCTCTCCCCATTCTTCTGCCCCTTTCTTTTCCCAATTTTCTCACCCCATTAGTTTCAGATCCTCCATTACCAACAAGCCCCTTCCATGCAAACCCCTCAATCTTTCATTTGCCCTCGCCGAATCGGACTCCCCCAAGTCCTTGGACCCCGAACCCCAGCTCCTCCTTCAACAACTAGCCGTAAGTATGGCCTTCTACTCGATTTCGCCCGCTGAAATTCCTGAAACTCTCTGTCTATTGTTTATGTGTGGTGTGATTTTGATTTTGTGTGCAGGACTGTTTTGATCTCGCGCGAGATTACTTCGAGAAGCTTCCCCGTGATCTTCGTCTTGATGTGAGAAGAACTTTTGATTTCAATGTGTTTTCTTTTACTGTTGTTGTGTGATTTGGGTGCTCTGTTTTTGATGTTCTTACTTCGTTTTCGGGATTGAGAGTGAATTTCGATAATGTTATTTGATGTGTGAAGCTCAACGATGCTGCTTTTGATCTTTCGAATGGACCCGTTGTTGATGAGGTACTTTTTCTGTGCTGCTCGCTTGTATCTTGCTCGTTGAGGCCTGTTCTTAACCATGTTGTTTTCCTTATCTGATTTTAACAAATGATGTTTATTAATGATTTCTTTACTTTGTATTTAGAGCTCTAACCAAATTTTGAGAACTAAGCTGCTCGTAAACTACAAAACTTGTCCGAATTCAGTCGGTCACAATTCTTAAATAATATTATTGTGTGTGATGTAAGCACTAAACTGACGAAGTTAATGACAGTAATCTATTAGACACGAAAATTTAGAAACATATAAAAACTTTTTAAGGCATAGTGATTTTATACACAAAAGCTTGAAAGTTGCAACAAAGGATGAATCCTTTTTCCTTCTCGCAAACTGCGGGAGCGCACAGGAGCGAAGCCGCTTTACGAGTTTACAAAGGACTTTTTTTTTCTGCTGAGCCATATCTTGCTTTGTGGGACCAAGTGTGGCTGCCCTTGCTCCCATCAAGTTGCTGGTCGGAATCTATTAGAAAATTTTTAAAATACAAATTCTAATTACACAACCTTGAACGTTTATGGACGAAACTTGTAATTGAACCGAACAAAAAAAAATTATTAGGGGAAAAGGCCATTGTTAACTAATTAACAGCCATAATTAGTTGGCACTCTCTCTGGTGCACATGCTTATTTTGAGTGTTGATTTCTCAACTATTTCTTGTTGTAGAACTTTCATGTTAGGATGAACTTTTTGATTTTCGAATAGGAATAAATGTGAATTATCTGCTATAAACAGAACTTGTGTTGTACTGAAAATGTTGGATTTCTGATTCAGTGTGGCCAAGAGATGGGAGAAATATTGTTAAATCTTTCTCGGGCATGGGAAGTAGCCGACACCTCTACTTCACATGCCTTAGTAAGCAAGTTCCCGTCGTTGGTGCAATCTTTGACAGACAGCAACAAGTCAGGCAAGAATAGGACTCAAGGAAATTGATGCTCTAAGTATTTAGTGGAGAAATAAAATGTGACTTTTGTTTGGTGTTTTTATTTAGGATTTGGCAAGCGTTTGATATCTGCAGGAAGAAGGTTCCAGTCGATGGGACAGTACGGTCAGGGCGAAGTACAGAAGGTAATTTATAGATTAGAAAGTATCTTTGCATGATCAAAGTTTTTTTTGGTTGTAAGAAGTTTTAAGGGGTTGATGAGGTAGCCCTGAAGAACAGCCTTGAGATTGCATAGAGATTGTGCTCACTATCTATTTATGGTTTTGTTAGTCTAGGAAACACGGTTAGTATAGGTTGCATTGAATAACGAGTGCGTGTCCAACACGTGTCGATACTCTGATACTCTTATACTTTTCGAAAACTTGTGATCATTGTGGTGTGGAAGAGCCTCATGGAGGTGGATTTGGGGTCTTGAAACGGCGTGGGAGAGCGGCGTTTCATGGGTGCGGCGGCACTGGTGGCGGAGCGAGGTTGACGGAAGCCGCAGGAAGCACAGTGATGTTGGCCTCCGCCGCTGGAGTTGAGGCACAGCATCGAGAAATGGGGTTCCAACACAATTCTTTAACCAGATTGCTCCTCATAATGATGGAACTGGAAGGGAACAGAGAAAAATGGCGGCCACAGAGGAGAAGGCAGAGAGGGAGAGCTACGAACGTTTGAGGAGACATTTTCTAAATTTTCTTCTTTTATAGAAAATGTGTATTTAGTAAATGTGTCTTTGCCATGTCCGTCTCTTAGATTTTTAGAAAATAATGTGTCGCCATGTCTATGTCATGTCGTATCAATATCTCGTGTTCATATGTTGACACTTTTATGCTATATCTTCCTTCTCGATCTTTTAGTTTTGTTTTGGGAAGGGGACTCCTCAACCTATTCTTAGGCTGTTCTTTTGTTTCCTTGATCAATGAAAATATCTTCCTTCTCGATAGAAATATCAAGACTTTGATGAATAATTTACACTATGCTCTACACTACACTAGGTTCTACCCTGAAATTGACTTCCACACAAATTTTATAGTTCACCTCAATACAATAAAAATTTTATCATTCAAGTTTTTTCCAATTTTCTTGAGAGTTTTCACAATTATAGATTGCCAAAGTAATGATTACAACTGGAAAGCTTCTGTCTGCAACCTCTGCTCCTAACGTAGCTGAGCAGCTGAAGAATGAAGCCAGAATGTTTAAGGTAGGTAGGAACTCTACATTAGATTGAAGGTATCTTTTTCAGATTTGAACCTTATTTAAAGTAATATCACATTACCACTCCATTCTTCAGTTTGGAGAGCTTCAAGTTGAACTGACCGCAGATAAGGCGAATATCGGTGCAGCAATCGGTTTTGTTTTTGGGTAAACATCCCCGTTTAACTAGTTTCTTCAATTTTTTTTATTCATTGATGAAAAGGCAAAAATATACCTATTTATGTTTCTAATGTGTAAAATGCAGAGTAATTTCATGGCAACTGGGTCAGGGTGTCCAGAGCATTCCTGAGAGCTCTCTGCAGTATGCAAATGACAATGCTTTACTTCTTGCAAAGGTACTTTGAACCATTAATTTGAATGCTATGATTTTGACTTCTTAAGTTCAATGCTTCCTTGGCAATTTTTAATTTGACAATTTATATATTACAGTCTTTGAGAGGCGCTCTACTTGCGGTTTCGTACTCATCGGCGGTCTTATCTGCCTTCACCACTGTGGGGTTAATATTACTTGGAAGACAGCTTAAATCAAAGGAAGAGTAAGCCTGTCCTCTTTATTTTTCTCTTAACTCTGTAAATGTACTCAAGAAAATGATTACTGAAAATGGTGTGAGTTTTTGTGTACATGACAATAATCTTACTCAATTTTTGAACAAGAGTGGCTGATATTCTCTTGTTTTACCTGGTATATAACAAATTTAAGTTGTGCAACTACTTGATTGTAAATACTTTCTACCATGTTCATTGTAACAACCTCTGTTTCATTACAATTGGAAATATGTGTATTTAGAGAACATACTGTACAGTTGAGAAGTTAAGAGTGCCATTTGGTTTGTTATGAAATTTTTTTGATAATAGACAAGAACAATCTGATAAAGGAAGTAAGATTACAAACTGGACAAAATAAAGGAGCATTAGTTTATGAAAAGAATTTGATATATTAAGGTAGGTTGAATGTGTCATTTTATTTTGTTTAGTTGTCCAGTTTATGCTGCCATCTGTCTGCTACATTGTATTAAATCTGCCAACATTTGTCCAATGTATATATCGTAACATCATTTAATTAAACTACATAGAAATCTAAAGTTCAAGGACGGAATTAGAGTCTTTTATAATGACTTAGAACTATATAGATGCAACCATCAAATTTCGAGATTAAATACTTCTCGTTGTTCTTATGTCTGCTTGATTCTGCAAGGTCTTGTATGGTACTTTGTCAATTTGCACCGTGATAGTGATTTTTTTTTTGGTAGATAATTTCTTTGTTTAAGCTCTTGTACAAGGTTAAACTTTGAAGTTTGAATAGTAGTGGTAGTATGTTGGTGGCTTTTTTTCTTTTTTTTTTTGGTGAAAGAAACAATTTCATTGATGTATGAAATTACAAAAGCCCATGAAGGGGATTACATGAAGCACTTCCAATTGGATAAAAGGGGAGTGTAGCTATAGTTGTGAAATAAAGGAGAACATTTACACCATGTAACAACTAGAAAGACTATAGCCTCAAAAATTCTATCAAAAGAGGAAGAAAGGTCGTTGAAGGTGCGCTGATTCCTTTCTCTCCGAAGGATCCAAAAGAATGCTCTAATGAAGTTTAGCCAGAGAAGCTTCTTTTCCTTTCTAAACGGGTGACCTGCAAGGGTAGCTTCTAAGAGGAGGGGTGGATCGATTGGTAAAGCAGTGAACCATGCAAAGTTGTTTAGGATGTAGTTCCAAAAAGCACCTGCAAATTGGCAGTCAACGAATAGGTGTTGTTGCGTCTCTAGGTTAGTTTTGCAGATCACACACCATCGGGGAGAGAGAGCCATGTATGACATTCTCCTTTGGAGTTTGTCACAAGTGTTGATTGTTTGGTGGCTAAGCTCCCAAAGAAAAATTTTTACCCTTTTACGGTAAGAGTCTTTCCAGATGCTATCATAAAGGCTTGTAGTATGGGTCGGAGCTGGATGAGTCATGTCTTTGATAAGAGAGCTGGTTGAGAAGATGCCGTTTGTTTCTAATTTCCATAACAGAGTGTCAGGCTCCATAGTCAACTGAGTTGTAGAGAGTTTATGGGAGAGAGTTGCCCATTCCACAATTTCTGCATCCTTTAGGTTCCTTGTTAAGCGCAAATTCCAGCCACCGCCATCAGCCAACCGAAGGTCACGGATGGAGGCCTCTTTTTTCAAGGACAAGGCATATAGAAGAGGTGAATGGTGTTCCAAAGGTTCATTGGTCAGCCAAGGTACTGTCCAGAAGGGAATATTGCTGCCATTACCTATTTTATATGTCAATCGATCAAAAACTAGCTTTTGTGTTTTGAGAATCTCTTTCCAATGCCCTTTTCCAGATGGGTGGGTAGTTGTAATAGGTTTGAGGGACCATGATGAGCGACCATACTTGGCTTCAATCACCCTATGCCATAGAGCCGACCTCTCTTTAATGTACCTCCAAATCCAGTTGGCAAGGAGGGCCTTGTTTTTCTGCATCATATTGGCAAGGCCCAATTCCCCCTTGAGGAGCGGCTGCTGTGTAATATCCCTTTTGACCAAGTGTAAACTTGGGGCTTCCTTAGTACCTTTCCAGAGAAAACTTCTAGAGAGGTTGTCTATTGTGTCTGCTACTTTTGTGGGCATAGTGGAAAGTGAAAGGTAGCAGGGTTTTCAAGGCGCAAGGCGCACCTCAAGGTGACAAGCCTCCTTATCGCCTTCAAGCGAGAGGCGACAAAAAGGCGTTGCCTGAGTGAAGTGAGACACACTTATAAAATAATAAAATAAATATTATCTATAGCAATTTTATATATTAAAAAATACTTTAGGTGAAAATATTTGGTGTAAATAAATTTTAACTTAAATAATTAAGAAAAATTATAAATTATAAATTTAAAAAGAAATTAATAAAATTAGTGATTAAGTAGAATACTAAAATTAAATAAAAAATTAACTTAAATAAAAAAAAAATTATTGCCATCTTTGCCTTTTGCTGGATAAAATTGCATGCAATTAGTGTTTAGGATAAAATTGCATGCAATTAGTGTTGCATGCCTTGAAAACGTAAAAGGGAATAGGAAAAGTCTCGACCAAGCATCAAATCCCCATATCTTTTATTCTATTTTTTAATTCTTCTTCTACTTCTGCTTTTCCAATTCTTCTTTCCTGATTCTTCTTATTCATCTCTAATTCTTCCTTTCCGAGCATCTACGTCGCCTTGAATACACGTTTATAGGTGAAATTAAATATTTTGATTGTCTACGAAGAAGGAGAAGGAAGGCTTGATGGCTTCATATCGTGCAATGAGTGGGGGCAAAGGTGGCAGCAATGGCAGCAAAGGATGAAGTGACGGTGAAGGAGGAAGACTTTCGGGTGTGGGTATTTCGATTTTTGGGTGTGGGTTTTCATCTTTTTGGGGCTTCTTTTGTGGGTTTTTTAAAATTATAACGAAAAAAAAAGAAAAAAAGGAGTCGCCTCGCTTCAAAGAGGCGCTCGCCTCACCTTATGGTGATGGTGCCAAGGCGCACAAAGGCGCTCGCCTTGACGCCGTTCAAGACGCGCCCAGGCCAAAGTGCCTCGCCCCTCGCCTTAGGCGAGTGCCTGGGCGTGCCTTGAAAACACTGAAGGTAGTAAGTAGGGAGGTTTGTTAAGGTAGCTTGGATAAGTGTGTGCCGACCACCTTTTGAAATGAAGGAATTTTTCCATGAGTGCAACCTTTTCTTCACTTTCTCATAGGGTCCCAAAAAGAGAGAGTTCTAGTCCTGCCATGAAGGGGAAGACCAAGGTAGGAAGTAGGCCCAGATCATTTTTTGCAAGAAAACTTAGCTGCTATGGTAGAGAGCTCACTGTCAGCTAGGTCAACTCCCAATATTTCAGACTTCTGTTTGTTGGCATTAAGCCCTGATGCTTCTCTAAATGACCGAATGACATTGAATAAGTTGTTGAGGGAGATATCGTCACAAGAAAAGGATGGTGTCATCAGCAAATTATAGGTGGTGTATGTTCAAAGAGTTGTCTCCAAGATCAAAGCCGCTAATGAGATTGTTCCTAGCTGATAGAGACATGAGGCCGTTAAAGACATCAAGCACTATGATAAAAAGAAAAGGTGACAAGGGGGTCACCTTGTCGGAGGTCTCTGAAAGCAATGATTTTCCCCCTTGGACGACCGTTTATAATGATGGAGAAGTTTGCTGAAGATACACAACCCCGGATCCATCTTCTCCATGTATGACCAGATCCTTTAGCTTCGAGGACAACATCTAGAAAATCCCTGTCAACCTTATCAAAGGCCTTCTCAATATCCAGCTTAATGACCACTCCCTTCTTTTGCTGTCTATCCCAAGCCTCAATAAGCTCATTGGCGATTAGTGATGCATCAAGAATTTGTCTTTCAGCCACAAAGGCTGTTTGTTCATTTGATATGGTGCGAGGCAGCAAGTGTTTTAATCTTTCGGAGAGAACTTTTGCTAGAATCATGTATAAGCAAGAGATGAGGCTAATAGGGCGGTAATCCCCTACTTGTCTAGCATCGATCTTCTTTGGGATGAGACAAACATAGGTTTCATTGAGGCTTGCATTGATGATCCCGTTTCGAAAAAAAAAAAAATCTTGGAACACTCTCAATATGTCATCCTTGAGAATGTTCCAAAACTTTTTGTAGAATTCAGCAGTGAAGCCGTCCAGTCCAGGAGATTTATTTGTCCCTAATCTCTGACAGCTCTCCAGATTTCCTCCTCTATGAAGGGTTTCTCAATGTCGAAACTTTGTTGAGGGGTGATCGGGCTCCAGTCTAGGTTCGGTGGGAGAGTTCTTTGGCCAACCTTCTTGGTGTATAATCTGTCAAAAAAAGAAAGAAATTCTTTTTCAATATCATTTTCTTGTAGGAGGCTCACTGTTAGAGGAGAGGATTTCTATAATGGTATTTTTCCGCCTCTTTGATGCTACTATTCGGTGGAAAAAGGAAGTGTTAATGCCCCCCTTATTTAGCCAATTGGATTTGCACCGTTGTCTCTAAAGGGTCTCCCCCTTTGCCACCATCTCAAAGATCTGCGCTATAATGGATTTTCGTTGAATATGCTGCACTTTGTTCATACGACCTTCCTCTTCTAAGTCATCTAAGATAGCTAGCTCAGAGATGAGCGGGCTTTTTTGCTTTTTTGTTGTGTGATGCTACCAAAGGTTGATTTAGTCCAAGTTTTGATCACCATCTTCAGACCTTTAAGCTTCTGGATGAAACCATGGCCTGGCCAGTTTTTCCACCATTACTCGATTATAGGAGAGAACGAATGATGTTGCATTCATGCATTTTCAAACCTGAAAGGAATGGGGCCCCATTTTGTCATGCCAAAAGACGGGTGTATGGGATAGTGATCTGATGTAGGGCGGTTTAATCGCTTGACAGATGCATTCTGAAATTTCAAGAGGAAATTAGCCAAAAATCTATCAATTAGAGTGAGGGTGGGGGGTCCCTAAAATCAGACCACGTGTACAGGCCGTTTGATAGAGGTAAGTTTTGTAGACCAGCGAGATCAATGAAAGATACCCCTGATGAGCCCGAAGTGTCTAGAGAAGTCCAACCAATGTCTTGGGAGCTCCAAAGAGATTTGGTGATAATACGGTCTATTCTCTGGAGTTTTGTTTCTTGAAGGATGACGATGGTGGGATTGTGTTTGTTGATGAGGTTTTTTATCAAGACTAGCTTATCCCATGAGCCAAGACCCCTCACATTCCAAGAGAGAATAATTATCTGATAGAGGAGGTCCCACCAGGAGGCTGCCTTGTATGGTGCTTGTCATAGTTGATGGAGGAGGTGGGCCAGCAAGTTCCTGCTTTCCCCTATTTTCTTTCCGGATAGAGATAGCTTTCTTGGCGATTTTGGTGGGTAGAGGGAAATGCCCATGCCCATGGTGCACAACCAAGGGACGACTACCTGTAGGTAAGTCGATGAGTGTATGGAGGGATCAAACAGGTGGGGGGAGGAGGCGTGATGTTCGGATCAGAGGGTAGAGGAGCAAAGCCTTCATTATAGTGGGAAGAGAAAGCGGGGGATGGGGGCTTGGTGGAGAGAGGGTAAGGGCTAGAGATACACTTATCGGAATCAGATAGAAGTTCCAAGGGGCTTGTGTTTGAAAACTGCTCATTTTTCAAACCTGCATGGTTGACATGATAAAATTGGTTCTTATCATCTCAAATCTTGATCTGTTTAATTTGGAATGTTCTTGTGTTTATGTCGATCCCATGATCGAGATATTATTGGAGAAGGCTGGAGCACTGTTGGAGGTATGATGAAGAAATTAGAGGATTTAGATGTATTAGAGAGAAATTACATGTATTTCGAACGATTTTTAGGAGGCATGTCTAATGGTTATCAGAGAGCAATCACATTGTGACGGTTAGATTCAATAATTTTTTCTCGTGACCTGAAATTAAAGTAATTTATCCGTTAGTTTTTAGGTAAATTTTCAAGGGGGGTTATTATTAGTTTAACTCATTATATTTGGGAGAATAGAACTTGTAACATTATTCTATTTGGGTTTAATATCTAATACTATATTGCAGTTTCTGTACTGTTATGAATTCCAAACTGCTAATGGAGCCTACAAAAGAGAAAGGGGTGAGTAGATATTCATCTTCAATGTGTTTATGCTATTAAGTATGGGCACTTTAGTTTGAATAGTTTGTCCGCATCTAGCACACGTCAAATGTTATGACATTGCAGTTTTTTTTTGGACACGAGTCGAATACATGTTAGTACAATAGATAAGTTGTACAAATTGATACGAGTTTAACATTTTGACACTTATTACTAAGACTTTTTTCGAATAAGCCAATTCATTTGGGATCCTGTAGATCCACTCTTTCCTATTCAAAGATCAGCAGGGAGATGGATACAGAAAGGAAATAGCGATGGCTGATATATCCATTTCGTTAAGACTAAGATAATACATTTTGAGGGTGAGATGTATTTATTTTTTAAAGCATATAAACGCAAACTTATTAACTTCAAATGTTCGTTCAAAAATAACATGTAATTTATAAAGAAATGTGTCCTAGTCTTGCTTATTTGTGCCTCGAACTTGAATTCTATAATGATAGTCAACACGACCATAGTTCAACAGTAAATAACATTCACTCTTTCCCTTGACGCGGGAGCTTCAAATTCTCATATTCCACAATTATTGTATTAAAAAAAAACTTCACCTTCTACTAGAACGATTATTCAGTAAACAAAGATGAGTACAAAAACATATCAAAACTTTTAAAGTACTTTAAAATATTTAATACAATTTTTCAAAACTTTCAAAACAAACTAGATTTTCATAAACAAAGTCTTCAAATAAGATAAAATTTCCAATAAATCAAAACAAACTTTCATTCTTTCAAAACAAACTTCCATTCATTCAAAACGAACTTTTAATTATTCAAAACAATCTTCCATTCATTCGAAACAAACTTTCATTCGATCAAACTTCAAATCCTTCAAAACAAATTTTCTTTCAATCAAAACTTTCAAAATTCCTTCTAAAACATTTGGTACAACTTTCAAACTTTCGAATAACTAAATCATTCAAATATTCAAAATAATCTTACATTCATTCATACTTTCAAAATCAGTGTGGAAAGTTGCATTATTTAGGTAGCTTACAGAACATATGTGGTTACCTGTCGGTAACACTAGTAAATCAGAAGCTTCTATCAGAGTTGTCGAATTAATATCGACCAAAACAGAGTTGTCGAATTAATATCGACCAGAACAGAGTTGTCGAAATAATATCAACCAGAACAAACAAAACGGTTACTTAAGTGTGAGGCCATGAGAGTGAATAACACAAATCTTCCCAAGGAATGCCAAACCACAAAAGTGCCTTCCCACAAATGAGCCAGAAATCCCAATTCCAAATTAGGCTACTACCCCAGCAATGGCATATCCGGATAGCCCATCAAATTAATCAAAATATCTTTCAAATAAAATGCAAAACAAATACTTACTTTCAATATTAAATTAATTCAAAACATTGAACTAATTTAAAACAAACTTTATCAAACCTCCGAAACATGATTTCAAATATTTCACAAATAAACAAAATATCAATTTCAAACCTTTAAATAAATCTAAACAAAATTTTATCAAATCATATAAGAATAATTCAAATACTTTGCAAATAAACGTAATATCAATTGGGAATATGGTAAATTACTTACCATATTTTTCGAAGTGATATGGTAAATCACTTATGAAGGGATATGGTAAATTATTTACGAAGGGATACGTAAATCATTTACCTTTTTCAAAAATCCTTTAACTTCTTCCTTGATAGTTGTCAACTTAGAGATCTAAAAACAACCAATATCCAAAATCAATCCTTAAATCATATCTTGGATTTACCAATTACTAACCAAATCTTATCTACCCAATTTTTCCATAAACCAGATCTGAAACCTGGGTTAAAAAGCCTCTAAAATCAACAATAACAACTTTTAAATTACAAGAATCGGTATAAATTAATACGAACTAAATTTACAAAAAGTTTCTCAACAAAACAAATTTAAAAGCCTTATAATCAATTGAAAATTTGGGGATTTTAAATCTGGAAAATTTTCAGTTTTATAAAATAAAACTTCCAAAATTTTGCATAAAACAATTAACAATTTACTGATTTTTATAGAAAAAATCAGATCCAAAAACTGTATAGAAAACCTTTAAAACTTGGTAAAAACATATAATTTTTCATGTAAAAATGATAACAAACTATAATTTATAGGATATAAATAGGTAAACTTTTTATGCAAAAAGAATGCCAAAAAACAGTCTCATAATGGAAATTTTTAGGTCCTTAAAATCTTTTATTATAAAAACAAAGATCTCAAAACTTTTCCCAATAAACTGAATTAAAGAACTACAAATCAAGAAAAATAAAACTAAAACAAGAAAAAAGCTTACCGATCTTTGAGAGAAAATACCAAAATTATTCTTCTTTTCTTTTCTTTTTCTCTCATAAAGATTTAATAGAACTTTTTATTTTATTTTTTTAATTCTAAGAACAAATTATCTTTTAAAAATAATTTTTAAAACAAAAAGGTTTATTTTGAGAAAATAAAAAAAACCAACTAAAAAAATATATATATTTCGGTTGTTACAAGATCAGAGAACACATCTCACACCCTTATCAGTGGAGATTCGAACCAATAATTTACAAGAGAGATACAAATAGGTAATCATAAAGTTATATAAAATATGTTTCTTTTTTCAAAATTCGATGTTAACTCCAAATGGTGTTCACAAAAATATGGTGGTTGTTTCAATTTATCTTGGATTTATAGGGAAAATGAAGCCAAAATTCCATTTATAAACATTGCGTGTGTCTTTATACTACGAAGAAAAACTTGGAAATTGAGAGATAACTTTTACATAAAGTTGAGGAAATTAAGGTGAGTTCTTATCTATAGTGTAGGCGTAGAAAGCAATTAAAAAAAAAAAAAAAAAAAAAACCAAAGCACTTTAGGATAACAATAGAATTGGCCTTTTGTGGGTTGTTACTTTTCCCATAATTTAGTCTCTCCTATTTTTTTTTTTTCATTTAAAAAGTTTCAATTTAGCTCCATATGTTTTACTATTTTTAAATTATCTACATTTCGTCAGTGGATTTTAAATATGAATAATGGTAAACCTACGTGACCTAATACTTAGAGACGAGGAATCATGATAATTAAGAGATGAAAATTTATAATTCCTCTTCCAAATTTCGAACATGTTAGTATAATTTTTTATTTTTATTCTTTTAAGTGGCTTAATTTCTTCTCCAAAATTTTACCAACTCACTAGATATGATGCCACGAAATTGTTTTAGTACCACATAAGTACATACTGCTTCCATTTACAATTTGACAATCGTTGAGTGATATATTACAAATACCTTGATTTGATAAACAATAGAGTAATATAGAAAATTTTCCAGAAAATTTTTATGTTTTGTGTCAAACTTATTATTGACCATATTTAACATTTATTTACAATAATATTGCCTTTTTAGACTTTCGTGAATTCTTACATTTTTTCTTTCGTAATTTAGTCTCTATTGGGAGTCTGAGACGAATCTATGTAGGGACCAAGGGACACATGAAAACTTATTGGAAAAAAAAATGAAGAAGAACATATGTTTGAAATTTTATTTGTTAGGGGTGAAATTATCCTATGGGCTTTAAGTTTGGCCGGTGAAATGGGTATAACTACCTGGGGCATTAGATACATTTTCGTCATCCCACTTTTGGACTTAGCATCACAATGATGTGTAGCTTTGTTTTGTGTTCGGGTGCTTAGTAGAACTTTGATTACCAAAATACGAATCAAAATTCCCACCTCAACATTATAGTATTATAATTTTTATTTTAATTATTTAAGTTATTTATATAAAAAAAATTAATTTTACTCAAAAAACATTACTAAATATTTCTAGTTTTATTATTATTTTATAGTTATATAGATAATTCAATCATATTATATTATAGACAAATTAATATTAAATTATGTATATATGAAGTCATAATTTTCAATATTTATTTTACAATAATTTTAGCGTTCATACCCAATAAACTTCATACCATACCTAATGATCTGTGCCTACTAACCTAAACTTCTTGATTCGCTATTGATTCTCTAGGTATCTTTTTTATTTATTTAGTCGTTACTGTTTAAAAGGTTTCAATTTAGTTCTATAAGTGTTCCTATTTTTAAAATATACCTTTTTCGTCAATGGATATTTGAATATTAAATGTAGATAATGGTAAAACTTACCTGATAGAGAATCAACATAAACTTAGAGGAGGGATTATGACAATTCAGGATCATTTATTTTCTGTTTTTGATTTTTCTTTTTCAAAAAACATAATTGTTTGGTAACTAATTCAATTTTATTTTCTATTTTATAAAAATATTTTAAAAAGACTATGTAAATTAAAAAAAAATTAAATGCAGTTTTTTTTTTGGGTTATGATGCTTTAACTTTTTCTTTCTTTTAATATATTTCTCTCTCCAAAGAGTTTATTTCTCGCCCTAAATCCTTTTATCGAAATTTTAAAATCCCCTCTAAATTTTTCATCTCTAGAATATTTATCAGTATCTCTCTAAATTTTCATCTCTATATATTTACTAGTATCTCTCTGAATTTTCATCTCTATATATTTTTATTTCTTTTCATTTCTATATATTTTTTATTCTTCATTTTTTTCTAATACATAGTTCAATTTTCTCTCTAAAAATTTAATATTTGCCTAAAATTTTCTCTTTCTCAAATGTTGTTTTTTATAATTTTTTTATAATTTTCTTTTCTTCTCTAGGAAATATTTCCATCTTTTCTCTATCTAATATCTCTTTTGAAATTTTCTTTTAATGCGTAACTTTTTTTATTTATTTAGTTTTTTTCTCTAAAAAATATATATCGATTCTTTTTATTGTCTAGATTTTATCTCATAATAGTTTTTCTTTTTCTTCCTTTTATCTTTTGCTCTCAATTTTACTTTCTCTCAACTTTTTTTTCTTTTTTTTTTTAACTTTTCTCTCACTAAATTTTTTCTATTTCTGGCTCTAAGTCTTTTAAATTTTCTCTTTCAAAAGTTTCTGTATTAGGAATGACAAAAATCTCTGGGTTACTTCTCAAGGAATCTAGAATGCATTTCCCTCAATGTCTAGTTCTGACCCCAATTCTATTTTTTTTAATAATGAAAATGTTGGGGGCAAATCCTGGCCTGCCACGTGTCATGATCGCAAAGGTGAGTTGGTTAAACACGCGAGCGAAATGGAGAAAGCAGCTCCAAAATACACAGGTCGGCAGTCAGGGTAGGACCTCTAGTGCCGAGCCGATCTAATAGAGAGTCCGTAACAATGTCTCTTCCGTACCCGACAACACGCCGTGATTTTAGGGTGTGTCAGAATCCCTGTCAGGCCCAGTTTCTATAAATAGAAACCCTAGCCTTAAATGCAAGGTACGCAATCCTAAGTAGACTCGGCAAGTTAGCTCGGACTAGAACTAACTGGCTCGTCGGAGTGCTAACTTTGTTTTGCAGGTCTCAAGAACTGTTCAAGGAAGGTGCGGACCATTGGCCATAGCTCGTCCTGAGCATACCGATCTAAATCGTATCCGAGCTCAATCAATTTCGGGCTCAAACATCTAGCGCCGTCTGTGGGGATTCGACATATCTAGAAGTCAGCCTCACCTTTTGCAATCTGAGCCAATGGCCCAAACC
>NW_019104568.1:397042-414854 GCF_001995035.1 Momordica charantia
CTCCTACTAGGGAGAATTTCGATGCACTCCAGAAAGAAATGGAGGCAATGCGCACTCAGATGCGCACTATGGTTACAACGAGATGGTGCAAGCTGCAGGTGCTGGGACTCGATCTGAAGACCGGGCGGCACGCGACGAGGTGCACGAGCAAAGAGGTCTTCACCTTGGTCCAGTCGAGGAAGAGCGCCCAGGAGGAGATGAAGATGAAGAGTACACTTATCAGAGAGGCGATCTCTGCGAGCATCTCAACAGAAAGAGAAGCTTGTCCCTCCGAAAGGGACGATCTCCGTCCTGCTCGCACAAGAATTCCAACCAGCAGGCCGAGTCCTCTTACAACCCGATAACTCCCGAGGGAGTGATCACAAGGGAGGAGTTTGACCAGCTTAAGAGCAAGTTCGATGCTCAGGTTGAAGCCTTAAAGGCTAGGTGCGAGAAAAAAGAAAGCTCGTTCGATGATGGCGACCTGGGAGAATCGCCATTCACCTCGGACATCTTAGAGGCTCCAATCCCTCCGAAGTTCAAAACTCCCACCATGAAGCCTTATGATGGGTCTAAGGACCCAAAAGACTATGTTGAGGTCTTCGAAGGCATCATGGATTTTCAGGCAGCAACAGATGCAATCAAGTGCCGCGCCTTCCAGATCGCGCTCATCGGCAACGCGCGCCTGTGGTATCAAAGACTGTCAGCCAGGTCGATCTCGACCTACTCCCAGCTGAGGAAAGAGTTTATCAGTCAATTCTCTTCCCGGCACTATGAAAGAAAGACAGCAACTCACCTCGCCACCATCAAACAGAAGGAGGGTGAGACGCTTAGAGAGTACGCCACAAGGTTCCAGGAGGAGCAGCTGAAGGTCGCGCACTGCTCCGATGATTCAGCCATGTGTTACTTCCTCACCGGTCTGGCCGATGAGACCCTCACTGTGAAGCTTGGAGAGAAGGCTCCAATCACCTTCGTCGAAGTTTTGCAAAAAGCGAAGAAAGTCATCGATGGGCAAGAGCTTCTTCGGACCAAAACTAGCCGACTTGAAAAGCAGATCGATCAGAAGAAGCCCAACCAAGAGAAGATGAGGGCTAATTCCAAGTCTAAGGACAAGGGGTCGTCCTCCTCCAGCAGCCGAGCTGACTATCGAAGGTCGGATAGCAGTCACAACCGAAGTCGGCCTTATGAACGTTATACTCCGACCACCATCCCAATCTCTGAAATACTTACAAATATTGAAGAGACTGGGATGGAGAAGCTCCTCAAGCAACCGTATAAGCTCCGATGAGACCCAAAGAAGCGCAACAAAGATAAGTATTGCTGTTTTCATCGTGATCACGGTCATAACACATCAAGTTGCTAGGAACTCAAGCGCCAGATTGAAGACCTCATTCAAGATTGACCAGCTCGTAGATGCAACAGCAGGGCACGGGCTCCTCACCTTCATGGATGCCTACTCCGGATACAACCAAATCAAAATGCACGTCCCAGATTAAGATCATACCGCATTTATTACAGACCAAGGTCTGTATTGCTACAAGGTTATGCCCTACGACTTGAAGAATGCGGGGGCGACCTCCCAAAGAATGGTGAACAAGATGTTCGCCAAGCAGATTGGCCGGAATATGGAAGTGTATGTGGACGACATGCTTGTCAAGAGCAAGCAGTCAAAGTGCGCCTTTGGAGTCTCCTCGAGTAAGTTTCTGGGCTTCATGGTAAATAATCGTGGGATCGAAGCTAACCGAGAGAAGATAAAAGCCGTGCTCGAGATGGAAGCACCCAAAACACTAAAGCAGCTCCAATACCTCAATGGAAGGATTGCAGCTCTGAATAGATTCGTTTCGAGGTCAACAGATAAGTGTCTTCCTTTCTTCAAAGTCCTAAGAAAGAAGGGACCATTTGAATGGACGTAGAGTGCGAGCAAGCACTGGAACAATTGAAAAACTACCTCTGCTCGGCACCTCTGCTCGCCAAGCCATTGCCAGGAGACAAGCTCCACTTGTACCTGGCAGTGTCCGACAGCGTTGTCAGCTCGGCCCTAATCAAGCAGGAGGGGGTACACCAAAGTCCCATTTATTACACGAGTAAAGCCATGAACGAGGCCGAGACCAGATATCCCCAAATGGAGAAGCTGGCCCTCGCCTTAGTCACCTCGGCCTGAAGACTTAGGCCGTACTTCCAAGCGCATACCGTCGTAGTACTTACCAACTTGCCCCTGAAGAATATGTTCCACAGGCCAAAAACATCAGGGCGCCTGATGAAATGGGCAATGGAGTTGAGCGGATACGACATCCAGTTTGAACCCAGAACTGCGTTGAAAGGGCAAGCAGTGGAAGATTTCATCGCGGAGCTCACCCCACCGCCTCATTCGGCCGAGTCCGACCTCCCGTGGACGATCTACGTTGACGAATCTTCCAATGAGAGAGGGTGCGAAGCAGGAATCCTCTTGCTCGCACCAGGTGGCATGCAGTTTGAGTATGCTCTACGGTTCAATTTTTGGACTTCAAATAATGAGGCCGAATACAAAGCGCTTCTGGCAGGCCTACGCATTGCCAAAGTACTGGGGGCCATCCATATCAAGGTCTTCAGTGACTCCCAGCTGGTTGTAAATCAGATTAAGGAGGAGTATCAAGCAAAAGACTATCAGATGGAAAAATATCTAAGCAAAGTCAGATCGCACCTCACCCAGTTCAAGACTTACGAGGTGAATCAAGTTCCAAGATCAAGAAAATTCCAACGCAGATGCCTTAGCCGAATTGGCATCAGCATATGAGACCGACCTGGCCAGATCGGTCCCTGTCGAGATCCTGGATAATCCTTCAATCTTGGAGCCAGGTTTGATGGAGGTTGACACTCCAGAACCCTCGTGGATGGATCCAATCGTGGAGTTTATTAAAGGAAATCCACCTCAAGATTCAAAGGCACATAAGAAGATGGCGCGAAAAGCAACTCGATTCATACTCCGAGATGGAGCATTGGACGAGGATTTTCCCTGCCTCTCCTTAAGTGTGTAATTCCAGAAGATGGGAATTACATCCTCAAAGAAATTCACGAAGGAGTATGCGGCAACCATTCATGAGCCAAGTCGCTATCAGCCAAGGTCCCGACAAGGGTATTACTGGTCCACTGTTGATCCGGATGCCAAGCAGTTTGTGAAAGCCTGCGATAACTGCCAGCGCTTTGCAAATATTATCCATCAACCTCCCGAGCTGCTCACCCCCATCTCGGCCCCATGGCCATTCGCACAATGGGGAGTAGATATCATAGGTCATTTTCTTCTAGGCAAAGGGCAAACCAAGTTCGTCGTTGTTGCTGTGGATTACTTGACCAAGTGGGCCGAGGCCGAGGCGCTCTCTCACATCACGGAGTCCAGAGTCACATCTTTCATATGGACAAACATTGTATGTTGTTTCGGTATACCAAACGCTATTGTGACGGACAATGGAAAGCAGTTCGACAATACAAAGTTCAAAGACTTTTGTAGGAAGCTGGGCATAAGCCATATCAGTTCGTCCTCTGCGCATCTGAAAGCAAATGGGCAGGTTGAAGTGATAAATAAAATTATAAAATGAGGGCTCAAGCTGAGATTGGACTACAGAAAGGGTAGATGGGCTGAGGAGCTACCCGAAGTATTATGGTCATATCGGACCACCCCAAGAGAATCAACTGGCGAAACCCCATTTCCCTTGCCTTTGGCTCTGAAGCTGTCGTCCCGGTTGAGATCGGCATGTCGACCGACAGTGTAGAGCAGTATGAACCGCTCAGAAACGAGGCCGAACTGCTCCTTAACCTCGACCTACTAGAAGAAAAAAGGGAAATGACACAACTAAAATTAGCAGAGTATCAAAACAGAATGGCCAGACATTACAATGCCCGAGTTCGACCTCGAAGCTTTCAAGTTGGACATTTGGTCTCAGGAAGATTCAGAGTCATGTGGGCACCCTTGACCCAATGTGGGAGGGACCATTCGAAGTCAAAGGCATAGTCCGATCTGGAACGTACATGCTGGCCGACTAGGGAGGAAACATGCTTGCGCATCTGTGGAACGCAGAGCACCTAAAGCGCTATTACTCTTGAAATGTCAAAATGGTCCTAAAATGGACTAGTAAAAATTTTCAAGGGAAGGAACTTTTAATAAACAGAGTTATTTAATTTCATGACTCTGAGTTCGATCAGAAATTAAATGGGGGCCACGAACTCCCATGAGACTTAAAACCAAAACTCAATCCTTTGAGCGCCTAAGTTAAAGGTGCGATGTGGAACGTTCAAGAAATTCAATCCTCTCAACTCACAGGTTCGAGGTGCGAGGTGAATATTAATTATGGACTCAAAATTCAACCCTTTAAACGTTAAAGTTAAAGGTGCGATGTAAAAAGTTCAAATTAAGTGCGACGTAAAAAGTTCAAATTGTGTAATATTGTCTTTTGGACTTCCGAGTTCGAGGAGAAATATTAAAGACCAGAGAAGGAAACTCTCAAATTCAAACCTTAAAGACAAACATAAATAAAAGGGGCAATGTGGAAAGAGTTCCTCCCAAACTCAATCCTTTAAACTTACGAGTTAGAGGTGCGAGATGAAGTTTACCATATATGAGTTCAAATCTACAAAAGCAAGTTCAAAAGCTTAAGGAAAAAGCAATGAAAGAAAAGACAGAGCTTGATGTACAGAAGTGGAGAAACGAAGATTTCATTGATTAATGGACAGAGCCAAGACTTGTATACCTTGCAGCTCTGCCCAAAGACTTACACAAAAAACAACAAAAATAAGAAACCTCAGCTACTCCCAAAATGAGAAGACAACTCACCTTGGGAGCCTAGAAGGTTGACCTCTAGGGATCCGCCCTGTTGTGAAGGGACTTCTTCTTGAGTGGTGCCGAACTCATTGGGCTCCTGGCTAGGAGCGTCATCCTGTTAGAGATCGGAGTAGTCAGAATCCAGTTCCCTGACATACTTCTCCACCAGCGACTGGGGGCCTGGGGTATTGTTGGGCCCAGAGGCCCATTTTTCAACGTACTTCTTCAGATCGCTGAGATTGATCTGAAGATCAGACATGTCGGCAGCAATGCCCTTCATCAAGAACTTGAAGCCCGCATCACTGAAGTCCTTGGCGAACCCATCAAAGTCTGGGTGCTGTCTGAAAGCTTCCTCCAAAAGCGTCCCGTTGGTGAGGCGCTCCTTYGCCTCCTTGAGCTCGGCAGTAACGGCCCTAGCGAAGCATCCTTCTCCTCAAGGACTCGAGCCAGATCCTCTTTCTCCTTAAGGAGCTGGAACTTCTCCTTCTCCAGCCCTTTAGTGATGACATGGGCAGCTCGGAGGTGGGCTTTATGACTCTCATCCTCCCTCTTCAGTAGCTCGGCCTTGGCTTCCACCTCGACCGTCAGGATATCCACCTCGCTCCGGGCCTTCAGCAACTCGCCATTCAGCGTGGTGGCAGCCTCTAAGGCAGCAGAGGAGTTCTCTCTCTCCTTCGCTACCAAAGTCTTCCTTCCATCCAGCTTGGCCTTTGTCATAACCGTCGAATGAATGGAAGCAATGAACGCCTGCGAAGACCGAGCGCACGAGAGTTAGACCGAGCTATAAGTTGTAAAAGTAAAAGCAAATATAGAAGCAGATCTTACCTCGGCGGCATGGTCGATGGTCCTTTGCAACACGGACCCTGGGTCGCTTACAAACTTGGACGCTCTCCTAAGGCAGCGGTCCAAGCACGCAGCCGAGATACGGGACACCTGGTCCTTCACCTCGGAGCTCGACGGTTCCATTCTGAACCGCATCTTCACGTCGGACGTCCCCCCATCCGAGCTTCAGGGTCGTCCACCAAGTCGACGTGGCTCATGGGCAGGGGCCCACGAGGTCCAACCTCTGAGGAGGAGCTTCTTCTTCTTCCGTCTCCTCTTCAAAGGAGACTCTCCCCTTACCTCATTTAGGGGAGATACGTCTAGCGCTTCGGACTCATTCCTTGGGCGCTTTTCTCTGAAGTGCTCCCCAACAGAGTCCAACTCGATCACCGGAGTTGGAACTTCAGAAGACGGTTCAGCCTTGTCATGAACCACAGGTCGAGCCACAGTAGGGGTTGCAGGCTCCATACCCTCAACGGACTAAAGGGCGTGAGCACGACCCTTGGATTTGCGCTTCACGTTTCTTGTGAATCCTCATACCATCGTAGCAAGGCAAATCAAACAAAAAGTCAGAAATAAAACTTGGGGTGCAAATTTGGAGTAAGACCGAGCTCGACTTACCAAGCTCAGAGTTTGGCCTTGAAGCTTCAACTGGACGCACCAAGGGATTGTAGTCCAACAACCCAGATTCTAGGAGCAGCTTGTCGGTCACCAAGGTTCTGATCTTTCGGCCCCCTGGGAAGTGATCCTTGTAATACTTGAGGGTGTCGAAGGAGGCTTGAGTGAGCTCGGGAATCGGTCTGATCGATACTGCATAAGACAGAGAAGAATTCAAGTTAGATATGAAGAAGTTAGAACAGAAAGGTTTAAGGATGCAAGAAGTAATCATAATGAGCTCATACCTAGGTTCCCAAACCTAACAGGCACGTCAAAGAAGGGACGACCTGATTCGTTCTTTGCCAGCCACTCCCCAGAGGCAAAGAACCATTTCCCTACCCATACTTTGATGGAGGTCGATCCTTTGACTATACCACCCGCGCCTTTCCTTGCACACATATTGTACCGACCTGGCTTCTTAGCTATTCTCTTGGCTTCGAAGCACCCAAGAAGCTGCTCAACACTGAGTAGCTCGGCCTCGTCCTCATCTCGAGCTCGTAACCCAAAAAGGATGGCCAAAGCAAAAATGACACCCCATCCGTTGGGGGCCACTTGAGCAGGTGTCAGTCCAGTTCGATTTAAGAACTCCTGGACAAAAGAATGAAGGGGAAGTCTGAGGCCGTACTGAAACATTTTTAAATAAAGAGTGACCCATCCCTCTGGAGGATTGTCAGCTCTTTCCCCTTCCTGCGGGATCCTAAGGAGGATGTCATTGGGAATACTAAACCTCTACGGAAGGGTCCGAGGTAATGTTCAGGCATCTTCGAAGGGTATTCCAAACCCAGGCCCGAGGTGGAAGTGTCGCTATCATCCCCATCATCAGAAAACCTAAAATTTTCTATCTCTTCCAGCTTGGACTCTAACCTAAGAGCTAAGTCCTCCCCAGAGTCACTAGGTTTGGGGGGCGAACTGCTTATAGTTCGACCTACACTACCTAAACTATCACTACTGGAGGGAGAAGACATGAAAACTACCATATTCGAAAGCAAGATTAAAACACGTGACTGACCTACAGAGGGTTCGAGCTGGTTTCAGGTCGAACTCCAGAAATTCAGGGAACGTAAGGTTTGACCTGAAGTCTCGGAACTATTTATAGCTAATCGGAAAAACCTCTACAATGTACACGTGTAAAGAACGAGCGGCCAGGATCATCTCGAATTTCGTATCGATGGAATGCTCAAGTAGTCCGACAGCTTGACAGGTCGAAACACCTTCCACAACAGTCGTATTTTCCCTGCGAATTAGAAGTCTCCATGTGTCTAAAATTGAGTCGGATAACTTCTCTGCCAGATCAAGATCGGACCTAGCAGAGAGGGGGCCAATGTTTGGGGGTAAAAATACCTGGGACACGTGGAGGACGCTCATTAAATATCCCAGGTCCACCTCGAACCTGCCGAGGAGACTGGGTTCGCCCATCGACAAGGCTGTGTAAAAAGTCCCGATCCGACCTGGACGGGTTCGATCTGCTCAAACCCGACAGGTTCGATGCGAAAAAGGATAAAGGTAACCGCCAGTCGTGAGTATTGTCGGACCCGCCACCTATAAATAGAGGGCCTCATTTCCCGCTCAGGTATCGAATTTCATCTCGAACTTTATATTGAGTCCGACCTACACTGACTTGAGCGTCGGAGAGTTTGCCCTCTTGTGCAGGTTCACTCTTGAGTTCAGGTCAAGCCGGGGACCAGGTTAGAGCTTGGTTCGTTTAACAGCGTTGTGCAATTCTTTGCATAAACAACTTGGATAATTAGGTCGTTTCACCAATAATTTGTAAAAACATAATGGTTTTGTTTAATATAAAATTCAAATTATTTGATATTTTGAATAATATGCAAAATCAATTTTAAGATTTTGAAGATAATTTTAACTTCGGCAAAAATATAAAAGCAATTTTTTTTGTTTAAAAACGTTAGGATAAGTCAACGTCGGGAAAAGTGACTGTAGACACCATATGAATTTTTCGTAATTATTTATTTATTTTATTTTACTCTATTAAATTTTATTTTAATGATTTTGATTTAAAATAACATAAATTTACTTTATTATTGTTTTTAAGGTATAGTAAGTTTAGATTTTGTTTAAAGAATTTGATATAATTTAATTTTATTATTATTTTATTAAGTAAATAAAGAAAGAATTTATTTTCATAGATACAAACGTTTTTTTTTTAAAGAATAGATGTTTCATTTTTTCCTCTAACAAGGTGGCTTTTTTTCCTTGATTTTCCTAGATCTCGTTTAACCCTTCCATATTACCGTTATCACTTTTGTGTATTTAAGGGGATGTTGCATTGGAAAAAACACCGAAAGCACAGTGTAGAGAAAACACAGAACGAGAACAGAGAGTGAGAAGAAATCTCAAAAAACCAACTTCCTCTCTTTTCAACCAACCCCAACTGTACTCCCGCCTTCGACGATCTCCACGAACGACAACATCCTTCGACGAACAAAACCCGACGACCATCTCGGCGTAGCAGATCCGACGAGCCTATCGACCACGACGACTCCGGCAGCAACACAACAGTAAGCTTCGACCAGAAATCTGGATACCCAGTCTGCGAGCTACACTTCTCTGACCCACGACCTCAGATCCAGGCGGCGCGAATAGCACAACCCGAACTCCGGCAGCGGTACAGTCCCTTTTCGGTGATTTCCAACAGCCTTCACCTTCTGACGGACGGTACACTCCACCCGAATATGCAGGATTGCGAATACTTTCTTTTCTTAAATTTTTTTTTTTTAGGTTCGAAGTATCCTAGAATACACACGATACTTCCCTTAATTTTTTTTAAAATAAGGGTTTTGTTTCAAATAAACAAAAGCTTTCAAAATAACAAACAAAGTTTTTTAAAAATATGTTTAATTAAGTTTTCGAAAAATGAATAAAATTTTGATTAGTTGTTAAATAAAAGAGGTGAATCCTACATTTTATTCTTCGTTTTTAAATTTTTTTCAAATAAAGATCTAGTTTTTAAATCTTTTAAATCAAGTTTAAATAAGTTTTAAAAAAGAAATAATAAATCTTAAATTAATAAAAGATTTTTTTATTAAATAAGTTTTAAGAGATTCTAAGGGAACTTTTGTTTTAAAATTAATTAAATCTCAAATCTCAAATTAAGTAAAAGTTTGTTTTTAAAATAAAAGATTTGTGAGTGAGTATTAACAAAAAAAAAAGAATAAGATATCTTTTTAAATAAATTTGATTTTAAATAGGTGATTTTCTTTTTTAAAACGAATTTTAAACTTCAAATAAATAAATGTTTTTTTTCTTTTTAAATAAAAATTTTTTCGTTTTTTTTAAACAAAGTTCAAAAATAAAAAGTTTGTATTTTAACAAAGAAATTTAGGTTGTATCGTAAGGTGTTGGCATAGTGGCAAGGGGCTTGAGTTTTAATATTCATAACTCAAGTTGAAGTCCTTGCACGCCTCAAAGTAAAATTCATTTTATCATTTGGAATCTTCCAATATTCTCGAGGTGATAAATTACCAAATAAAATAATAGGATAATTTTTTGACAAAATGTGGTACCATTTTCGAACGGGTGTCGTAGGGTGCTAATATCTTCCCTACACTCAGTTGACTCCCGAACCAACGATCTATTTTTCGCAGACCAGTATTTTAAAATAGGTGACCAATCATACCTCGTGGATGGTTGGTGATGACTCCAAATTCTTATCTAGAAAGAGACCCCTTCAGGGGCTGACGTCGCGCTTTGCGTCTCGATGACGTTGCGACAGCTTGGGGACTCCACTGGGGATGTTAAGAGAGTCAAGCCATTTATTTTGTAATTTATTATCCTATTGTAAACCGTTTTGGTCCATTTTTGTTGTTTGTTATTTTGTTCGTTTATTATTATTTTTAAATATTTAATTTTATTATGATTTTATTTTGCATCATCATGCATCTCACACATATCCACGAGCTTCCTACTCGGGTTTACCTTTAGGATTAGATCGGAGACCGAGTAGTGTGATATTCGTTGATTAATTAATCTTTAGCTCTAACACTGTTAGCTAATAGATTAATATTTCAATAGGATGACCAGGTAACTCGATATCAATCATGAGTGAGTTATGGACTCTTGCCTATTAGGGCTCGTCGTGAGAGTGGCCCTAGTCGCCGACTCAATATTCCTACCATTTTGGGGACGAGACCGAGTGGGGAGTTGGGAACATAACTACACAAGATGAAATTCACTCCTTTCCAACTTTAAGGTAAGTAGATGAGTGTTCTCTTAAATGCTGATTCCGGGACTTGAACAAGGGGCCCCACCCTCTCACTAGCCCGAGAGGGACTTCTGATTAATGGTTAGACCATAACCGGGTTGTTCATTAGAGGATCAGTGGTACTTAAGGTCCAATAAGTAACATAGGGGTAAAACGGTAATTTGACCCAAATGTGGTTACAAACACTCGTGAAGCATTGACTTGCCGTTAATGGTAAAAATCCATAGACGCAAAATATTCTACAGTGTAACCGACAGTTAACGAATGCAATTGTGGGTCTTTAGTGGAGTGACTGACAGTTAACGAATGTTGATCAATATGGTTAATGAGTTTAATCAATTAATCTCGTATCGTTGGAGCTTCTGATCTTTAGGTCTATTCGGTCCCTTTGCTAGCTTGTAAAGGACAGTTAAGAACCTTTAGTCTTGAAAAGAATTTGAATTGTTCAAATTTGTCAATGAGAATTAAAGTTAATTGTATGAGATGCAATTAACATAATGTATATTGTAGACACCGTATTTGGTTCGGCTTATTTTTAATTTAAATTTATATTATTGTATTTTACTTTATTGAGTTTTATTTTAATTAAAGAATAACATAGGTTTACTTTATTATTAGTTTTAATATAAAGTTTAAATTAACTAAAATTAAAATGTTAGATTTATTTAAATGTTTAATTTTATTAATAAGAAACTAAAAATGGTTTGTTTAGATTTTGTTTTATTATTAAAATAAAAAATAGATAAATAAAAAAGATTTGTTTTAATTAAATAAAGATTTTATTTTAACAAAACCTTTGATTTTTAACCGTCAGGCACTTAACATGGCATCTTCTTCCTTCCCTTCCCTTCTCCTCCCTCTTTTTCTCTCTTCTCCCACAGAGAAAAACATAGAGAGTTAGAAACCCATCACCGTATCTTCTTCTCTTCATCTCTCTTATCCCACCATCACCACTTTTCTCCTTCGTACCCACGACAGCAGCAACAACCTTCTTCACAGCTTCTTCCAAGCCCGCTGGCACTTCGACGATTTCGTTCCCAGTAATGCGTTTTAGCTAAGTATCAAATACGTTGGAAAGAATTTTTTTTTTAAAATAACGGAAAGGAAATCATGCTTTTAATTTGAAACAGATTCTTTTGTTTCTATCAAAAGATTTTTTTTTAGAAATTTTCTTTTAAGAAAAAGTTTTTTTTTTTACTTTTTTTTAAAAGAAAATGCTTTTAGTAAGAAACCTTTTTTTTTAAGATAAAAAAAATCTTCTAAATTAATTTTAAATAAGTTTTGAAAATAAAATAAGGATTTTGATATTTTAAAATTTGTTTTAAAATAAAAGGTTTTCTTTTTCTAATCAAGAAGAGTTTTTTAAATGAAATAAATATAAACTTAATTTTATTTTAATAAAATATTTACTTTAAAATTTTTGTTTGAAAAAAATAGGAGTTTTATAAAATAAATCTTGTTTAAAAAAATTTGGATTCTTTTAAATTTGGATTCAAAGTTTAAGAGATAGTTTTTATTTCAAATGTTGTTTTTATTTAAAATGATTTTGCTTACAAGGTTTACTTTTTTTTGTTAACTTTGTTTTATTTTTTAATTAAAAAAGAATATTCTGTTGTAGTATTTTAAAGGAGGTGATAAAAACAGAGTATTTTAGAATAAAATCTCTTTTTTTTAAAAAATTTCTGAAAAGAATCTTAACAAAAAATCACTTTTTTAGCAAATAAGTTTTGTTAAAGTAAATTTGACTTTGTTTTTAAACAAAAGTTTTTTTCTTCTTTTAAATAATCTTGTTAATTTCAAAATAAATAAAAAAGTTATTTATTTTTTTGTTTTAATTTAACAAAATTCATAGGTTTTCTTTTTAGTTTAAAAAAATAAATTAAACTTTTGTTCTTGTAGAAGAATTTAATGTTTACATATTAGGATGTTGGAATAGTGGAATCACCTAAAAATAAACTTTTGTTTTTGTAAAATAAATTAAACATAACACCTTCCTTACGCTCGGTCGACTCCCGAACTAACAATCTGTTTTCGCAGACATTGTCTTTATTTTTAGGTGACCAATCACACCTCGTAGATGATTGGTGGCAACTCCAAACTCTTATCTCGAAAGAGACCCTTCAGGGGATGATGTCGGCCGCTCCGCGTCGCGATGACATTGCGACATATATTGATGATACATTATAATATAAAGTTAATTTTGAATTGGATTCAAAACTATGAGAAAGATGGATATTAGAATTTGATTCTAATATGGTTCATTAATTTATGTTTAATTTGATTAAATATGATTTAATTAAATTAATGAGATATATTAATTTAGTTAAATTAAATTAGATTAAATTAAATTAAATTAATAATTCTTTTTTAATTAATTAAATTAGATTTAATTAATTATTTTATTTAATTAAAATTGTTTCAATTAAATTAAAATAAAAAAAAAAGAAAAAAATTTGGAGGAAAAACCTCACGAGAAGTGAGTGGGGAAGTGGTGACTTCCCCCTCACTCATTCCCTATAAAAGGGAGGTGCTTCCCTTTTCTTTAACGGGTTCCTCGGTTCTCGATTGTTGAGCTTCCGAAACTCCAACAAGAAAACCTTTCTCTCGATTTCCCTCTCCATTATAAGACGGTTCCCACAAACCGAGTTCTTAACATCCAGAGAATAGCGGGGAAGACTTTTTGGTGTTGTTAGTGTCTACATTGAAGAGGTGTCTTCAAAGGTATGTCTTTTCTTCGTTGTAATTCTAAAACAAAATCAAAGCACACGCGTTCGCGCGCTTCTACTGTGGGATTCGATCCCTTCAAAAGCCTGTGTTAAAGGTAGATCTATTGCATTTTCTCATTAGGTTAAATTGAACCCGATTCAAGTCAAGGTCAAAGCTTGAACCCGATTCAAGTCAAGGTCAAAGCCTGTGTCAAATGCAGGTCAAAGCCTGTGTCAAAGGCAGGATTTTTGCATTTTTTCTTTTGGTTAAATCGAAGCCGATCCAAGTTGAGGTGGAAGCCTGTGTTAAAGGTAGGTTCATTGCATTCTCTCTTTCGATTAAATCGAACCCGATCCAAGTCGAGGTTGAAGCCTGTGTTAAAGCCAGATTCATTATATTTTCTCTTTCAGTTAGCTCGAACCCAATCCAAGTCAAGGTCGAAGCCTATGTAAAAGCCAGGTTCATTGCATCTTATCTTCGGTTAAATCGAACCCGATCCAAGATTGAGGTCGAAGCCTGTGTCAAGTACAGGTCCTTTGCATGTTGAGATCTCACCTAGTGTCAAGCTAGATCCATCTCTATCTTCCTTTATTTGAATAAAATTTTCACCTTCCCAATACTTTGTCTTTTTGTCTTTGTCTACCTTTTTAGTTCTACAAGGATACATAAAGGGGAGCAAGCTGTAGACACCGTATTTGGTTCGACTTATTTTAAGATTTTCGTAGTTATTTATTTATTTTTATTTTTATTTTATTCAGTTTTGTTTTAATAGTTTTGATTTAAAATAACATAAGTTTACTTTATTATTGTTTTTAAGGTATAATTTAATTTAATTAATCTTGTTAAAAAAAAAGAGTTTACATTTTGTTTAAAGAATTTGATATAGTTTGGTTTTATTATTATTTTATTAAGTAAATAAAAGAAAGAATTTATTTTCATATATAAAAAGATTTTGTATGTTTGTTTTTTCAAAATAGCTTTTTTATTTCTTCACATCTAACAACGTGGCTTTTTTTCCTTAGTTTTCTCTAGATCTCGTTTGACCCTTTCATATTACCATTGTCACTTTTGTGTATTTAAGAGAGATGTTGCACAGAGTAGGGAGAAAACACAAAAAACACAGTGCAAAGAAAAACACAGAACGAGAACAGAGAGTGAGAAGAAATCTCAAAAACCAACTTCCTCTCTTTTCAAGCACCCCCACCGTACTCCCGCCTCTGATGACCTCCACGAATGGCAGCATCCTCCGACGAACAAAACCCAACAACCATCCCGACATAGCAAATTCGACGAGCCTATCAACCACGACGACTCCGGAACAGCACAACAGTAAGCTTCAGCCAAAAATCGTGTACCCAGTCTGCGGGCTGCACTTCTCCGACCCACGACCTCAGATCCAGGCAGCGCGAACAGTACACCCCACCCGAATATGCAGGACTGCACATACTTTCTTTTCTTAAAAAAATGTTGTTTTTTAAGGTTTGAGGTATCCTGGAATATGCATCATACTTCCCTTTTTTTAAAAAAAAAAATTGTTTCGTTTTTTTTTAAAGAATGATTTTGTTTCAAATAAACAAAAGCTTTCAAAATAAGAAACAATTAAAATATGTTCAAGTAAGTTTTCGAAAAAGGAATAAAATTTTGATTTGTTTTTAAATAAAAAAGGTGAATCCTGTACTTTTATTATTTGTTTTAAATTTTCTTTTAAAATAAAGATTTTGTTTTTAAATCTTTCAAATCTTTTAAATCAAGTTTAAATAAGTTTTAAAAAAGAAATAATAAATGTCAAATTAATAAAAGATTTTTTTATTAAATAACTTTTTAAGTTATTCAAAAGTAAACTTTTGTTTTAAAAGTAATAAATCTCAAATCTAAGTGAAGTAAAAGTTTGTTTTAAATATAAAAGATTTGTCAATGAGTATAATATATATATATATATATATATATATATATATATATCTTTTAAAATAATTTTGATTTTAAACAGGAGGTTTTCGTTTTTAAAACAAATTTCAAACTTCAAATAAATAAAGTTTTTTTTCCTTTTTAAATAAAATTTTTTTCGTTTTTTTAAACAAAGTTGAAAAATAAAAAGTTTGTATTTTTAAAAAGAAATTTAAGTTTAATCCTAAGGTGTTGGCATAGTGGCAAGGAGTTTGAACTCACCACAACTCCCCACCCAAGTTCAAGTCTTTGTATGCCTTAAATTAAAATTTATTTTATCATTTTATTTATTTTTATCATTGTTTTTTTAATTCGAAAACTCTAATGATGGAAATTGGAACCTTCCAATATTCTCGAGGTTATAAAGTTTTTCTAATGGCATTCGAGCCACTCATACCTATTAATTCATATCTTTAAAACAATCAAAATAATACATTCACTCATATCATATGATTGGTTGAAAAAAATGTTTTCTTTAAAAATGCTCTCGATAAAAAAGGGAAATTACATGTTTTGAAATTTTCAATAATAATTTTAATATGGTCTACTATTATCACTCTTGTTAGTTAAGACTTTAGCAAGAGTCATAAAACAATCATTTTCTCAGTCCGTCACATACAATTTTTGTGATTGAATATCCATATTTGCCTACTTACCATAAAAGCTTTTTACTAAGCCTGCCACATCTAATTGCATGGTAAATGTCCAAAATTATCCACCTAGTGTTACCCTGAGAACTTTGAAGGTAATAAAATAATATTAGGCTCTTATGATTTACTGCTTCATAAATTGTAACCTATAGTTGCACAAACATCTCCCTATTTTGACTGCCTTTTATTCATATCTAAAATTTTCTTCGCAATTCTATTTCGTCTTGTTCTTCAAGCTTAATCCTTCGTCTCATCTTTTCTTTTGAGTAAAAAGTGATTCCAAGACCGAGGATAATGATTTTAAGAATTAGAAAGTTAGCAACCTGACAAATAGTCTCAAGATATCAATCTCCTTTGATGAGTTTTACTTGGGATCAGTTTCATTATGATACTGAAGCTGCAACATCAAAGAAATAATTTAGAGCAATGGTCAAGATTGTAAAGGGTGAGTTACGCATGATCAATTTATTTATATGTGATTGCACCCTATTTTATTTGTAAAAAGATTGTGTTTGGCCAAAAAAAATAAAAGAAAAAAGTTTGTCTAAGGCTCTGACAGTGCTTTAGTTCAATGACTAGGACAATCAACATAAACCAACAATATCAGTTTCACATCAAATCTTCCAACTGGGGTAAAGTCAAGCAATACTACATCAGGACAAAATAATAACTGCACTTTGAAACAAAGGTCGTCTTCAAACTAAGAAGGTCTCATTTCTGTCGCAGGAAATCTTTCAATTTCGGGTGTCCTTCATTGTACAAAGTGGACTGTTAAACAACATTCCATAAAGAACTTCATTTTGAAATTGAGGGCTAAAAAGAGAGGTGATTTACATTCAAGAAGTGGATTCTCGTGAAGAATTGCACTTTGGAGCTAAGGCAAAAAAGATAGTCTTTTAAATTCAAAAGTGGACCGCAACAACATTTCCGTGAAGAATAACATGTGGCTAGAAAGATGATTTCATCAAATATCTCTAACTAAGCTCAAAGAAGGAGTGAGGTACATGAGATGAACTCTTGGGAGAGTTATACAACCAATTCTCAAGGTATTTATCCAAAGAAATTTGATCATTTTAAATCTTCTTCTTATCAAAGCTAAAAAATCTTCGAGTCTCTTTTTGTTCAAGAGATTTGACAAAATATCTCTAAACTCTTGGTTTTCTTTTCTTTTAAAAAGGAAGTCCGCTGACTTTTATTCATCGTCAAGCTTTGTTGCAAAATCATGATTCCTATCCTCCATTACTCCTAATGTTAAATCCATATTCTTGTAACCGATCTTTTTCTTGTCAATTATAAGGTTGAGTTTATGAAGCAGTTTAATCAAATAAGATGTACAATGCTATGAGTTACCTTTGATTGTTCTCTAAACTGGCACATGAGATACCTCTACAAAAGAATTCCCTTCCAAACCTGATATAGTTGAGAAGTTACCTTGTATATCTCCAATCGAGTGAAAACATTCATTAAAAAAATAAAGAAAAAATAAAGGAAAAAAAAACAAAAGGAAAAAAAGAACAGTGAATGTGTTTCTTCCAATGTTGACATTACCTTTTCTCATTTGATTCTTTGCTAAATAATTGCTAATAAGAAGGATGAGAGTAGACAAAAAAAAGTAATATCTTTGCAAAGTATGGAAAAATTTCTTGTTCTCTCAACTATATTTTCACTAATCATGCATTCACATCACTTGCATACATATTCTTCAAAAAAAAAAAGTTGTCATATCATGATTAGATTATGAAAATTTAAGTATCATGCATTGTGCATTCATAATCACATTCTATTGTTTGAACCAAAATAAAAATGAGTATCATACATACATGATGCAACCATCTAGGATTGCATATACATTATTACAGCATGCATTGAAAATGGATTTAACATTATTTTGTCTATTCTCTGGAACAATAAGAGATTGAAATATATTTTTAAGAGCTTTGGTGAAAGATTAGAGTAGGATCAAATGAATAGAAGAGTAGAAATGACCCAATTTCTTTAGACAAATAACTTTGAGAATTGGTTGCGTAACTCCCCAAGAGT
>NW_019104568.1:418819-429213 GCF_001995035.1 Momordica charantia
TAAGTCGAGGTCAAAGCCTGTGTTAAAGCTAGGTCAGTTATATTTTATGTTGTCGGTTAAATTGAACCCGATCCAGGATTGAGGTCGAAGCCTGTGTAGAAGTCAGGTCCGCTGCATATTATGTTGGTTAAATTGAACCCGATCCAAGATCGATGTTAAAGCCTGAGGTTAAAGCCTGTGCCCGATCCAAGATCGAGGTTAAAGCCTGAGGTTAAAGCCTGTGCCCGATCCAAGATTGAGGTTAAAGTCTGTGTTGTTGTTGTTGTTGTTGTTCTTTCTTTCCCTTTCGTTAAAAATACCCCTGTTCTTTCATTTCTCTCTCTCTAAAACTCACCATCTTCATCTCTCTCTAATAAAGTCTCCTTCCTCCATCTCCTTCTCCTCTTCCTTCTTACTCCCATTTTTCTTCCCCCAATAACGGGTTGCAGCACAACATCCACTGCAGTGACCAAAGTTTTAAATATCGATGTCGATGGAAATGTCGAGATCTAAATTTCATGGAAATATCGATAAAATGTCGATGTCGATGGATATTTCTGTAAAAGTTAGAAAAATTAAAAAAATCTAAAAAACATTTAAATTAACAAATAAACATTTTCCTATTTCTACATTAGTTAAAAATAATTAATATTAATATTATGTATATATTAGTGACATTTTGTTGATATTTTTCATATTTTGTCGATTTTATTGTACTATGATAGAAATGTCGATTTACCCCTCATGTCAAAGGCAAATTCATGAAAACATGGATATGTCGATGGAAATGTCAACGTGTCGACCAATATTTAGAACCATGGCCGTGACAACCTCCGGCGACCCATTCCGATGCATCCACGACCAACAATCCAGTGACCTTCACCGTTGGTAAGTGAAGGTGGGTCTTGAAGTTTCTAAACAAAATAAACTTTCATTCCATAGCAAAAAAAAAGTTGTTTATTTTTTTGTAAAAAGAAACCAAGTTTTTTTTTTTTTTTTACTTTTCTAAAAAGGAGAAATATATTAATCATGTTTAAATATGTTTGGTAAATAGGATTGAGTTTTTGTTTTGAGTTTTAGACATCTTTTTTAAAATGCAAAGTAAATAAAGTTTTAATTTAAAGTAAAGGATAAAGAAAATGTTTTAAATTAAGTTTAAATAAGTTTTTTAAAAGAAAATAAAGATTTTGATATTTTAAAATTTGTTTTAAATAGAATGATTTGTTTTTTTTTTAATAAAGATGATTTTTTGTTTTTGTTTTTTTTAAGAAAAGATTTATTTCGTATTTTAAACAAATGTTTTTTTAAATGCAAAGTTTTTTTTTTTAAAATAAGTCGTTTTTAAAAGTGAATAAAATATTTGTTTAATTTCCTTTGATTTCGTGAAAAACTGAGTTTAAAGAAAAAAGTTTTCTTTTAAAAGAAAGTTTAAGAGTTAAGTTTTTTAGGAAAATAATAAAAAATTCAAAAGAAAATTTTTGTTTTAAAATAAATGAATCTCAAATTATAAAATAAGTAAAAGTTTGTTTTGAAATATTTGATAAATAATTTTTGAAAAAATGGAATAAGAGATCAGGTTTGTTTTGAAATATTTGTTAAATAAGTTTTTAAAAAATTGAATAAGAGATCTTTTTAAATAAGTTTGATCTTACAAATAAGATATTTTTTGATTTATTTTTTATTTTTTAAATCAAATTTCAAACTATGAAATAAATAAAAGGTTTTTTTATTTTCTGTTCTATTTAAATAATAGATTTTATTTAGAGTTTTTTATTATTTTTTTAACAAAGTCTAAAATTAAAAGTTTTTATTTTAAAAAAGAAAATTAAGTTATATCCTAAGATGTTGGCACATTGGCAAGAGACTTTGATATTAAAAGTCATGACCCAACCTCAAGTCTTTTCATGCCTGAAAATAATTGGAACCTTCCAATATTCAGGTGATAAAATCTTTCTAATGACCTTCGTGCCACTCATACCTATTAATTCATATCTTATAATAAAGTGTCAATTAATATAACGTGAGACATTTCAATCGAAAAACAAAAATATTTTTTTTGACCAAATAAAATAATAGAATAATTTTTGACAAAATGTGGTACCGTTTTTAAAATGGGTGTCGTAGGGTGCTAAAACCTTCCCTACTTCCAATCAACTCCAGAACAAAAAAATATGTTTTCCGCAGACCGTTTTTTATTTATAGGTGACCAATCACACCTCGTGGATGATTGGTGGCGACTCCAAAGCCTTATCTCGAAAGAGACTCTTGAGGAGATGACGTCGGCCACTCCACATCGCGATGACATTGCAGTTGTAGACATCGTATTTGGTCGGGTTTATTTTTAATTTTTCTTATTTATTTATTTATTATTAATATTTTATTTTTACTTTATTAGGTGGTTGTGGAGGAAAGGTTGTTGGATGGACCATCATACATATCTTGGTTGTGGAGGAAAGACCATTTTTACTTTCTTACTTCTCTCGTGGAAAATTCAGTCATAAGGCATATTCATGTTACTTATCTAAATTGAATTATATGAAATGTTAGGAATGTTATGAATGTTGGAACTAAAAAGAAATGGGTTCTAAAGATTGAGACTAACCTACATGGATCCACACAAATATGAGTACTGAAAGCTATTTGCTAAATTGTTTCGTAGGTGCACTTGAATTTTAAGATTGCTTGAACCACAAAATAGAAATTGCTTCAAAAAGTAGTTTTTGACTCATTTGGGCTTAAAAAGGAAAAACTGTAACTTTATTTAAATTAAATGTTTTTATTTTGAGATATTTTATGATATTACATTCCAATTTGAATTTTATTTTCTTAAATTGTTTGTTGAATTGAACTTTTATGTATCTTTATCACTTCCCTTATTACATTGTTGTATAATTAAAATGTTAATTTTTCTTTTGACATCATAGCAAATTAAAGTATATTTATCACTTATTTGTGCTTTATTTGTTATGGATATTATTTTCTTTTGGTGAAATTAATTTTAACTATGTTTAGTTTTTGTATGTTAGGAAATTGTGCTTTCTTGAGAAAATTGATTATTAAGAATTGTTGTAGTTTATTTATGAGTTGTTTGTTGAAATTTTATTTAAATTATTGTTTATGTAATTGGTTTGTGAAAGAAGTTTACTAGAGAAAAATATTTAGAAACTTCTTTTTCGGTCTTTGTTAATTCTTTGTTAAAAATGAATTTCATCAAACTTGTTTTGAAATTACTTCTCCTGATATCAAATTGTTTGAGTTCTAGTCCTATAGTTTGTATTAAGTATGCTTAGTTTGAAATTTATTTGGTTATAATCTCCTTGAAAGAAATGATTTTGAGTTTTTATAAATGAAAGCTTGAAAGTTTATACTTTGATTGTAGTTTGCATGTTTGATGATTCTTTTTAAAGCCGTATCGTTAATTAATTCATTTTGATAGGGGGAGTTGCTTGAACATTTTTTATTTATTTTTGAATCCCTATTGGTTGTGTCTTGAATTTTATTTTATCTTTAAATGCAATATATTTTATTTGTAATTATTATTGATATGCTTTATTTATTCATCTCTAATTAATTTTATTTTATGAAGAAAAATATATGTGATTGTTTTTAATGTATCTCATATTGCCTCTCGTATTGGTATCTTTTTAACTTTTGGCATAATATATATTTTCCATAAGTTGTCTGTCTCTTTATATTCAATAAGCTTGATATATATCATGCTTAAACGGAACTCCTTCAGTTTGCTTCTCTTGTGATTGATATTTCCTTACTTGCAATTTCGTATCGTGATAATACTTTTGAAATTAATTTTCATCAACTGATATAAGACTATATGTTGTGAAACTCTTTGTTGTTAAAGTGTTTAAAAATTTTATAAATCCTATATTTTTAATTGGTATCTCTTAATGCTTCAAAGTTTGAATTTTTATATGAGATTGCTTGTGAGAAAATGAAACTGTAAATTCCATTATTGATATATTTTAAAGTTATTTACTCTATTGAAATATCTTGTCTTATGCCCTATTATTATGGTTAATTGAGTTATTAAGAAAGTTTTAAATTGCCTAAGTTTTGAGTTATGCAACTCCTTGAAATCCTTTGATAAAATCTCGTTTGGAGTATGCTTAGTTTTAGGGGGAGCAGATACATAATTATGAGAGTCAAAGCGAGCATAGATCAGTGGTAATTCGCATATACCTCCAACCAAGAGGTTGTGAGTTCGAATCCCCTCCCCAACATGTTGTACTAAAAAAAAAAAGATACATAATTATCAGAGTTATTTATGATAATGATTATGAATTATTTGTCAATGTTGTTATTTTCTGATAAAAGTTATTGGTTTAAATGATTTTATTGTTTTTATCTTGTATATGTAACCTTAATATATGTCTCATACATTTAGGAGAAGTTTTTATTCATCTGGTTAAATATCTATGTTTTGATGACTTCTTGAAAGTATTTATATCTATTGATCTTATGTTTGCTCAAAATTGATTAACTTTCAAAGAGCTTAAATTGATTTATGGTTATCTATTGTTTGATTACTATTTTGAAGGGGAACTTATGCATGCTTAGAATTGTTATGTTTTGATGATAAGGGAGAATTGTTAAGAAAAATTCAAAATACTTGTGATTAATGGTGATATTGGTTGAAGTACCCATTTGTGGATGAATTCTTTTAATATTATTATACTCATGCCACTTTGAGAATATTTTTCTTAAGTGGTTTGTCATCATAAAAAAAGGGGATATTGTTAGCTTTACGAGCTTCAATCGCACCAAATATTTTGATGATAACAAACTTTATTTACTGATGGTTTTAGTGTGTTAAAGTGTCCATAGCATAGAGCTTGGAAAGATGAATTTAACGCACTTTGAATCACTCAAATCAGAGTTCAAACGAATAATTTATAGCAAAAATAAGTTAGGGAAGAAAAAGTACACGTGGCAGGTGACATGGATCTAATAGTCAAATTAGGCCATCGTGGCAATGATGTGGTAGTAACGTGGCATCAACAATTTTGGTGACGTGGACAGATGTGACAACACGTGGCACTTTCAATCTTAACAAATAAAATTCTCACAATTCTCTCAATTTCACATAATTTCTCAATCTCCACCAATTTCTCCAAATCTCCATAATTATCTTTATTCTTTTCCTTATCTCTACTTTTAATCTCCATCGTCCATCATTTGTTGTCCTAAATCCAACAGCTGAATTTCATCTTCGAAACTCTATTTAAAGCCACCAAACTTAACCATTCTCTACACCAATTATCAAAGCAAACATTCTTCTCTCTTCGAATCATTTTGCTCTCAAATTTTCATTCTCTCCACACAAAAAGTTGTCAATATTTTTTTGTGAGAGATATATTAGAGTTTAGCTTTTTAACTATTGCTTTAGTGCGAAATTTGCAAATCTACCTTAGTGAGGTATTTTATTTGTATTGTTGATTTCACATTTGAGTTTTGTATTAAAGTGTGGGTACACTTTGGGTTGTGAGAAAATACGATTGGTTAGATCCTGAACCAGTAAAAGGATCGTGGGTTTCTCTTTAGCCTAGGACCAAAAAAGGGTTGATCGATTTTGTTCTCACCCGCAAGAGAGTCGTTGTAGTAAAATACCAAAGAAGGAGTCTTGGGGGTGGAGTAGGGATTTCCGAACCACTATAAACATTCCTTGTGTCATCTCTCTCTACTATTTAATTTATGCATTTAAATTTCATTTGATTTTTTGTTATTATTGATTTGATTTTTTTTAATCTACAAATTCGTAAGCAATCCTATTCACCCCCTCTAGTGTTGCCATATCAATCCTACAAATATTTCTGTGAAGAATAACATGATTTCATCAAATGTCTCTAGCTAAGCTCAAAGAATGAGTGAGGTACATGAGATGAACTCTTGGGAGAGTTACGCAACCAATTCTCAAGGTTATTTATCCAAAGAAATTGGATCATTTTAACGCTTTTTCTTACCAAAGCTTTAAAAAAATTTACAGTCTCTTATTGTTCAAGAGACTCGACAAAATATCCTTGAACTCTTATTTTCCTTTTCTCTGAAAAGGAAGTGACTTTTCTTCCTCGTTAAGCTTTGTTGAAAATTGCAATTTCCAACCTCACTTGCTCATAGTGTCAAATTAATTTTCTTGTATCCGACCTTCTTGTCAGTTATAAGGCCGAGGTTATGAAACAGTTTAATCAATCAAGATGTACAATGCTATGAATTACTTTTGATAGTTCTCTAAACTAATAAATGAGATACATCTAAAAAAGAATCCTCCACTAAACATGATATGGTTGATAAAATTACCTTGATGTATATATCTCTTATCAGGTGAAGACATTCATTTTATTTTCATTTGATTATTTGCTAAATATTTGCTAATAAGAGGGATGAGAGTAGACAAAGGACAACATCTTTACCAAATATGGAAAAACTTCTTGTTCTCTTAACCATATTTTCACAAATCATGCATTCACATCACTTGCATATATATTCTTCAAGAAATAAATTGTTTTCATATCACAGTTAAATATTGAAAATATGAATATCATGCATTCATCTAGCGCTAGCACATGCACATGCATAAATATGCATTGTGCATTCATAGTCACATCCCATTATTTGAGCTAAAACAAAAATGAGTATCATGCATACATATTGCATCTATCTAGCTTTCAGTAGGCATATATGTTATTGCATCATGTAATGAGGGTCAAATAAATTAGTTAAGATAAATAAAAAACAGATCATATGCTGTCACACATTGTCAAGTAATAAAAAATAAATGGAAAATAAAATGGAGCATCATTTGTCATTCATGACATTGGAGTAGTGCACATTTGTAGACGCACCTATCATTCTTATAAACATCATTTGTGATAAGTACTGCATACTACCATTGGAAATCCGCATTCGCATGAACACGTGGTTTGCGTTAGTCTTATCATCATGCATCAGGTGCGCATTTCATACATTTAGGCAAGTTTAGAAGGATTTCTAATCCTCATAATATGGAAAATTGCATTTTAATATGTTGAAGCTAGTTTTCTACCTTACATGTGGCACATCCTTATTGGAAGAGAAAAACATGTGTGGCTTTAATTCTATGAAGCCAAGTTTATCACCTTGATATTTCGACTGACTACTGAGTCGACGTCCGTTATGGCCGAGCCCACCAAGATCTTCTTTGGTCTAATTCTCATTCTTTGTTTGAACCGACCTAGATGTGTCTTGCTGAGCAACATATTTTGACAAATTCCATGACAACATGTCGTGATTCACGCTTACCTTAAAGAGTCGTTGAGGCCTCGGGAATCCTGTCGGAGACCTTGCCTATATATAGAAATCATTTCCTCCTATCCCAGTTACGCAAAAATTATATTTTCTCTCGAAGATAGCTTAGATTCTTCCTGACTTGGGCGTCGAAGTGTTTTCTCTTGTAGGTCTCCTGCTCACAAGTTTCAGCTCATCCTCAAGGTCATCCTTCCGTTCGAGCTGAGCTCGCAAATTTGGTCATTTTTGTGATTAATCATTTATTTTCGGTTAAATCAAACTCAATCCAACTTGAGGTCAAAGCCTATGTTAAAGCCAGATCCGTTGCATTTTATCAGTCGGTTAAATCAAACTTGATCCAAGTCGAGGTCGAAGCCTATGTTAAAGTCAGGTCTGATGCATTTTATTCTTCAGTTAAATTGAACCCGATCCAAGTAGGGGTCGAAGCCTTTGTTAAAGCCAGATTCATCACATTTTATCTTTCAATTAAATTGAACCTGATCCAAATCAATGTCGAAGCCTGTGTTAAAGTTAGGTTCATTGCATTCTCTCTTTAAATTAAATCAAACCCAATCTAAGATGAGGTTGAGATTGTGTTCAAGCTAGGTCTTTTGCATTCTCTCTTTTGGTTAAATCGAACCGGATCCAAGTCGAGGTCGAAGCCTGTGATAAAGCCCAGTCCGTTACCTTTTATCTTTTGGTTAAATTGAACCCGATCCAAGTCGAGGTCGAAGCCTGTGTTAAAGCCAGGTCTGTTGCATTCTATCTTTCAGTTAAATCGAACCCGATCCAAGTCAAGGTCGAAGCATGTGTTAAAGTCAGCTCCATTGCATTCTTTGTTTCGATTAAATCGAACTCGATCCAAGTTGAGGTCGAAACCTATGTGATAAAGGAACTATCTCAATTACGCATGAGAACTCCCTTATACAAGGTGAACCCCTATAACAATAATAATAATAACAACCCAAATAACAAGATGATGAATCAACCCCAAGGAAGCTAAAGAGATTTGTACTTGGAAAAGATGATCAATGATCCAGAATAAAGGAGAACTTGTTCCTATATTTAGGGGTGTTCACGAATTTTCGGGTTGGGAATTAGTCGGAACCAACAGGTTGTAAAATGATGGCCAACCCAACCCAATAAATTCGGGTTGGGTTGTCGGGTTCTTCTTCTTCTTTTTTATTTTTTTAATTTATAAAACAGTAAGCTAGAAACTAATTAACTCACCGGAGACGACTTCATTCACCGGCGATGGATAGATCTACTACTCGGACAAATCTGTTTTCAATATATATAATGAAATAGTTAGCCTAAAAATATAATCTAACCTAATACATATAAAACAGAGAACTTTGCTAACAGTGTAGAAATTATGAGTGGCTTATGTTGTCTCATTTATTTAGGAGGCATTGGGGTGATTATTGAAGCTTTTTTGGACCAAAAACCAACACAATGAGATGAGATTTTAATAGTTCAAGATGTTTTGTTGTTAGTTGAATAAGGAGTTGAGAGAGACAGAATACCAAAGCAGCAGCAACGACGGCGAGAGGTGGAGATTGGAGCGGCAGTGGCAGCGGTGGTGAGAGGTGGAGACTGAACGGCGGTGGCGGCGGTGGCGAATGAAAAAATGGGAACCAAGGTTGTAGAGAGAGATGGGGGAGAGGAAAATGAAATTGAAAATGTTAGAGAAGAGAGAATCAAAGATTCAAAATGGGAGGAAGGTATTGAAAGTTGAGACCCTAAAATCAATGGTTGAAATTTAATAAAATGGATAGATGAGATTGAATATAAAAAATTAGATTTTAATTAATAATTAATAATTTATTATATATATGTAATATTACATTATTAGTAATATATATATATATATATATATATATAACGTATAATCTCGGGTCGGGTCGGGTTGACCAGAGATTTTTAAGGGTCAACCCGAGACCCGACCCAACACGATCGGGTTGGGATTTTCTAACCCAACCCAACCCAATGTTAGATTCAACCCAACCCAACCCGTCGGGTTCGTTGGGTTGTCAAGTTCCCTGAACACCCCTATCTATATTCAAGATTTTGAACTCTCCACAACCTAATTGATCAAACTAGATTGAAAGTTCTAAACATGCATTCTAAACAAAAGAATACAAAGAAAGCTTAAAGCTTGATAGAGACTAAACTCAATATGAAATTTTCATTCCTCAAAATGCTGTGTTTGAAAAGCAAATGTACATCCCTATTTATAGAAATTTGAAAGACAACATGAAAGGACACGACTCTTGGCCTAAATAGTCTAAATCCAGCCACCACCCTTTCAAATCCATTCATGAACCATTTTAAATGCAAATATATGGATTTAAAAAAAAACATAATACATTAAATTGTCGATGAATTTGGATTTTTAGATTTATGAAGTTTCCTGGAGGACAAGATGTCTTTTCAATCTTGAAGGGATGCAACTCTTCACCAAGTGTGAGAACCTTAGCTTGGAAGTGACCATTCAATCCTTCTGGTTGTCTTTTAGCTCTAGCTCTTGTGATTAGACCTTGTGGCATAATGATTCGCTTATGATTGGGTTGACTTTGAGCATAAACTTTATTTGAGCAGATTTTGATCTTGCTCCTCTTGTAAGCTTTTCCCGTGTACTCTGTGATCACACATTTGTATATCATTATATGTTAAAGTCAGGTCTGTTGCATTCTCTCTTTTAGTTAAATCAAACCCGATCTAAGTAGAGATCGAAACCTGTGTAAAAGCCAGGTCCGTTGCATCTTATCTTCGATTAAATCGAACCTGATCCAAGATCGAGGTCGAAGCCTGTGTCAAGTACAAGTGATTTGCATGTTGAGATCCTGCCTTGTATGAAGATGGATCTATTTTTATCTTGCCTTGTCTGAATAAAATTTTCGTCTTCCGTTTATTTTAATTTTATTAAGTTTTATTTTAATGGGTTTGATTTAAATTAACATAAGTTTACTTTATTATTGTTTGTAAGATATAGTCTAATTTAATTAATCTGGTTAAAAAAAGTTTAGATTTTGTTTAAAGAATTTGATAATATTTGGTTTTATTATTATTTTATTAAGTAAATAAAGAAAGAATTTATTTTCATAAATAAAAAGGTTTTGTTTGTTTTTTTTTTC
>NW_019104568.1:437580-477517 GCF_001995035.1 Momordica charantia
CCCTTGGTCATGCTTTCCGGAAGTTCGTGGCAGTAGAAGGATGTATCAAACTTCTAGTGTTGATTAAAGAAGGAGAAACTAAAGTTTGGAAAATAGTTGAATTTGGTGTGGTCAATGACACCTCTACTTACAATGCAATCTTAGGAAGGTTGTTCATCCACGATCTACAAGCTTTTTCCTCTACTTTTCACCAAATGATGAAGTATCCGACCAATCTGAATGGGGTTGGAGCTACGAAAAAAGAGTAGAAGGCATAGATAATGTTATGCAATTGCCCTGAAAGGTAATACGACTTGTGCTATGATTATTGACGAGGCCTCGACTTCAGTCGAACAACCCAAGGCTCGCCCTTCCAATGACTCCCATTGGGGCCGACAAGGAATCAGAAGGATGAGGAACCAATCGAAGAGCTAGAACTAATTATACTTACGATGTGGTAAAGCAAGTGAGTGTCGGAACAAGAGTGAAGACTTCCTTGAATAATCATTTAATAGATTTTTTACGTGCAAATGCGGATGTATTCGCCTGGTCCCATCAGGACATGTCTGGCATTAACCCAAATGTAATAGTTCATAGGTTTATATTGATCTGAACTCCTAAATCGGTTAAACAAAAGTGTCGGCCTATAGACGTGGAAGTTTATGTTGATAATATACTTGTTAAAAGCAAAACATCGGAGCAACACATCGCCGACCTTATGGAAGCTTTTGAAGTTTTAAAACATTATAAAATGAAGCTCAATCCTACTAAATGTGCCTTTGGCGTTTCATCAGAGAAATTTTTGTGATTCATGGTCAATCAAATGGGAATTGAAGCTAATGCAGATAAGATCAAAGCAATTTTTTAATGGAATTACCGAAGAACTTAAAACAACTTCAATGTCTTAACGAATGAGTTGCAGCTTTAAATCATTTTGTTTCCTCGTCTACTAACAAATGTTTACCATTTTTCAAAGTTTTTAGAACAAAAGAGAAATTTTAGTGGACTGAAGAATGTCAAAAAGCATTCCTCTAGCTGAGGGAATACTTAGGAACTACCCATTTGGTGCCGAAACCCGAAAATGGTGATAATTTATTTCTCCACTTGGCGGTTCCCGATATAGCGGTTAGTTCGGTTTTAATTAGAAATAACGATGGATGTCAAAGGCCAGTGTATTACACCAGTAAATCTATGACCAACGCGGAGACAAGGAATCCGGACATAGAAAACTCGCTTTAGCTTTGGTGACATCAACTCGACGGCTATGACTATAATTTCAAGATCATAAGATCACTAACGAACTTTCCTCTAAAACAGGTGTTCCAAAAGCAAGAGACATCTGGAAGACTGATGAAATGGGCGATAGAACTAAGTGAATATGACATTTGCTTTGAACCACGTGTCTCGTTAAAGGGACAAGTAGTGACATATTGTAGCCGAATTAATGCCTGGGGTATTTGAAGGAAACTTAAAGCAGCAGTGGACATTATATGTCGGTGGATCTTCCAATGAGAAGGGATGTGGAGCCAGAATACTATTATAGTCTCTTGAAGGAACTCGTTTTAAGTATGCCATCATGTTTAATTTCCAAACTTCCAATAACAAAACTAGTATGAAGCTCTATTAGCAGGCTTGCGAATGACTCAAAGCATAGAAGCTACTTACCTACTCATTCTCAATGACTCACAGTTTATTGTTAATCAGATCACAGAGAAATTTCAGGCCAAGGATAGCCAGATGTCAAAGTATGTAGACAAAACTGGGGCGAACGCTACCCACTTTAAGGATTTTGTGAGCAGACAAATTTTAAGATAAAAAAATTCTAATGCAGACACGTTAGCAAGACTGGCTTCGACATAAGAAATGGAATCAGCCTGAACTGTGCCTGTAGAAGTGTTGCCTTCAATATTTTAAGCTAAGTAATGGGACATTACGGTCCGAACGTATTACTGAATGGATTCAATAATAGAATTTCTACACGGCATAGAGCCTGAAGATTGGTGAGAATTTAAAAAGCTTGGGAGACAGGCTGCTCATTATATAATCCGAGATGGACAATTATGCAAAAGAGGATATTCATTACCACTACTTAAATGTTTGGATTCAAAGGAAGTTGATTATATCATCAGAGAAATTCATGAAGGAATCTGCGGAAACCATTTAAAGGCTCGATCCTTAATGACTAAATTTATCCGTCAAGGGTATTATTGGCCTAATATTAGTTTGTATGTGAAGAAATTTGTGAAAAAATGTGATAAATGTCAACTTTATGCGAATATTTTCAGGCAGCCCCAGGAAAATTTATTCCCTATCTCGAATTCTTGGTCATTTACCCAATGGGAAATTGATTTGATTGGACCGCTTCCGACTAGCAAGGGTCAGATAAGATTTGCTATGGTGGTTGTTGACTACTTCACCAAATGGGCCGAATCAGAACCATTAGCTACTATAACAGAAGCGAAAATAACTAATTTCGTCTGGCAAAACATAGTATATCGGTTTGTAATTCCATACACTATAATTACTGATGATGAAAAGTAATTCGACAATATCAAATTCAAAGAATTTTGTTCGGAACTTGGAATTAAACATCTAAGCTCGTCCTCTACCCATCCCCAGGCAAATAGACAGGCTAAGGCAGTCAACAAAATTTTAAAACGAGGACTCAAGTTGAAGCTTGAGGAGTTAAAGCGTCGTTGGGTATAAGAGCTACCAAGTGTCCTCTAATCTTATTGAACTACCCCTAGGGGTTTTATGAATCAAACCTGGTATGCTTTAGCCTTTGGTTCAGAGGTAGTAGTTCCACTTGAGATCGGTTTGCCAATTGTGCGAGTTGAAAGATCCTTCAATGAACAACAAAATTCTGCGACAATATTTGAATTTAGATGTAGTTCAAGAACAATGAAATGCTTCCCAACTAAGGAATATGGAATATCATAATCGAATGAAGCAATATTATAATTCAAGAGTAAAACTTCGTAGTTTTAAAGGCGACTTAGTTCTTAGAAAGGTTCTACAAAAAACTAGGACTCTAGGATCGAATTGGGAAGGTTCTTACAAAGTCAAAGAAATAGCTCGAACAGAAACTTATCATTTGATTGATCTGAATGAGAAACAATTTGCGCATCCGCAGAATGCAGAACATCTAAAAGCTATTATCAATGATTCCTATAATTTGAACATCATTCAATAGAAAAATGCTCAAATTAGGGGCTATCATATTCCACATTATTCAATGTTCATCATTTGTTTATTGTTCTGCTCATGTAACTTATTTGCTCAACTTATTTTTTTCGACTTATTTTGTTACAATTTTGTTCAGTTCTCTCTCTCCCAATACTCTATAAAGTAAATGACAAGCTATAAAGTGACAAAACGAGAGAAAATAACATAATCATTTTTATTAATTTATCTGTCACGGTTACAAGATTTTGAAAATTTAAAGAGATAATAACGAGTAATAAAAGAGGGAAGGACATGTTCATTGTATGCCATGACCGCAACCATATCCTCGACGGAGTCGCCTCTACAGTTCAGCGACTCTCTCCTTCAGGACTCTCTTCTCCTCCTTTAACTGAGCACATTCCAGTTCGTACTCAATTTTCTTGATGGTGCTTTAAAAAAGCTTTTGTTTCAGCCAGTGTACTTTTCGAACCATATGTCACATAGCACGACGTGTGGGAGGGGTAGCCAGGCAATGCAGACATTTGGAGGAGGATCTAGTGAAGCTAGTAGGATAATGGGGAAGATCGTATGTATCTTCCTAGATTCCCCTTTGCAGTCCAGGCGGCAATGGGGGGAAGATGATAACTTGTTCATCGAGGCAAAGAAGATGACTATCAGATCTGTTAGAGCATCTACTTCTCCAGACATTTTTCAGTAGATGTAGAAGAACATGAAGAAAAATGAGATATGTTAATGACCGAAACACCTCCTTTAAATAGGAAAAGAAGGAGAAAGTGAAATATTTCTTATTAGAGAAATGAAAGACCTGGTTCAGAAGTCAAAGCAACGCATTGAGTGCATGTGGATGAGCATGTGGTGAGAATTCAATGGACATTACGAGTATTGATTTTATGTAATAATTACTTCATAAAAAATAATAATTGTATTTTGACGGTTATTAAAGAACGTGGATTATGGAATTTATAAAACAATTACACATATATAACTCAGTTCAATGAAATTTTCAACTAATTATCACTAGCAGATTGATTTAGCTTTGAAGTATCAATTCTATTAAAATTCTAAAGCAGAAGTAAAAAAGATAAAAGCATAAACATTACAAGGTAGGCTACAAATTCTGAACAAGGATCGGCAATCTTTCGACTGCCTGTTGTTTTGATGGAAGGAACTTGTGTTTCAAGGTTAAGTTCAACCTCCTGAGCAAGTTGAAGTCTGACCTTCCAAACTGATGGTTCGGCATCAATATTTAGGGGTAGTTCAGAACCTGGCTTGGCTGAATCAACTTGATTACGTTCACTTAAGCGATAGGCAGCCTCCCAATCAAGATTGAATGCCTTGGTTAGTTGTGTGACGTCAACTTGAGGCGGGTTCTTCACTAACCAATTTACGGCGAAGTCCAAGCCACCATACTCCAAATCCTCCTTATATCCTTAAAAATTTTTAAATTGAGACATACTTTCATGAAGCAAGTCAAAAACCCCAAGTTGAGTTTCAGCTTCCACTACAGATTCAACGAGCTGGTTCTCAGAGTCTTGAAGTTTGGTCTCGATCTCAAGAAGTCTAGACTCGGTATTGCTAAGTTTAGTCTCGGCTTCAGCGAGCTTAGCCTCCACATCAGCAAACTTGTTCTCCGTACGAGATCTTGGCTCAAATTTCGACAATAAAAGTTTGTCTTATTTGGCCACGGACTCAGTCAACCTTTGTATTTCCAACTTCAACTAACTTGTTTCGGAAATCAAGTTGCGGTTCTCCTCTTTTAATTGAGTAAGTTGTACCTTGAAATTGTTATTCTCCATCATGCACTTTTGAGCATCAAGCAAAGTCAAAGTTGTCTCCTTCTTCAGTGCGTCAAACATGTGTTTCGACTGCTCAAACTTGGCCTGATCCTGTCTTAGTTATGATATTGACAATTCGTGTTCCTTCAGCTGAAAAGAGAAAGCGTAGCTCTCTTGATAGCCTCGATAATTTAATCTCAGTCAAACGATTTGCAATATTATGTTGTGAAAGTTCTGTGTGCATGGCAATGGCACTCTGGCACGCGAGGAGCAGAGTTTAGAGCAAAAATAAATATGCAAGTTCAAAAGTAGGATTTAAATCATTGTTAATTAAAGTGAAAATAAGAAGTCAACTTACTCTTGCAGCACCGGCGACTGTTTCTCTTATAAGATTAGTCCCAATGGAGTATTCGATGTTTTCATAAAACCAAAAGCCTCTTTGATGAAGCTTGGGTAGACTCTGTTTGCCAAGGTTAAAACTTCGTCTTTGTGAATGTTCAACATGAAAGGCAAAAGGCGAAATTGAAAATTATGTGGAGATCCAGACTCTTCGAAGGACATTTCCTCTGCTAATCATTTGCCTTTGTTTTTGGATGAGTCTTGGATTGAACCTCATCCAACTCCCATATAGATACGCCAAAAGCTGCCCCCAAAATTATAGTCGTTATCAAGAGATTCTTGAAGGTGTCGACAAAGTCACATGAGCAAGAGGAGAATGAGGGATAATTTCATTTACATCAGCCCAAGAATAACACGAATTCCCCTTTTGAACGAATTTGCGTTTTCCTCTTCAGTTGAGTCCCCCGATTGTCTTCTTCTCTGCTAATAGAAACCTGTTCATTCTAGTTATTATGAGTATCATTGTTTGGTTTTGTGCCCTTAGCTCATGTTTTTGTATTTAATAAACAATTTATTTTAATAAAGAGTTATTGTATTTCAATAAAGAGTTATTTTTTTGCATTACTCGTATTCCAATAAACTAAGATCCAATGTTATTTAATATAAGTGGAACAGTTATATTTGATATACAATATATATTTAATATATAATGTATATATTTGATATATAGTATATAGTTAATATGTAGTATATATTCGATATACAAGTCGATAATGTTCCAGTAATAACCTAAATGTTCTATAGTACATGGATACGGTTGGATACCTCATCCTGGTAACACTATGAATACGACCCGCTTTGTAGTAGTTACAAACAACTTAATTTAGGTTGTTCATGTAGAGACATACAAGTGGGGATATCCTATACATTGAGTTTGTATAAAATCAGACCGTGAAATAATTAATCTTTAGTTATAACACCGTAAACTAACTAGATTAATATTTCATAGAATGACCAGGTAACTCGATCTTAATCTTGAACGAGTTATGGACTCTTGCCTATAAGGGATCGTCCTTTGATTTGTATGGTGAGAGTGGCTCAAGTTGCCGACTCAATAATCCTACCATGTTGGGGACGAGATCGAGTGGGGAGCTGGGAACATAACTATGTAAGATGAAATTCACTCATTCCCGACTCAGGGTAAGTAGATAAGTGTTCCCTTAAGTGCTGTGACTTGAATAAGGGGCCCCACTCTATCACTGGCCCGAGAAGAACTTTCGTTTATTGGTTGGACCATTAACAGGTTGTTCATTAGAGGATCGGTGGTACTTAAGGTACAAGATGTAATTGAGGGGTAAAACGGTAATTTGACATAACTGCAATTACAAACACTCATGAAGGATCCACCTACTGTGAATTGTTATATCCATGGACGCAACGTATTCTGCAGTGCATAAGAGTGCAACTATAGGTCTTTAGTGGAATGACCTATAATTAACGAATGTTGATTAAATTAATTAATGTGTTTAATTATTTAATCTCGAGTCATTGAAGCTTATAGCTTGCAGGTCCATTAGGTCTCCTTGCTAGCTCACAACCGGTAAATCGAGGATTAAGAATTTGGAAGAATTTGAATTGTTCAAATTATTTAAGGGAATGTAAATTAGTTGTATAAGATACAATTAAACTATAATGTATATAGATGCATTATAAATGAGAGATATTTTTTAAACAAGATTCAATTAATAATAAATATGAATTAGATTCATATTTCAACCATAGGTTAAAAATTAACGTGAATGATTCGCATTAAAGGAGCTTTTGAATATGATTGGTTAAATATATGATATTTAATGAAATTAAATATTATTTAATTAATTAAATTAGTTTAATTAATTACTTAATATTTAAATATTTAAATTAAGTATTAATTATTTAGTTAATTAAATTTGATTTAATTAATTAATTATATTTAATTTAATTATTTGTTTAATTTTAATTTTAATTTGTTTTAAATTAAAATTAACAAACTACCTCGTTGCATTTTCTCACGGACTTGGCATTATGATGTGGTGGGGGAGTTATCTCCCTCCACCTGCATAAATGCACAACCTCTGCATTTTGCAAAGATTCTTCAACAAGGTTATGCTGTCAAAACAAAAAGCTCAACCAGAATCTCTTTTTTCCTTCCCAAATTTCAAAAGTCGGTTCCCACAAACTCGAATCTCGCAGGAGTCATAGCAAGTAGACTGATTGGAGGCAGTTCAATCAAACTGCTATTTTGCAAGGAGTTTCTACAAAGGTTGGTTTTCTTCCCTGTTTTATTTTCTGTGTGTTTCAAATTTCAAAAGAGATTCAAAGAACTCGTTCTACCGCTTCCGCTTGGGATTAACATCCATCAACCATGAAGTGCGGAAGCTCCGTTTTCTCATAAAGTAGCTCTTTTGACTCTAGTAGTAGCTTTCTCCGTAATGGATGGTCCCATTTTTCCTAATGTGTTAGACTTGGACAAAGTTGATGGAGATGTCCAAGGTTGGGGAACTTTTTTAGTCAACTGGGGATGAACCTTTCCTTCTCCCCTCTCTGAGGTATGTTGAGTTGGCAAAAGCTACCGAATTGCCTAACTGGATGGGAAGACATATCTACAAAACAAAAGAAAGGAGTGCAAAAAAAAAAAAGGACAATACAGAGCAAGAGGTTTAACAATGTCAACGACGTATACCTCTGGGTAACTCAACAACCAAACCACAATTTTTGAGATTCTCGCTGGAGAGGAAGAGAAGATTATATCGATCTTGAGGAGAAATTATTGCACAACTATTTCCTTAGTTAGCTCCCATGGAGGCTCAACTAAAGCTACACAAAAATTAGAGAAACGAAGTCATATAATGTGTTCCAAAGTACCAATGATTAATATAAGGGAGATGAACTTACTTAATCTACTAAATTCAGTGGGAACCTCACAGTAAGGAAATCCTTCGTGTTAGTCAAGGTCAACTAGTTACCAGATATGTAAACCACTTTTCCTTCCATTTTTTAGTGGAGATGGGGCCATTTACAGTGCAGGTAAAACCCTTCTACATATCAGGACCCTTCACCATCTTAGCAAACCCTTTTTGATAGCTCAAATATAAGCGACATGGGGCTTTAGAAGACTTCTTTACGGTATGAGTTGCTAGCATTTGTTCTACCGAAAGAATGTCCAATCCCACTACACTAAATCTCCATCATAGATACCAAAACCCCATAAGAGTGTCCCAATCGTTCGGTTCAAACTGGGCAGCGGCTAAGTTGACCCCATTTAATAATAATTGAGGCAAAGGGATGGAGAGGAAGACAAACCCATATTTGAACATTTGGGGATAGAAACTATCATATCCTACAGGGGGTTTATTAATAGTCCCCCTTCGATTGGTATCCTAAGTTCAATGTCATTAGGGATGGAGTAATTGTACTTAAGAATGCCCAAAAGTTCCTTAGGACAGTTTAATGGCCCAAAATTTAAATTCAAACTCTCAATATCCTCTGAGTTTGAATGAGAAGCCCTAGAGCAAGGAGCCGTGAGAACTCTAGATGGGGCTTGAGAAGAAGACGGTCTAACGAAAGTCTTTGTCCTAGCCACTAATCGACTAAAATCGAGAAATCCAAACAAATAGGTTAAAAAAATGATAGAATTTGTGTCAGAAAATTACCTAGATAAAGAAATAATGGTAGAACTGAGCGAATCCTCTTTGCAACCCATAGAAGTAGATGGCGGTGAATAAAATTTTGCCCTAGCCAAATGAAACGACCCAGAGAAAATTTCAAAGTAAATTGAGCCCAAAAGAGGCGCTGCCCAAACTTAAATAGTTAACGACTATGCACTATTAAGTTCGTAAAAAGGGAAAAATTGGTAATCTTGATTGGTGACGTGGATAACCAAATTTCTGAAGTTGGGGGCTAATGATGACCATTAGCCGCACGTCCTAACCCCACGGGGTAAGTCTGGAAGTAAGTTCAGCAAAGTCGAACTATAAAATAACGAACTAAGCCAACTACATAATAGAAGTTTCCTAACTTGACCTTAACATTTAAATATGTAACCATACAACAATTTGGGGATATGGGGGGTCGAACCTCCGACCTTGATGGAAGAAGTACATGCCAATTACCACTAATTAGTTATGCTCATGTTGGCTAAATACGAAACCGTACAACCGTATTTTAACCTCAACACGTATTCCATGCCTAGAATTTCGGAGATAACCGTAGATTTGAATTCATCAGGCCAACGATTATCTAGCCTCTATATAACTACACTAAAATTAAACGAGTAAGGTACGCAAACTTGGCTATTTGAGATTTTGCATTATTGAATCCTGTATTGACAAAACCTTCGGAGTACTAACTATTTTTTTTTGTAGGATCTGGTTTTATTTTCGAGTGTTCTTGGAGATCTTAATGCTTTAATCGAATTTATCAGTTAAAACAATGGATCTTCCAACAAGGCTCCAATTTTATCCTCTTTTAAAGAGAAAATTATTTCTAATAAATAATTTATAACTAATTGGGAAATCCTATTTGAAAGAAAATAAATTAAATAATAGATTTACTAATCAATTTAGGATTATGTCATATTTTCTAATTTGATTATACCTCTTTATTTACAAAATATCCTAAAAATCCATAATTTTCAATTTGGAGCGGTCTGCCATAATAATTACGTCTATACTTTATTCATTGAGCTCTCTCTAATTTTGCGAACTCTGCATTATCTTCTAAAATTGCACTTTTAAATTAATATTTTTTTAATATCTTCAATCTGTTACAAAATCATAAACTATAATTAAATTAAAATATTTAAAATTAATAAAATGTAAAATAAATATATAAAATATAAGTATATATTTTCATCTTATCGATGCCTAACTTAATTTTGTAGTCTTTTTATTTAAATTACATATATTGTGTTATTACTTTTAGACTCTGTATAATTTTTTAATTTATTTTAAAATTATATTATTCTTAAAGTTAACCCGTATTTTCAAAACGTATATTTTAGTCCTTTACTTTCAACTTTAGTTCATTTTGGTCATTGTACTTTTTAAACTTGTATTTTGATTTTGTACTTTTAAAAAGCGATCACTATTTTGGTCATTTCATTATCAGTATTTAAACTCGAACCAACTCAAGTAAGCTTTTTGTCGAACTCAATTTTCATACAATTTAGGTCGGGTTAGATTAGATTCTTTAGATTATCCAATATTTTGAACTCAGGTGAAAAGATTGTCAAGAGGCACAATAGTTAATATTAAATTTATTACAAGATTTCCCCCTTTGTTCTTATTATATCCTTATCAAGCAACCTTAGATCAAATTAGTTAAGTAACAAGAGGGTATAAATAATTTGAAAAAATCCATATATCCTCTAAAAGAAAAAAAACATTATATACTCTTCAAAACAGGTCAAGTCATTTTTGGCCACTCTCTCTCTCTTTGACCATTCAATAAGATATTGTTTTATTTAAGGCAAGGGAAAACTTTTGATTTATATTGGCCACTTTATAAATTATTTCTTTACAAAAAGGTAAAAAGAATTTGACCTTTGCCAGTGAGTGGTGTTATAATGGACAAACAATATCTATTTTTGCTCCTTAATCAAATATTAATTAATTAATTAAGGATATATTTTCATGCCAATATAGTTTTATGCTCGTATAGTTGGATAGGGGCTATCATTCCAGATCTATAAGATATATTTTATTACCAATATAGTTTAGTTTAGAATCTACTTCAATCAAGTTAATGTGTTTGCATGGATGAGAATCTTAGGGCCAGTTTGATAGATTTCGTTTGGTAACGTTTCCGTTTCTTGTTTCTCGTTTCTCATTTTCAATTTTCTTTTAATAAATCTAAGCATTTTACAACTAACTTTGTTTAATTGTTTCTCATTTTTTGGGAACATTCTCATAATTGTATAAAAATTTTTTAAACAACCGAAACAAGTTTCTCCTTTCTTGTTCCCATTTCCAATTTGTTCCAAAACATAAATGAAAAGATTGTTTTATCATACTTGAATTATTGGACGTTGGAACCATGCAATAATACATTTTTCTACATTAAAAATGAAGAAACAGAAACAAAGAAACATGAATGTTACCGAATAAGCCCATAATGTCATCGTTTCTTGTTTCTCGTTTCTAATTTTATTAAGAAACTTAAGCATTTGACAACTAATTATGTTTCTTGTTTATCATGTTTGTTCTTAGAAATATTCTCAAAATTGTATAGAAATTTTGGAAACAACAAAAACAAACTTTTATTTCTTGTCATCATTTCTAATTTGTTCCAAAACATAAATAAAAATATTGTTTTTTCATTTTTGAATCCTGGGTGTTCGGATCATGCAATTCTACTTTTCTTTATTAAAAAATGAAGAAACAAAAACAAGAAACGGAAACATTATCAATTCGAACCTAAATTGTTGTTTTATTAACATATTTGGATACATGGAATATAACGCTTAGATGCTACTTGACGGACATGGAATCTAGCCCAACCATTAGCAAAATTTGACGTGTGCATCAACAAAATTCATTTGTTCCAAATGACATGTTCAAGTGGTATATCTACATGTCAAAATATGTTAATAATAATTCAATGAAATATTAACTTTTTATTAACAAAATTTGATTTTTCTTTTTTTAGTGATTTACAAGTTTTTTTAGAACCTAATTAAAATTTATTATGAATTAAAGGTAAAATTAAAAATTTTAAAAGATTAAAGATTAAATTGAGAATTCCCGAAAGAATGTATAGGGGCATTGAATACATTTAGCTTTCAATGAATGCTTATGTTTTTCAAAGATTTAAAAACGGAAAAAAAAAATAAGAAACGAAAAATGTTAAAAAAAAAATCCATACTAAGTTATTCTTTAGGCAGCACCACACAATCGTTACTGAGCTCTCAAACTTACCGTATTAGCCGTATGACATGTTCTCTTTAATTCTTAAAAAAAATAAAAATAAAAATCTTAATAAACAAATTTATTTCTGGCTAATAAATATTCTAACTTAGAATCATAGTTCTAAATATACGTGGACGCGTCGACATTACCGTTGATATATCCATGTTTCCATGGATTTGATATTGATACGAGGGGTGAATCGATATTTCAATCGTAGTACAAGAAAATCGATAAAATATGAAAATTATCAACAAAATATCAGTAATATATATAATATTAATAATTATTATTTTTAACTAATTTAAAAATGAGAAAATATTTATTTGTTAATTTAAATATTTTTATATTTTTTTTAATTTTTTAACTTTTACAGAAATATCTATCGATATCGACATTTTATCGACATTTCTATCGATATTTCCATGAAATTGAGATATCGACATTTCCATTGACATCGACATTTAAAACCTTACTTAGAACCTTTCAATTTAATCTCTTTTTTTAATATTTTTCAATTATATCATCTCTATAGATGTTAAAATTGGTTAATTTAAGTTTATGTGACATGATAGTTAATTAATTAGCAGAAATTTAGATGACAAATTAAAGAAAAAAAATTGAAATGCAGGTAAACCTCAAAAATATTTGTTTAGAAATTAGAAACTTTTCACTTAGATAGCCTAGTTCTTTCTTTAAATTTATACTAATTCACTAAAGAGAGGTAAGTTTTGTTATTAACTATGGAAATAGTATATCTAAAAAAACAAAAACGTAAGCCACTAAATTAAAAATGTCTAAACAATAGAGACTAAATTTAAACAATAACCAAGGGACTAAAACATATATTTACAATTTACCAGAAGAATATCAAACCAAATTTGCAAGTACTACACAATCAAAGAATTACCGACATCTAAGAGATAGGTTGACTTATCAAAATATTAGTAATCTTTTTTTTTTTTTTGAGAAATTATTAGTAACCTCTTTGTCATTATATTTGAATTGTAATACTCGAAAAGTATATATATCGTGTGAGGTGCTACATTGCATAAACTTAGGTACAACTCAATACTTAGGAATGTACGAAGAATTAAAAAAATAAAAAATAAAAAGGCCATGCGTTGGAATTGGATATTTATCTGAATTATCCTCTTAGGCTGTCATGCTTCTATTATTTGTGTTTTTTTTTTTTGAAACAAGATTATTATTTATGTGTTGAATGCATTAAAAGACTATAGTTTTAAAATAATATAATGTTTTGGGTGCTTCCTCAACTTCTATTGGTTAGCCATTCATAGAACCAAGACTTTATCACTAGTTTATTTATTTTCCTTTTCATCTTTATTTTTCTTTCAAAAATCTTAATTAAATTTTAAACTTATATTGAACTCACATAAATTTTATTTAATGTTGATCGATTATATTACAAATTTCCTTGTATTACAAATTTCCTTTTCAAGACTCGTTTGGTAATGTTTTCCTTCCTTGTTTTCCATTTTCAATTGTATTAAGAAATCTAAATATTTGATAATTATTTATGTTTCTTGAACATTCTCAAAATATATTGTATAGAAATCCTAGAAACAATAAAATAAGTTTCGGTTAAAAATCTTGTTTTATCATTTTTCAATGTATGGGGTTGGGGTCATACAATTCTATTTTTCTTTATTATTAAAAAATGAAAAAACAGAAACAAGAACTGAGAACGTTACGTGAAACCGGCCTAGCTCCTATATTTTAAATAATTTTTAATTAAGTCTCTAAGACTTTTAAAGTTTCATGTATCTCATCCCAATACTTTAAAAAGTTTCTAATAAATTCCTACCATAACAAAACGTAGGAAACACACGTGAATTAGTGATTACCATGCTTTGTATCTGTTATGATAATATTTAACCTTATTCATGAACTAACGAAAAATAATATGTAAAATTCAACTCGAGCAAAAGGTCATGAGTTTGAATCCCCACCCCGTCTCAATCATTTCATGAATCTCTTCTTTTTTCGCATGGTTATCATCCAATAAATTTAAAAGCTATATTTTGACTCAGACATATATGTGAGATGACTCCTAATAACCAACGGGTGCTTTTCCTTGTGTGAATCCTATTCTAGGTTGATCTGTCTACGCGACTCTTTGTCTTTATTACAATGGCATAAAATAAAAAACATACAGATAATCATAATAAAAAGTAACAAAGAGAAAGGATAATAGTATGGATAATAAACAGGAAAAAAAAAACATTCGGTGGTGTCCCCTAATATGCTCCAAATGGAGTGAGCTGGTGGCCATATGAATATTTAAAAAATAAATATTTTGTAACACTATTTTTTTATTTTTTATTTCTTTTCCCATTATTTAATCTCAAATCTCTTTTGTCCTTTAACTCTGTGAATGGGGTCACATTAAGTTAGGTTATTTCTTGGAAGATTCCCCACTTTCATTTATTTAATGTATATATAAGATTCTTCCATTAGTTCATTTCAATAATGAACAAAATTAACAAAGTTCTCTTTTTTCTTACTTTTTTTTTCATTTTTAAATAATAATCCTATCTTCATCGGTTGTGTCATTGAAAGAACAAAGAATTGGTTGTTGTTCGTCTATAAATATTCCCCAATCGAGGCCTTAACATTCAGCTCGCCCTCGTTCTTGATTTTTGTGTCTCTTGACGATGTTGCAGAGGATGTGGTGGTCGGAGATGGCGGTTGTTTCGGTTAGAAGGTGGTCGGGAAAAATGGGTTGTGATCGGAAGAAATTGTTCGATATTATTTTGGTGAAGCAAAGGGGCTTCCTACTTTGAAGAGGAAACTATAGCCTACATCGGCAAGTCAAAGTTCTTGGCTCTTACTCTTCTCTCTCTCCCTCCTTTGTTTTCTTTGTTTTTTGGGGTTTGGATGTAACGGGAGTTTTCTTGTTTGCTTTTTCGATGTTATGTTATAATCAAGGGTGAGAATTTGAACCTATGACTTAGGTTACACGATATCTAAAATCACTAAAACCACTTTAGTTCTATATGTTGGAGTTGATAGATGTAATTGAAAATCATGACAGCGGATTATTTTGACTATTTTCAGGTTGTAAAAAATAAAATTCATCTTAGGATATATCTTCCTATCTTTACATCGTTCTATCTTTTTCTCTCTACTTTGTGACAAAATCAAACAAGCTTGTTCTAAAAAGAATAGAAATCTTCCATGTATTAGCATATTTTGGTATATATTTAACGTCGGTACAATTTGAAAATTTTGTTCACACATTTACTTTATTTTTAGCAAGACATTCGTTGTTAAATTACGATATTTTTCTATTAATTTGTTATTAAAAAATGAAAAAAAAAATTCATGCTTTGCTGTTACTTATGTTAGAAAAAATGAAATGAGAAGGTAGAATATGAATATTTCATTCCTAAAAGAAAATTTAATATTTTCTAAGCTTAGGTTAGATGTGCATAAATACCCATTCCTTAAAATTAATATGTATGTGTGTATATGTAAACAGAAGTTTGATTTCTAGATTTCACGATTGATTAGTTTCACATTTTATCCAATCTTTAGCATTTCGTTTGAAGTCAATAATCGAGTGATCAGAAAACATAATATTGTAGAATTTTTACATCGACAAAGTACCCAAAAAAAAAAAAAAACAAGCAAGCAAATTATTTAATGCTTCATTTCAATTTTTTTTTTTAATAATGCTTCATTTCATTTATTGATTATGAAATTACATAAATAATATATATTCAATATAGTAAAAAAGTACCCTAGTACAATATTGAGAAGCTACGAATATGATTATTTTTAAATAAAAAATTTTGTTATTTTTTGAAAAGGGTTTCAAATATTATATCGAAATTTTAAATATTGAAAACATAGGTTTCCAAAATCCATTTTTTAGTTTTAAATTTTGGCTGAGAGTCCAAATATATCATTTTTTTACAACTAGAAAAATGTATATCTCTAACAGCTAAAACATGATTAGAGAAGGAACTTAATTAATTTTTAGAAACAAAATTATAATAATGAGGACAACAAACTAATGAAAAATTAAAAAAAAAAAAACTAATGAAAAATTAAAATATAATTCTATTATTATTTTGATTTTATTGTTTGACATCTATACTCTCTCTTATTGGCGTGGTAGATTTCTGAGTAATATTTAAAAAAAATCAAGAAAAGAAATTTCTTAACTTCGAATATTTTCTACATTAAGCAAACTAAACAGTAACTAAAAAAAACAAAAAATGTGGTTTATTCCGATATTTTTATAACAATATATTGGAGTTTCAAACAGGTTAAACGATTTCTTAGTTATATACTTTTTCTACTTATTACATTTTAGCCCTAGACAATTTTTTTTTTTTTCATTTTTGTTCTCATATACTTTTCTTTTTATTTTTTTAGTTAAAAAAATATGTAGGTAGAAGTTCGAACATTCATCCTTTTGGTCAATAAAATATGTTTTAACTAGTCAAACTACTTTTTTTTTTCATACTTTTATAAATGTATCAACCTAATAAATGCATGATGTTAATAATCTAATTAAATTAAAATTAAAACTAGATTGGATATCAAGTGAAAGTTGATGGAGCATTTTTTTTATATAGTTGATGTGACATCTCCATATGTTTTATGGATCATTTTGTGTAACAAGTAATAAAGGATGAAATTAAAACTTGTAAAAGATTACAAATCTAATTGAAAAATAATTCAAAGATTAGGGACAAAATTATATTCTTAGCCTATTAGAAGCAAAGGTCAACTCATCAATCACTTAGGCCCTAACTTGATAGTGTCAAAAGGACACTCAATGTATTTTGATTGGCCAAGAAAGTCCAAATCATTGATAACAATTTCTTTTTTAATTTTTTGTTTTTCTATTTTCTGTCTATGAAAAATAAAAATCATATATGATTGATAAGTGTTTTTTGGTTTTAGAAAATATAAAATAACAAATGTTTGATAACCATTTTTAGTTTTCTGTTTTTGAAAAGTTCGATAACCTAGTTTTCTATTTTCGAAAAAATTAGAAAGTTGAAAATATAGGTTAGAGAGAGAAACATTTATATAAAGTAGAGATGATAATAATGTGGGGCGGGAGTCGGAAATGACTTCTCCCATCCTCTTCCTCACAAAAATTTTTAGTCCTTATGCCCACCCCGTTCTTCGATTTTGGGACCCGAGGTCCATGTTGAGGTAGTGCTCATTTGAGGATGGGAACCTTTACTAGAAAACTTACCATTTTAATAATTATTTTTAGAATTTAAAAAATAACAATTAATAAATATATATAATTTATATCTATTTTATTGAGAAATATTATTTACTGGTATAAATAAGTAGTTTTAAAAAATATTTGATGTTTTATTTATAATTTATTAAAACAGTTAATAAAAGATATATATTGATTATTTAAAAAATGTAATCGGGGACAGAGTCGGGACATGATGGAAAATGAATTCCTTATTCTTAGAGTGGGGACCCCTACAAGAATTTTTGTATCTATAATGTAGAGACATGGAAATAAAAGTTTAGAGAGATAAAACGAAACATTTGAAAGAGAAGAGGTAAAATAAAAGTTTAGAAAAAAAAATTAGTGAGAGAAAAGTTAAAAGATAAAAATAGAAAATTCTAGAGAGAGTACGCTGGAGAGGAAAAGACATGTTAGAGAAAGGAAAAAATTAGAAAGATAAAAAAAATTATTATAGTGAGAAAAAAGTTCGAAATATATTTGTTTAAAAAAATAATAAATAAAGAATGTTATCGTGAAAGAAAATTGAAGGAGAAAAAGATTATATAAAGAGAAGTTAAACATATATTTGTTAGAGAAAAAAAAGATTAAGAAGAGAAAAAGAAAGTTATACGGAATTTGAGGGATAGAAACATCCCAAAAAATATTAAATTTTTAAAGAGAGAAAATTGAGAAAATTAAAAATGATAAGTTATAACAAAAGGAAAGAAATTGGAATCTATGGACATGAAAATTTTGGAGGGGCTAAATAAAAGAGATGAAAATTTCAGAAAGAGAGAGATAAAATATTTAGGAAGAAAGAATCTAGCATTGTTTTGTTACTAGCTCAGCTATTGTATCTCAGGACAAGTGACAGATGAATCTTGTATAAGGAGAGTGACACTCAAGACTCAGCTTCTCGAATCTTTTACAATTCTATTTTTATGCTATTTTATTTTTGAATTTTATAGTATAATGTGGTTATATATATATGTATTAATGGTATTGGGGGCAAAAATGTGACCTACCACGTGGCGTGATACAATCGAGTTATTAAGCTCATCTGCCATCGATCTACTATGTTCAGCTACCACCGAGCTCCTAAGCTCATTACAACAAATTACACTTTTAATCTTGGTTAAAAACAAAAACATGGTCGACACAATGACGGACAGGGAAACAAACGCACTTCAAAATTGCTGAATTAGAGAAAAGGTTTAAGGCAGAAGCTGTTAATACATCATGTTTTTTTTATAAATAGAAGTCCCTCCACTAAACTTAACTTCTTAACTCCTGAAGAGAGTTGGTCAGGAACTCCACCCTCACTTGAAAAACTCAAGGTGTTCGGCTGTTGCAAAGAAAACTTGAACCAAGAGTTTTGAGAGAGATTTTTCTGGGTTATCTTGATGGTGTTATAGGATATAAGTTGTGGATACCATGTTTGAAGAAAAGCATAGTGAGTAGAGATGTTGTGTTCAAAGAAGATTTGATGGGAAGTAAATCTGACAAAGAAATTAGTTTAGACTCTCGAGCAGAAATTGAAAAGGGAAGAGTCGAGATTGAAATAGAAACTCAAGAGAAAGATCCCGAAATAAATGATGAAGTTGCTGCACCAATAGAAGAAATAATAGAAGATGAAGTGCCTGAATCAAGTACCTATAGAATACAAGAACAAGCTCAGGGTAATTATCAACTCACAAGGGATAGGGAAAGAAGGGAAACCGTACCGAGCACCTCAAAGGTATGGTTATACTGATTTAGTATGCTATGCTCTACATGTTTCAACTTTAGACTGTGAAAATCATTTTTTCGACCAAACTGACTGATAAACAAGTAGGTTTTGTATATAAAAGACCGATTCCGACCGAACTCTTCATCAAACCGATCGACCGACGTCGGTTCGGTCGGTTTTGGTAGGTCGGATCAGTTTTTCAGAGTTCTTTGCTCACCATTAGGTTAGGGGTCCGATGTTGTTATCATGTTAGTCCAAAGGTCGGTCATGTTGGGTGCCTTAGGTTGGACCCAACCAGAGGTCACTTAGGTGGAATGCCTGCTTCCTGGCCTTGCGACTAAGTATAGCACCTCGAACCTGTCCGATGTGGTCCTTTAGGCAGGATTGCTTCCACTCGAAGTTTTCTTTGTCCTCCACATGGCAAAGTGATTTTCTCCCCTAAACAAAGTATAACTAGTGTCATAAAATTAATTTACTTAGGAAAATAAAACAATTAGGATGTAAAAAAAAAGTTTCCTAACACTTGCTCGTCACTATTTTTTTAAGTAGAATATATAGAGGTGGAGGATTCCAAGTCACCACCTTTTGGTCGGATATAGCTCTAGTTAGGTTGACACTTTTGTCTTTAAAGTTGTTATCTTATGATAGCACTAAAAGAGGAATTGTGATAAAGGCAACTTTTGTTTAGCTTTCATATCTTACATTTAATTGTTACAACCTAATTAAAATCAATTTGGGGTTTAAGTGATTGGGTGACTGAGATTCGTGGAATCATATCACAATTATGTGGATTTGGTGGTATGGTTAGTTATGCATAATGAAAATTCCCTAGAGATAATTTAATGATTCGACACACTTATGTGTATAACACTTTTTATTTGATACAATATGCTAGAAAGGTACTAAAACTAATTTTTATAGTCACTAAAATAAAGCAAGAAAACTTAGTGAGATTTAAAGGGCGAATACCAATGACAATAACGGTTGGGATTAGGGGTGAATAAAAAATTCCGAAAAATCAAACTTGAGTGACAAAAACCGACTGAATGACCAACATTGGTCAATTGGTTTGGTCGAAAAGATGATTTCCGACCAAGTAATCGAACATCAGTATATAATAAAAAAGCTGTAGATCAAGCCATTTGCAAGCTAGTATTATCTCCATCTCCAGATAGTCTGGGCGGCGACAGTGGGGAGTTCATACGATACAATAGACATTGCAGCAGTTGATAGCGGTAATAGCTATTCTAACATTAGCAGTAAGAATGATCGAAAATTTTGGTTGGTTCAATGAGACCAAAACGCTCATTTTGGTTGTTGATGATAATATTTTTTTATCTTTCCACCTATTTCTCACAGTTATCGTGTATTTTGTGTGGGCAATTATACGTCAGAATCACTGGTTTTTCCTTCTAATTACGGGCTAGGCCCGTCATTAAAGAGAAACAATGTCGGTCAAGCGCTCAATACCGATTTGAGTGTACTTGTTTCTTTTTAATGACAGACATCTTTATTGTTCTTTGGGTTTGGGAAAATATAAAAAAAAAATTGGAAATTGTGGTCAAGGGAACGTGTGTGTAGGTTTTGATGGTGTGACATGTGGTTGTGGTTAAGAAAAAAAAAGAAAAGAAAAAGAAAAGAAAAAGAAGGAAAAGAAAAGAAAAGAAGAACGAAAAGAAGATGGGAAATTGAGAAGAAAATGTTTGATGTTTAATATGTGAAAGAAAGTGAGAAAACCGTTGAGTATACAAATTTAATATCCGAAAATTAAATTTGTATATTAAGAATTTGAAACTTATTTTACATTTATAACAATTTCATTATTTATTTCATAAAGTTGTTTTTGTTTCAATTTTGTATGATGTAACTTTGTTTTGTTAAAGTTTCATGTTGTTAAACTTGAAGTTACACTTCAAATGAGAAGTTTTTATTCATGTGGTTAAAGTTGAACTTAATTCTTGTGTGTGGAGTTTCATGTTTATACAACTATATATAATTGTGATTTTCTTCATTTTGAAACATCCAAACATACCTCAATTGAGTATTCTCCTTCTTTCACAAGAATTCTCTCTTCCTTTTGAGTTCTTGTTCTTGTTTGTGTTGAGAGCAACTGTCTAAGAGTTCTGTCAGATCCAAGTAGTTCGAGGTTGCAATTCTATCGGAGTTAGTCGTTGTATCCTGCTGAGATGATCGCTGTAGTCTGCTAGCAACTTGTGCAGAGCGAATAATTGTCTTCAGGTCAGCGCTATTGTAGCGTGCCTCGACTATATTTCGTAAAGTTTTTGTGTTCATCAAACTGTCAAGGTTTATAATTGTTTGTAGGCAGTTACGTTGTAAATTGTTGCTACTATTATTCAATTTACATATACAGCGTATATTTATCCAACAATCTGAAGACAATTAGATGGTTACAAACACTTCTGGCAACACTCCTTCGATGATGGGATCGACTATTGTCAAATCTCATGCTAAAAAACCAGAGAAGTTCAAGGGAGAAAACTTCAAAAGATGGCAACAGAAGATGATCTTTTACCTCACGACATTGAATCTTGATCACATCCTAAAGAAGGTATGTCAAATTACTCCTCTAGAAGCAATCATTCCTAAAACTGAAGCTGCCAAGCAAGTATGGTTGCATTCAGACTTCCTATGTCGCAACTACATTTTGAGTTGCCTAGATGACATCTTGTATAATGTCTGCTGCAATGCCTTTGATACTTCAAGACAGTTGTGGGAGGCATTAGACAAGAAGTATTAGCTGGAAGATGTTGGTACTAAAAAATTCCTTGTTGGAAAGTTCTTAGATTACAAAATGGTTGATACCAAGTTGGTTGTCAATCAGTTGGAAGAATTGCAAATTATCATTAATGATTTGCAAAGTAAAGGATTGGTAATTAATGAACCATTCCAAGTTGCTGCTGTGATTGAGAAATTGCCTCCTGCTTGGAGAGAATTCAAATGCTATCTCAAACACAAGCGAAAGGAGTTGTCCATGGAGAATTTTAGTGTGAAACTCCGTATTGAAGAGGACAACAAAAAGGGGGATAAAGAGCCACAGGAATTTGAAGCTAAAGGACATATTGTTGAAGCTTCAAGGCGACATCCCAAGAAGAACCAATCCAAGACAAAGAATCTTGGGCCAAAGAATGACGCTAACAAGCGCGTTCGTGCAATCTGCTGGGTTTATGGCAAGAGTGGTCATATGTCTACAAATTGTAGACACAAGAAGGGCAAAGCTCCAACAACCAGGCCAACACTATGGAAGATGACAATTTAATTGCTGTCATCTCTGAAGTAAATATGGCATCTGATACCAAAGACTGGTGGATTGATACTGGTGCTACTAGGCACGTTTGTGGGGACAAATCATTGTTCACCACTTATGAGAAACAAGATGGCAGTGATAAACTATATATGGGAAATGCTTCAACAACCTAAGTGGTAGGCAGAGGAAAAGTCCTACTGCAATGAACTTCTGGAAAGATATTTACCCTCACTGATGTGTGGCATGTGCTAGAGATTAGAAAGAATCTTGTTTCAGGAACCCTACTCAACAAAAATGGGTTCAAACTTGTATTTGAGTCAGATAAGTTTATACTGACTAAGGAGGGTATGTATGTGGGAAAAGACTATCTAAATGATGACATGTTCAAATTGAATGTATTGGCACAAGTGCCCAAGAACAATAATAATAATAACTACTATTCTGCTTATATTGTTGAGTTGTGTGATGTATGACATTCTAAGGTGGGGCATGTCAATTATCATTCTTTACAAAGAATGGTAAGTTTAGAACTATTGTCTAATTTTAACATTGATAATAGACACAAATGTGAAGTTTGTATTGAATCAAAGTTTTCTAGAAAGTCATTTTCGTCGGTGGAAAGAAGTAATGAGTTACTTGATTTAATCCAAAGTGATGTATGTGATTTTAAAAGTATTCCCACAATAGGTGGTAAGAGATACTTTGTCACATTCATTGATGATTGTAGTAAATATTGCTATGTATATTTATTACATAGTAAAGATGAGATCTTAGATGTTTTCAAAACATATAAGGCAGAAGTTGAAAATCAACTTGAGAGGAAAATAAAAGTGCTTAGATCAGATAGAGGTGGTGAATATGAATCATCATCTCTTTCTGAATTTTGTTAAGTTAATGGTATAATCCATCAAACTACAACACCTTATACACCACAACAAAATGGTGTAGCTAAAAGAAAGAACCAAACATTGAAGAACATGATTAATTGCATGTTAAATAGTTCAGGTTTACTCCATAATTTGTGGGGGAGGGTTTGCTTACAGCAAATTGTATCTTAAATAAAATTCCACATAAGAAGACTAATAAGTCACCTTATGAAGTGTGGAAAAAGAAGTTACTCTTATATAAAATATTGAAAGTGTGGGGGTGTTTGGCAAAGGTACAAGTTCCTTTACCAAAAAGGACAAAACTTGGAGCTAAGACAGTTGATTGTGTCTTTATAGGCTATGTTATGCATAGTGCTGCTTATAGATTCTTGGTGATTAAATCAGAAATACCTAATATTAATCATAATACTGTCATGGAATCTATTGAAGCTGAATTCTTTGAGGATATATTTCCTTTTAAAGAAGAAAGACCGAAAGATAATGGTGCCAAAAGGAATCATGAGGCTAGCTCTTTAAAAGGTCAAATTGATCAAGAAACTGATATCGAACCTAGAAGAAGCAAAAGAGCTAAGAAAGCTACTTCTTTTGGACCTGATTTCATAACTTATATGATAAATGGGGAGCCTCAAAATTTCGAAGAAGCTGTGTCATCTCCAGATGCACCTTATTGGAGAGAAGGTATCAATAGTGAGATAGAATCCATTTTGCAAAACAATACCTGGGTATTGGTTGATTTACCTCCTGGAAGTGAACCAATTGGAAGTAAATGGATTTTCAAAAGAAAGCTAAAGGCCGATGGCACTATTGATAAATATAAAGCCCGTTTAGTAGCTAAAGGCTATCATAAGAAAGAAGGAATAGATTTCTTTGATACCTATTCTCTACTAATGAGTATTACATCTGTAAGGATGTTAATTGCTATAGCAGCTTTACAAAATTTGGAAATACACCAAATGGATATAAAAACTGCATTTTTAAATGGAGGCTTAGATGAAGAAGTATATATGGAACAACCCGAAAGGTTTGTTGTAAAAGGACTTGAAAATAAAGTTTGTAAACTTGTCAAGTCTCTTTATGGATTGAAACAAGCACCTAAACAATGGCATGAGACGTTTGATCACATTATGTTATCTAATAGATTTAAGATAAATGAGTGTGATAAATGTGTCTATGTTAAAACCATAAATCAAGATTGCGTCATTGTTTGCTTATATGTGGATGATATATTGATAATAGGCACAAATAGAAGTGTCATTGATTCCACTAAAAGAATGTTAAATTCCAAATTTGATATGAAAGACCTTGGTCTTCCTGATGTTATCCTTGGAATCAAAATAACGAGAAATCCAAGTGGATATATACTTTCTCAATCTCATTACATAGAGAAAATGTTGAGAAAATTTGGTTATTTTGAGTGTAAGCCGGTAGTTACTCCATTTGATCCAAATTGTAAGTTGAAGAAGAATAATGATGAAGGTGTATCTCCACTAGAATGTTCTAGAGTTGTGGGTAGTTTAATGTACATAATGAATTGTACAAGATCTGATATTGCCTACTCGATAGGAAGATTGACAAGATACACTAGCAATCTTAGGCATGATCATTGGAATGCGTTAGTCAGAGTTTTAAAGTACTTGAAGTACACTTTGGACTATGGATTGCATTATACAAAATATTCATTTGTACTGGAAGGATTTAGTGATGCTAACTGGATATCTGATAGCATGAAGAATAAATCAACCAGTGGGTATATATTTACCTTAGGTGGAGCAGCTATGCCATGAAAATCTTCAAAACAGACATGTATAGCACGGTCTACTATGGAATCAGAGTTTATAGCTCTTGATAAAGTTGGAGAAGAAGCATAATGGCTTCGAAACTTTCTTGAAGATATTCCGTTGTGGCCGAAGCCTGTAAGTGCCATATGTATTTATTGTGACAGCTTAGCAGCCTCAATGAGAGCTAAGAATAATGTCTACAGTGGGAAGTCATGACACATAAGACGTAGACATAATTTTATCAGGCAGTTGCTTTCTAATGGAATAATTTCCATTGATTATGTAAAATCAAAAGAGAATGTTGCAAATCATTTGACGAAAGGATTGTCTCGAGAGCAAGTTGCATATACATCAAGGGAAATGGGGCTAAAACCTATGAAATGAAATATCTGGTGGTAACCTAACCTAGTTGACTAGAGATCCCAAGATCTAGGTTCAATAGGCAAACTGGCTGGATAATTCATAGTTGACACACTAAGAAACTTATAGTTTCATCCCATGTCTATGATGTTATGTATGTGATCTGTTGATGTTAAGGTCATATTGATATCTTGATTACAAGAGGAGTAGTGGTAGAATACTCTTAATCAATATCACCTATATGACAATAGAATTGGGTCGGTTCTATGAGAACTTTTCGAATGGTTTATTTTTTCTAAAGCTCTTATGAATTCAGGATCTTGTCTAGGACCAAAATGGACACAACCGTATAGAACTTAAAGATACAAGATAAGTTATGTGTGATATTTGTTGTCTCAATTTAATCATGAGAAAGATAGTTCCAGAGCCAGTTCTCACTATTTCTTCGGTAAATTCGATAAATATTCACTAAGGAAGGTCCAAGTTCAAAAGACAATTTTATTATTTATTTCATAAAGTTGTTTTTGTTTCAATTTTGTGTGATGTAACTTTATTTTGTTAAAGTTACATGTTGTTAAACTTGAAGTTATACTTCAAATGAGAAGTTTTTATTCATGTGGTTAAAGTTGAACTTAATTCTTGTGTGTGGAGTTTCATGTTTATACAACTATATATAGTTGTGATTTTCTTCATTTTGAAACATCCAAACATACCTCAATTGAGTATTCTCCTTCTTTCACAAGAATTCTCTCTTCCTTTTGAGTTCTTGTTCTTGTTTGTGTTGAGAGCAACTGTCTAAGAGTTCTGTCAGATCCAAGTAGTTCGAGGTTGCAATTCTATCGGAGTTAGTCGTTGTATCCTGCTGAGATGATCGCTGTAGTCTGCTAGCAACTTGTGCAGAGCGAATAATTGTCTTCAGGTCAGCGCTATTGTAGCGTGCCTCGACTATATTTCGTAAAGTTTTTGTGTTCATCAAACTGTCAAGGTTTATAATTGTTTGTAGCCAGTTACGTTGTAAATTATTGCTAGTATTATTCAGTTTACATATACAGCGTATATTTACCCAACAGAAAACAGAGGAGTGGAAGAAGATGCTCAAAGTTTGCTGATAATTGGTGGCTGAGAACCTTAGTTTTGAAGCTGGACTTGAAGAACTCAGCAACTGAAATTAGATGGGAAATTTGTTAATTAAGCTTGCTCCTATGGAATATTTACGTGAATATGGGTTTCGATTCAAAATATAGTTCGTGGTTTTTTTTTGTTTTACTTTTGAATCTGTGAATGCTTTAAGATTAATCATGTGAGGCAGAATTTGGGATTTAGTGAAAGAAGAATCAGTTAGGGTTTGTCAGGATAGAATTAGAAGGAAGAAGAAGAAGAAGAAAATGAAATGTAGAAATTAGTGTTGTTGGTCTCAATTGAAGAGGAGAAACAAAGCATCTAGAAGTTAATATTTTAGTGTTGGGTTTCTTGGGGTTTATGAGCTATGGGTTAATGGATGTAAAATAGAAATATAATGGGTTTAGGTAAAGAGGAGTTTTCATGGGATAAACAAAGGCAGAAGAAATGAAGATAAATCGTGGGTTTGAAATTGCAGAAGAAAGGAGGAGAGAGAGAGTGGAGTTGTGGGTGGTTGATGTTGAAGAGAGAGAAAAAATCAAGGATAAAAGTAAATGATAAATAAAAGTAAAAAAGAAGTGGTGTATTTACCTGGGTTTGGAAAGATAGAGAAATTGATTGAAGGGTTGTGGGACCCATTTGTAAGATAATATAAGAGAGAGAAAAGTGGGTTTTTAATGAAAAAAGAGAATGAATTATTTAATCGGTAATTAGTTTTATTTTGAAGATAATTTGATTTAAGTTGGATTAAAATTTATGTGGAATTAATTTGGTATTGGATTTATATTTCAGGTCAGATAAAGATTGAAGTCACGAATACCTCAATTGAAGGATTTGTGAGTGGTTACTTTATTAAACGTTTTGGATATTATTTTTGGAATTTGTGAATGGTTATTTTATTAAACGTTTTTAGATATTTATTACAGAATTTCTGAGAAATTATATATATTAGGTATGATTTAGTATTTCTACTGAGAATGAAAGAAAATGCGTTTGTTTGATAATTTAGAAATATTTTATGATTTTAGAGAAATGTTTAGAAAGTTATGAGATGTATTTAGAACGAGATTTCAGAAAATTATTTTAGAATTTTATGAAATGTTTGTAGAAGGAATGATTTTAGAAATAATTTGAGAAAGTTATAAAAAGTTCTTAGAAAGAATGAAATAAGAATTTTAGAAGTATTTATGAGATTGAGAATTTTATGTAGAAAGAAGTTTTCAAACAACCATGTTATTGTATCCAGATGATTACCTGTATGCTATATGAACATGTTTCTATAATGTACCCAGAAATAGAAGGCCTTTGGGATCATTTGACTCCGCGCATTGAGAGAATTATTCTATTGTATATATTGAGATTATTTTATGCCAGTAGAGCAGAATTAGAATTATTCTACTGTGTGTATTGAGATTACTCTACGCCAGTAAACCAGAATAGGTATGAAGTTTTCTGTAGCTTGTTTTACGATTGAAGAAGAATGTTTTAAAGGTTTTTAGAATATGTTTTTATAGCAGGTTGAGAAGTTGGCGTAACTGGGTCGCAGGGGATGCAGGGGATGCAGGGGACGTATGGGAATGTCGGGACAATCAAGACCAAATCTTTAATGATTTTTTGGTGGCTCAAGTTTATAATGTTGCTCCAGTTTTATATAATGTTTTTCATAGCTTGAATTTCAGTTCTATATGAAAGAAATTTTACGAGAATACTTTCTTATCAATTTGCCACCCACTGAGCTTTCTAGCCCACTCTTTATCATTTGTTTTTCACTCAGGTTGTACCTGAGTTTCTGACTTTTTGAGTTTCAAGGAGAAAGTAGATTAGCTTCGCTACCTAAAGTAGTTGAAGAGTTGCATGACATTCTATATGCATGTGTTGGTTGTTTGTAAGAAGTTTTACCTGCACCCTTTTGATAGAAAGGAATGTTTACAATGGTTGTAAGAATGGTTGTTTTGTTGAGATTATTGAATTATTGTGCATCCATTCAAAATTTTTTAGTCATGGTTGAGGTCAAAGTTAAGAAAGAAAGTTAACCATGGACTTCATAGCTAGTCGAGGTCTGTGGTCGGCACAATTCGTTCTAGGACTAGTAGGTGTTTGGGACGGGTCGTGTCTCCCTAACCTGTCATTAAAGATAAATAATATCGGTCAGGCGCCGACATGGATTTGAGTGTCGTTGTTTCTTTTCAATGATGGACGTCGTTAATGATTGTCCTAACCTGTCATTATATTTACGTTATTGTTTGGGTGACATGGTTTGTGAGTCATGGTTTGTGCGTCATTGTATGTTAAAATAACTCACGCTTTTGAATACTCACGTTGCTAGACACTTCTTGACTCCCAAACTCATCTTCCAAGCTAATCTATCTCCATCTCCAGATAGTATGGCCAGCGGAAATGGGGAGTTAATAGATACACTACAACAAATTTGACTTTTCATGACGGGCAATGCCCGTCATTAAAAGGAAACAATGACGGTCAAGTGACCGACATCTATTCGAGTGTCCTTGTTTCTTTTTCAATGACAGACCGTGTTAATGACGGGCAATACCCGTCATGAAAAATTTTATTTTCATGACGGGCATTGCCTGTCACGAAAAGATAACCATGACGGGCAACGACCGATATCTTTACGAGTGTCTTTGTTTCTATTCATTTTTCATGGCGGTTGTGGCCCGTCATTGTATGTACGTCATTGTTTGTACGTCATTATATGTGCGTCATTATTTGTACGTCATTGTATGTGTGTCATGGAATGACTATATTTCGTGACGATCATTGACCGTCATTATTTCGTGAATAATGTAATTAAAAAAATAGTTGGTTACCAATCAAGTGGTTAACCAACCATATAATCTCCTTGCAACCTACATTCACACAAAATAATATCTCAAAATTGCAACTCAAAACTAACCAAATCATATCTCCTTCAATCTATTCACAAAATAATATCTCAACATGTCCTCTACTTTAGAACGACCTCTTTTAAAATAATAAAAAACTAATCTAGAATGCAATAACATGCTCCACATGATTCATATGGGACAACCAATCCCTCCACAAACTACATTTAGCAATAATAAAAGAGGAAATTGACTCATATGACCCTCTCAAGTTTCTAATGTGTTCAAATAACCCACCCGTCAAAAATTGTTTTGAATGACCCAAATCAGCTTTTTCAGAATTGTCAGTAGAAGTAAATGTACCCAACTACCCCTCAATTGAAGAGTAAATTCTCGGGCTGAAACGCGATTTTCCCGATCAAAAGTGTGAAAATATAATGTAATTCAACGAATTCCAGTGCGAAATCGCATTTTCCCGCCCGAAAATTGGCTAAAAATGCTAATTTTGGGTTGTTTATGGGCGAGAATTGGCGAAAAATTAGGTTGACTTACAATGAATTCCCGACCGTTAACTATATTATTTCGCCCGAGAATTTAAGGTTTCAAATTAATTCAAACAGCTAACTCTCATCTGTGCACTTAAGCAAACCAGTCTTCTTCATCTGTGTACTTCGTATTAACTTTGCGGATAACAAAAAGAATATTGTACATTGAAAGTAACTCTTCCATCTGACCACGCAGTTTGTTTGTAGTTGAGTAAGATTTCAACACGAACGAGGTAGGTGAAATGTCCTTTACAAAGAATGGTCTTTTTTCGTCTTTTTTGTCTCGGAAGTCGCACATTTATATGTCTGCCCTTTTGTTTTTTGTTTATTTTGAAACGTTTGAATGCGTTTTTGTTGTTTTTATTCTACCTTTGAGAATGACATGTTTGGGGCATGTACTGTCTATATTTTTCCATGATTCTCAGGCGAAGTTAGAGTTATTCACGGTCGAGAAAGATGAGGTTCGGGCGAGAATCATATTGTATTCGGGGCATGAATTCTCGCCCGAAAAACAATAACTTCCGCCCGAGAATTTCGAAAATTTCTAATTTTGAATTTTGAATGCTTTTCTTTTCACATGCAGGATGCCTCGCCTATTTGTTAGCTATGGTGGTAGTTGGAATGAAACACAATTTATATATGAAGGTGGAATTATGGGAGGTTTGGATGTGGACGACTGTATAACTTATGAGGAGCTCCTTAGTGCTATGTTTAGCCTTACCCGAATAGATCCGGACTGGTACAAAATCTTGATACATTGTGTATATAAGTTCAATCTGCAATACCAGGTTTCGAAGTATTACATCTTTGATGACCATAGCTTTAGATTTTTTTTAAGAGGCCCTCCACATCCCTCTGAAGTCCCATTATATGTATCTGTCGTACCGAAGGAAATACAAGTCTGTGGAAGTAGTTCAATGAATCGTAACATTCCAGAAGCAGAAGCATTCCAATCATTTCCCCACTAGTTAAGGCAGATCGTTCCGTATTATGCGCCATCGCTTCCTTTTGATTCCACGCTCCCGAGCACATCATGTTTTGTCCCATCAATGACGCCGCTAACGGACAATGTAATCCCATGTAACATGGGTGACGAAACAAACTATTGCGGTCAAGGGGTCGATAACGATGAAAACGACGTGGAGTAGGAGTTCGAGGCCTAGGATGATGACAATCACAATTCTGAATTCGATGATGATGTTGATTTTGACAACGAGGAGGAAGTAGACCCAGTGGATGTAGCCGGTCCATCAACGGACTCCTCGACCGAAGTGCATATGGTCAATATGAATGTACCGTGTGCAACCGATCAAGCTTCTTGCTCAATGGAAATTATTAGGACAGGTGACGAAGTTTGTTCGTCAATGGAGGACATTGCGGTAGGGAGTACTTTTCAATCGAAAAAATATTTGCAGTTCAAACTCTCGGTGTACGCAATGAAGATTAATTTTGAATATCGCGTAAAGAAGTCAACAAAAAGTTTGTACACTGTCTGATGCACCAAGGATGGGTGCAAATGGAGCCTACGTTCAAGGAAAATTAAATGTTCGGATACTTTTCTTATCTCTACATTCTATGAGGTGCACAGTTGCACTCGTGAGGTAATGAAACATTACCACCGGCAAGCTCAAAGTCGTGTGGTGGGTCAGATTATAAAGTCCACATTTGAGAATCAAGTCGTCGTTATAGACCGAAGGATATTGTTAACGACATACGGAAAAATTACGGTATTAACATCCCATATGAAAAGGCGTGGCGTGCGAGAGAGAGGGCTTTGGAACTACTAATGGGATCGCCGAAGAAGTTGTACACTCTTTTGCGTAAATATGGTGAGGCATTGAAATTGGTGAACCTGGGCACGGTATTTTCATTGAAATTGGAGAACGATAAATATTTTCAATATGCATTCATGGCCCTAGGCTGCTCAATCCGAGGGTTTAGAAGTTGCATTCGCGCCGTACTTGTTATCGACGGTGCACATCTGAAGGGAAAATATAAAGGTGTAATATTAATAGCCTCCTCTATTATTGGTAATAATCAGATATATCCACTTGCATTTGGAATCGTAGACAAGGAAACAAACGACTCAAGGACTTGGTTCTTGGAACGAGTGAAGAGTTGTATTGGAGACGTTGAAGGATTGGTGTTCGTGTCTGACCGGCATCGAATCATTAATAACTATGTAACTTCTGTCTTCCACACTGCTGAAAACGTTAGTTGCATGCATCACGTGCAGATGAACTTGAATGATAAGTTCAAGATTAGGAGTGAAGACGTGGAATGACTATACCGCCTAGCAGCTAAGGCATTCAAGAAGTCTACATTCAGGTATTATTGGAATTAGCTTGCAGGATTCCCAAAAGTGCGAAAGTACTTGGAGGAACTCAGGTTCGATAAATGGTCACGCGCGTATCAACTTCGGTTGAGGTACAATCAGATGACAACTAACATTGCAAAGTCCATGAATGCAGTTCTAGTAGACGCACGATATTTGCCTGTCACTGCACTATTAAAACATTTTAGGGCTCTTCTACCATGATTGTGATTATGTTGAGGAGATTGTTAAAGGTGCAGTGGAGCAGGCCTGACGACATACGATTAGACCGATTGATAATTACGAGTACGAGATACACGATATTAGCGGTAAAGTGCATTTCAACCTAAACAGTAAGAGTTGTACATGTAATCAGTTTGACTACTACGAGATCCCGTGCTCCCACGCTGTCACTGCCGTCATGCATCGTAATGTTAGTATATACACACTGTGTTCGCCCAAGTATAAATTAGAAACGCTTCTTAACGCGTACGCCGAACCAATCTACCCATTGGATGATGAGGAGGACTGGCCTCGACTTTGTTGAGTACACCATCGAGCCTCCGAAGTTCGTTGCGAGAGTTGGAAGACGACAAACAGTATGGGTACCTTCAGTAGGCGAGCCTCAACAAATACATAAATGCAACAGGTGTGGAATTCAAGGTTACAATAAGAAAACTTGCCGCCAACCATTACGAACAACAAAGTCTTAGTTCGATGTATTATTTACTTATATCCATGTACTTTCTTTTTTGTGTACTGGAAATCGATCATCATATATTTGGGCGAAATGTTGATAAAATTTTACCTTACTTAAACGATTTCAAGAGGCCATGAATGCAATTCTTGAGCGGGATGTTGATATTCTCGCCCGTGAAATAGTCTAGAGAACTGCTTCTAAGTCTATGAAAAAGTTTTCGGGCGAGATGGTCATATTCTCGCCCGAGAAATATTTCAGATACTTCACTTGCACTGACTGAAATATTTCTCGCCCGTGAATAGCATGATTTTGCTCGTGAAATATTCCAGTGCTTTCCATACTAGCTATTTTTTGGCGGAATATGAATAGTCGATGTTGTATTGTTGGATTGCAAAATTGGCTTGCACAATTGGTTCATTTTTTGTATCAAATTGGTTAGTTTGTAAGAGCTAGGTAATAAAATGATGTCATAGTACTAATAAGCGAATTGGATTCAAAATATAGATCAGTTCGCCCACCTTTCAATGGCTAATTTCTCCCTAAAGAAACTAATCTTGTCCTGAGTTAAGCTGGCCATATTTGACCATGTTACATCATACTCAAAGTATTTAACGCAAAACATCCCGCAGTCATCGGATCCGCTCTATTAGGGCGCGGACGTTACCTGACGAACGCGCCATGGTGTATCCAGTAGTGTCGGCCAGTACCTGACGAACGCGTCATCGACCTCAACTCTGACTCTAGAGCTGGAAAAGATGTCATCGACCTCATTGAATCCCACACAATGATCTCACCCTCTTGCAGATCGATGTGTAGCATAATCCAATGGTTGCCACCGAAGTTGTATGGTAGGTAAACAGCATCCAGATCAAGCCATCGTGTCTGATAGTCGGTGTACGTCCCGTCCATGTAGCTCAGGATTGTCTTACACTTGCCAGCCCAATCGTATTCCGCTGCAACTCCCGCAGGTACTGCGTTCGGGGCCGTCATGCGTTGATATAGTCCGTCTGTTCGTTGAAGAAAGTTCTGCAACGAAGAAAGAATTTTGTTAGCACATGAATTTGTACGTACGGTCAGCGTATGAGATATATATATATTACGTACCGCAAGGACGATGTCACCGGTGGTGAATCTTCGGCAACACAAGTCCTACCGTTGCTCGAGTTTGTTTGGCGTGAACATGACCAACGAATCAATGACCTATATAAGTTATTGTTGTTAGAAAAAAAATAACAGTACAAAACATATTTAGGGTTTCTAATCCGTACCTCACTCATCATCCACTTGCCTGGGGTGATAAGGTCACGAAACCATGCTTTCCCCGATCACCGTAACATGATTTGCGAGTGGCACGATCGGTCTTAGGGTTCGCCATCCAAACATGAAACTTCTGGACTTGTTCGGGGGGGACGTGGACTAGTGGGTCATATGACATTACCTTCTTCCGTTTCCCATCCACCATGACATTGAACGACCCCCAAAGCTTCCATGGGAGCTTCCTCTTCCGAGACCCCCGTCAAGGTTTCTGGCGTTCAACGGTCTGCGACAGCCCACGTACCTTACCCAGGTCCGGATGCGACGTCGAGTATCCTTAGCATTCTGAGATTTTGCTTCTCCCGACCCTTCCTCATCAGAGTCCGTGAAATCCTCGGTGTATTCGTCCTGGATAAATTATGTTAGCAAATAAAATCTTGTGTTTAGAGGTGAAAGGTCAAAAATAAATACCTCGTCGTCCATAGATGACTCTAACGGATGCGAATCGATCATAATATGGTACACCGGTTTGCTTTGAACAGGAGTCTCCTCGAGAGGGGCAACCTCACAACGTGCATGTAGACCGGTCTCCATACGCTCCTTGTGCACGTCCTCTGTACACATGTCTTCCTTGCGCGACAAGGCAGGTGGATGCTATTGAAACAGGACACAGTAACCTTCGTTAGACCATGGTTACGATCAAATTTGAACTTATGGATTACGAACACATACCTCACGTTCTGGTTCAGCCTTTTCTCCAGTCGTTTGGCCGGACTGATGTTCCTCTGTCCCGTGCACGTTGACATGGAGAGGCTCGATGATCATGTCATCTGTGTCGTCCCCGTCCCTAGGAGATGGTGTAGAACCATCACCACCCTTAGAACCATCACCTCGACCACCATCAGTGCTAGTGACGGTTGAACCATCACCACCATCAGTGCTAGTGACGGTCCACCACTAGGTCCGCTAGTGGGTCCATCAATAGGTCTTCCACTAGGTGCATCACTCGAACCATCTACTGGCCCAGTACCATCACAGCTGCTGCCTCTTCTCATGTCATTCCAGTCGACAGGTGAACCCTATAGAATGGAGGACAAGTTATTTCTCGCTATGCGAAAACGACATCGTAGTTATTATAAGTCGAAAATTGTTATTACCTTAGCGATTCTCCGCAAGAATTTCCGGATGGATTCTAATTCAGCCTTAATACTTCCGAACCCGTCGTCCATGTGCCTGTCCATGCGCTTCAAACGTTTCTCAACTTTTCTCATACACATACTGGACATGTGTACCTTCTTACCACGTCCATTCTCCTCCTTCTCCTTAGGCTCTTCATGGATGTCTTCTCTGACACCTTCGTCGACGTTCGCTCCTTGTCCCCCGTCATCCTTCTCTGGTCCTACACGTGCACTTGATGGTTCAACAGCATCGTTCTCGCACGGGACTTCATCCTCATCTTCGGGCTCGGGTGGTTCGAACGTCCTATTTAGGAATGATGTCAGCATCCGTTGCTTCTATTGATCGAGTTCTTCCCTACAGCAATGGTAATGAACGTGTCGGCATAAATATGGAAATCAAAGAAAGTTATAGATATAAACAAGATTTAACTTACTGTGCCAGATCGGAAAATATCTCTGTCCAGCACATGCCATGCAGTTGAATGGTCGTACCTCCATCGAAGAATACGTGGCACGGCGTCCAAATTTACCTTATTGGCCACACGCCCAGATAATGAAGATATAGTCTCGTAGGCTCACACCTGTAAGTATAAGTGGTGGACGTTATTGACCAGTTCAAAGGAACGATAACTATAAACAAGTATCTATGCTCATACTTGGAACGCCTAAAGGAAACCGTAGAGACTGTACGATTCCCTGAACCCGCCATCCTTCGACCTCTTCATCGAGCCACGCTTCAGACTATATATAGTCTTATCAAAGGACAACATGCCCCAGTCGTGGTTGCAACACGTTTCCCAATCATCGACTATTCCCAGCAATGTATAGTCGTACTTTAGGGTCCTCTCTCTCCCCAACAGAACTAACTCTACTAAGTCAACAATAAATACCTTGACCGCGTCGAAGTCATCATCGAACTGTGCGACTATATAAATCTACTCAAATTCACTCAAAAGAACGTTGTTACTATCATTAAAGTAAAGAGCCCTAAGTCTGTGGGTAGATGTGTCTTTTCTAACTGGACTCCTATCATACTTAAGGCCAGAAATAATGTCGAACTCCATTCACTCAAATTGCCTTACTCCCAAACAGGTTGAAGCTAATAGTGTCAGGTGTACTATCCTCGATCTCCTTAAGTAAGATGTTGTGTAGCAATGACCCGTTAAATACGAGGTCTAAGTCAATGAGGTGGCCGAATACAGTTTTCCTAAACATCCTAAGCTGTGGTGGGTCAATTTACTCTTAATGGCTGCGGTAGTCTTCGCTAGATGCGACAAATATGTCAAATTGGCGGAGGCATAGGATAAGGGAGGGATTTTAGCTACCATTTCCATTTTGAATTAACCTGTAGATGAGGAAATAAAGAATCCTATGATCAGAGAAAATGACAAACCATACATATAAATATATTCTAATAACCAACCAAACCTTTAACGAACCCAAAAAAATAAAAAATAAAAACTAATTCTGTCAACTTTCTCGGGGCAATTTTCGGGCGAAGTCGTGCACAAGAATTTTAGCAGTATTAATGAACTCGAACATTTCGCTCGAGAATCATTAATCCTGTAAAAATTCTTGTGGACTTTCCCGGATGAGAACGGGCCCCGAGAATTTTTCCAGAGCCTACAACCCCCACCATTTCAATTTAGATCGCTCGAAATGCCCCGAGATTTTTTCCAAACGATAAATAAAACTCCAAATCCAAACCACCACGCCCGAAATACCCTGAAAATTCTTAATTTCTCAAATCCCTAACCTAATTTGCCCGAAAACAACCGAGAAATCTTCAGATTCCTAAGAACACGCTCCAAAACTTTGGTAATCTAACCCACTTCGCTCGAAACCAACCAAGAATTCTCCACATTCTAAACAATCGAAGCCCTAATCCACTTCCTACGAAATAACCCTGAGAATACCTCTCATTCGAAAAATCCACAACCAAATCCACAACGATGGTCATCTTCAACCTCTCATACACCTCAAACAACCAGAAATTGGTACAAATACTCGCCATAAACTAAAACCCCTAAAAATCTAAAATGAAATCGACGGGAAAAAACGAAATCGAAAGAAGAAATAAACAAAACGAAATCGAAAGAAGAAATAAACAAAACGAAATCGAACCTTCAATATCCACGCTACTTTCAAAACAAAATGGAACGTCCAATCGAAGCTTTCTATGTTGAAGGGAATGGAGGGAATCGAAAAGGAGAAGAAGAAAAAGACGAAGGAAAACGAAATGGAAGAGAAAGAGGGGGAAAGGCCAACAGTTGGTTTTTTTTTACTTCAGGGGCACAACTGTAATTTTATTTTTAAAAATTAATTAAAATAATAAAGTAGGTAATTGAAAACAATTTTAGAACGCAGGGTTATTTGAGCCAAATAGAAACCTGGGAGGATCATATGAGTCATTTTCCCATAATCAAACACTTATAATCAAACAGTTAAAAAGATTATCGACCAATGACAATTCATCTTCATGCTTAGCATAAGAGTTGAAAACCTACTACGAGTTCCCTTCCTCTCATGTACCACCCCCATGTTTTTTGAAATATGTCTTAATTCAAACTATTGATTCATCTTCAACTCGACAATGAAACTTGCTAATTTTTTACTATCATACACTAATCATACACTTTCTAATTACACAACTTAACTACTAATTCACATAGAAGGACAGAAGAAAAAAACTCAATAATTAAAAGAAAGTGGAAACTTACGACATCAAAATGCAAGTTTTGCATACGTTGGAAAAATCACCTTGATTTATTGAACAGAGTTTGATGGGGAAGGCGAGGGAACCATAAACCTGTGATACATGGAAATGTTCAATAAGTCCTCTAATTTAATGAAGAAAGCAATTCAACACAAAATGGGTCATATAAATACTTATATTCCAGAATTACAACTCAAAGATTCTACTCATTTAAAACATGCACCCTCAATTGATTGTTGTTCTAAGCTGAATGAGATAGTAGTAGTCTTGAGCCTGAGTTGGAGGTGTGAATTATATGCAGTCTGCTAACTTGTTAAAAAATATAGAAACAAGTCTCCATATTACTATTACAAAGGAAACAACCACCGCAACCTCTTAAACTGATCGTTAATTATTCAGTTTTAAATATTTGCTAAATAAAAATATTTTCTACGAACTAGTAAAAAGATCACGAGTGAGACAGTAATTTGTACACAAAAGAATAAATCTCCTTTCCTTAATCAAACCTCATTCTTACACCACTATATAAATTATACAATCACACGAAGAAGAATGAAAAAAAAAAAGGTAAGAGCATTAATGAATGGTCACAGCCAAAAAGTAGGGGAGAATACCTTGATGAATGATCACAACAATAATGAAGTTACAGTATATACCAATAATTGACCGATATGTTGTGAATAGGGAATAAGGAATGACAATTAGTTGATCTCTAGGTTCCTATTGCATTACTTTTTGGTATGTTAACCAAAAAAAATATAAAAACATCGGCTAGGAGAACGTTCCCCTTATACGAGTTCTTTTAAATTCATACATTTATAGAGGGATTATGAGTTCATTTCCAAAATTTCTACACGACAAGCAATCATTAAACTTATGCTAGCTATTAGGAACCTGCAGATCAAAAGAAAACGATAAAATTGCGCTACAATTAGATATGAAAGGTTTCAAGAGCTACACAGATGTCCAAACGCCCCCATGTATGAATGTTGCACGCAATCTTCAATGAAAGGTTCATCACTAGCACACAATCTTTAAACAATGGTAGAGTTTCCTTATTTCTTTACTCCACTCAAATTTATTGAGGAAAAAGAATCATTCATACGCCTATATTAAACAGAAAGCACACATTTGAAAATAAACAACCAAGAGCAAGGAGTACCATTTGAATCCAGTGATTGTATAAACACTAAAATCTTTAGTCATTTCTAAAATACCCAAGACCATGATAAAACTGAAAAGTCTTTCTATGTTAATTTCAACAGGTCTTAAACCATAACAGACAACAAAAATATAAAGATACGAATAATTATGAAAAGAGAGAAACCAGAGATTCGAGATGGGTCCCTTAATTAATTACCTCTTGTAGTGTCTTGTTGATGAGAGTGAAGTAGGAATGGGTTGTTCCCCATGTTGCTTGTGGAGACGGCGAGTGTGTAGGTTGCCATTGGAGGTGTGGTTGGGTGCTTTCGATCAAAACAGAGTAATAAATTAGTTAATTAAGATTAAAACTAACTAGCAGAAGAGACTACAACGATAAGGCCATCAATATATGGCTTGAGTTTCAATATTTTAACAACTATCCATCCCAATATTATCCTTCTAAGTTCCAACAAAAAGATAGGATCAATGTTCACTTGCATGAACCACCTATAGAAAGAATAATCAATATTGAATTTACTTAGCTTAAAGTAAACAGGGTAATTAGAAAGAGTTAGTTTAATTAATTACCATGAAATGATACCCTGAAAGATGACTTTTGTAAACATGAGACTAGGAGTGAAAAAAGT
>NW_019104568.1:537943-563898 GCF_001995035.1 Momordica charantia
TATATGAATTTTGCATGAATTGGAACTCAAACGATCGAGAAAAATCCGAAACAAAGCTGAAACATTGTAAAAACAGCATCTAAAACCTTCTTTTTACGCATGTAAACAAGCGTAATCACCAACACGATCTTATGCATACAAAAGCTGGGACTTATTTCTTTGATATTAGCAATAGTCCACCCAATTGCTCTCTGATGGGCTTTCAGCACACTTAACAACATTTGCTCCTTTTCCATGGGTAGGTTTGCTGCTATGATGATCGATAATGTCTATGATGAACCCAAGTATGCATACTTCAGATGTTGGGACAATGCCTTAAGCTCTAGGGCTGGTGGATCTTCTATAGATGACTTCAACAAGTTGTACTCACAATTTGCGAGGTTTAATAACTCATGCATGCGCTTGGCTGATCTTTCACTACTGTTCAGTCTTTCTAGGTAGATAACCTCAGGATCTTCCTCTATATCATCAAAATCACTTCTAGAGTCGACAACTTCCAGCTGCTCTAGCATTGCTTATGTTTATAACTCTTCAATTAGTGCTTCATCTAGAATCTTAAGCACTGAGCATTCTTCTGATTCAGCAGAGAATTTCATTGAATTATACACCAAGAATTTAACTTCCTGATCTTGAACACGCATTGTCAGCTCCCCCTTGTGGACGTCCACCAATGCTCTACCAGTATCAAGGAATGTTCGTCCAAGGATGATAGAGACCTCTTTATCTGCATCATAATCCAAAATAATAAAGTCAGCGGGAAAAATAAATTTATCTACTTGTACCAGAACATCTTCAATTTTTCCCTCTACATGCGTGATAAACCGATTTGATGGCTTCAAAGTGACCGTGGTGGGTCTTGCTTCTCCTATTCCCAGGTTGTTATAAATGGATAGAGGCATGAGGTTGATGCTGGCTCCGAGATCACACAGTGCAAGTCCTATCTTCTGTCCTCCAATGGAAATATGTATGGTAAAGTTCCCATGATCATTCATCTTTGATGGAATCTTGCTTATGAGGATAGTGCTGCATGCCTTGTCATTGCTACCATTCTTCTAGCTTTCTCTTTTTTGTGAGTATCTCTTTTAGGAACCTCACATAATTTGGCATTTGATCTAGAGCTTCCACCAAAGGTATGTTCACATGCATTTGCTTCAGCACATCTAAGAATTTCTTAAACTGAATGTTTTGCTCTTTCTTCTGCAACCGTTTGGTATATGGTGGTGCTGGTCTGTACTCTACTGGAGCATCATCATGCTCTACCTGCTTCTTTTTCTTAGGCACTCTAGCTTGTGATGATCCAGCATTAGATACTCTAGCATTCACTAGGTTGACTTTCTCACTGGCAGTATTCTGAACTTCACTTGGTTGTTCAACATTCTGCACTGGTGGTGTAGGTGAAACTTCTTATGCTGGCTCACTTTCTTTTCCTGACGGAGATTCTCGTTCCTGAGTAGGCTCGCTCGTTGCTCCTGAGGCATTCAGATGTGCCAGAGGTAATGCTTTCCCACTTTGCAGTATGAGAGCTTTACATTGCTCCTTGCTGTTCTGCTTTGGCAATTTAGGTGTCACTAGGTAATGCTCCATAAGGTCTAATTTTCAAATATGTTGCGAGTTGGCCTACTTGAATCTCCAAATTCCTTAATAATGATGTCTGGCTTTGCACTGTTGCATCATTTTTTTCCATATACTTCTTCATCATCTCTAACGATGAAAACGATCATTCAGATGGTCTCTGTGCTGCTACCTGACCTTGGTTCGAAAAGCCTAGGGGATAACTTCCTTTTTGCTGATATGCTGGAGCATTACATGTACCAGCATTGTTCCCTCCCTGATTTCTACTCCAACTGATGTTAGGGTGATTTCTCCAGCCCGGGGTGTACATATTGGAGTATGGATTATTTCTACTATTCTACGAATTCCCTAAATAGTACACCGACTCTGGATTGCCAGGGTAATTATTATAATGATGATCTTCTTTGCAAAAAGAGCAAGAAATCGCTTGATGTGGCTAACATTTTATTTTCCGGCAGACGCTCCCACTGTACTTTATTGTGTCATGCTCCTCATAACCAAGTCTGTCAGATTCTCAGTCTTCGAATTCAGTGCAGAGTACACTCAGATTCGTTCAGTCCCTTGCTTCCTTTACCTTGAATGGCTCTAGGGTCAGACCATGAATGATTGTTGGACGATATCCTTTCTAAGATATTAAATGCTTCAACAGAAGGTTTGGCTAACAAAACCCCATTTGTTGACGTATCGATGACCAAGCACGTGGCATCATCCAAACCATTGTAATATGTTTCGATCTAGATGCATCTTGGGATCCCGTGGTGAGGGTATTTTTCCAGACGTTGTTTGAAACGCTCTCAAGATTTGCTAACTAACTCCCCAGCAAATTGTTGAAAGTTGTTGATTTCGCTTCTGTACTTAGCATTTTTGCTAGGTGGGAAGTACTTCATCAAAAACATTTCGGCCAAGTCGTCCCAGCTTGTAATTGATTATGAAGGAAGTGACTCCAACCAGGTTCTTGCTTCATCTCTGACTGAATAAGGGAACAACTTAAGCCGTGACACTTTTTTGTTGCATTATTCATCCTTAAACAAATTAAAAACTCCCATGAAAAACTTCAGATGCGAATTCGGGTCTTCCATAGGATGTTCGTGAAATTGGCCCACTGTCTGGAGCATTGGAAACATTACTAGCTTGAGTTCAAATTTTGGGGCTGCAATTTCTGGCTCCGTGATTACTGGGTTGAAATTATAAAATGCTGGAGCTACATACGACCTGATCTCTCTATAGATATCATCTGCTAATAGTACAATGTTGAGAGAAGGCACTGCTACCTTAGGGTCAGCAACAACAGGAAATTTGTCTACTATTTCCTCAATCCTTACATTTGGTGGAATAGGTGGGCGCTGAGGTTGGTTAGTGATAACTCTCCAAAACAGAATTATTTTAGTATTTATTTGGGTGAAAATGTGCATTAAAATGTCAAAGTGTCTCGATTTTAGGTCATAATTAGCATGAATAGTGTTAAAATTTAAATTGTTAACTAAATATCTGTAGTCTTGAGAACTTTGGCCAAAAACAGCATAAACTCTCGTATTTGTGGTTCATTTGAACAAATTTTTAAAGAAGAGCTAAGAAGAGAAGGATGTGCTGAACTAGAGAAGAGCAGTTAAAGCATTTTCAAGACAGAACATATACAAACTGGAGCATAGCAATGCCAGAGCATGGAGTGACAATACAGTTAATTCCAAAAATTTTCGGCTGGGTGCCTTAAATTTAGAACCTGATATAAAAGGGGCGTGTTGCCCCAGCCGCCACACGCACAGAGCCCAAGAGAGACAAAATTTGAGGGCTGAAAAGACCAAGGAAGGGAAGATACCCATTTTCGGGAGGAGAGTTGACGCCAGAAAGGGGAAGCTCGTCTGCTGCTTTGCGTTGACTGCTCTTCTTCTCTGTCCTTTAGCTAATTTTCTGCTATGGGTTGTATTTATTCTTCTTCCATTTTGTTTTCTTCACCCATTATGAGCTAAACCCCATTTCGGGGGAGGTTCACACGCTGTAACTGACTTGAGACCGAATCTCTAGCATGCTACATTTATTTTTAAGCAAATCTAAATTTATTTCTCAATTCTTCGCGTTACTGTTGGCCGCTGTTTCGTGTATGCTAGCTCTGATATTGACCCGGAAGGGATTGTGGGTGCTGACTTGTTTTGATTGTGATTAGCGCTTTTCTATAGCTATAGGGATACTCAGGAATGGGGTCCCTAATCATGCCTATAGCTTGGGTTTATTGCTTAGGTATTTAGCAACGAGAGTTGTACTTACTCATGTTTGGGGTGTCTCGGAAGGGAACCGAGTTGAGCTGGGTACTAATAGATGTTAGTTACGCTAGAGGGTAGGTTGATAACCTATGAAAGTATGCTGAATCTCCCCTGCCTTTTCCATATCTGTTATTCCGCCGTTATCGCTTTCTATGCTACTGCTTCCTTGTGTTGACAACTTGGAACTATTGTCTCTTGCAAGTTTCTGTCGTCTTGTTATTACTTTATTTTATTTTTTCTGGATAATATCCACAACCAACCTTTGTATATTTTTATTTGTTGGTATCTACTTTTATCGTTAAAATACAACCAAAAATCCCTGTGGATACGACCTCGTTACGTACTACAACCAATAAATCGTGTATACTTGCACGTGTTGTCAACACAGTTGTGTGGACGCAATAAGTTTTTGGTGCTGTTGCTGGGGATTTTTGTGATCTTATTTTAACATTGATATTTGTAGATACGGTGCTGAAGTGAGTTTTCTTGTTCTCACATTTTTATTTTGTTGTGTGTTTTTGCGAGGTGCATGAACGATTTTGAGAGCTTGGAATATATTATAGATCACGAGATTGAACGCACATTTCATAGGAATCGAAGAGAACAATGGAGAGTCCAAGTTGGAGCAAACATGAATCCACCCAACCCAAATATGTGCCAGCCACCGAATGTGAGGATTGAGGAAATAGTAGACGGTGTTCCTGTTGCTGCTAACCCTGAGGTAGCAGTGCCCTCTCTCAATGATGTATTACTAGTAGATGACATCGACAAAGAAATCAGGGCATATGCAGCTCCAACATTTTATAATTTCAACCCAGTAATCATGGAGCCTGAAATTGCAGACCCAAAGTTTGAACTCAAGTTGGTAATGTTTCAGATGCTCCAGACAATGGATCAATTTCATGGAAATTCTACGAAGGACCCGCATCAGCATTTGAAGTTTTTTATGGGAGTTTGCAATTCGTTTAAGGATGAAGGATGCAGCAAAGAAGTGCTGCGGCTTAAGTTGTTCCCCTACTCACTTAGAGATGAAGCCAGGACTTGGTTGGAGTCGCTGCCTCCAGAATCCATTACAAGTTGGGACGACTTGGCCGAAAAATTTTTGATGAAGTACTTCCCACCAAGCAAAAATGCTAAGTACAGAAGCGAAATCAACAATTTTCAGCAATTTATTGGGGAGTCGTTAGTGAATCTTGGGAGCGTTTTAAACGGCTTCTGCAAAAATGCCCTCACCATGGGATCTCAAGATGCATCCAAATTGAGACATATTATAAAGGCTTGGACGATGCTACACGCTTAGTCATCGATGCTTCAGCAAATGGCGCATTGCTAGCAAAACCTTATGCTGAAGCATTCAATATCTTGGAGAGGATATCATCGAACAACCATTCATGGTCAGACCCTGGAGCTATTCACGGTAGAGGAGGTAAGAGACTTAATGAATTTGAATCATACTCTGCTTTGAACTCGAAAATTGAAAACTTGACAGATTTAGTGATGAGAAGCATGACTCAGCAAAACACAGTGGAAGCATCTGCTGGTAAGGCAAATGTTAGCCACATCCAAGGGATTTCTTGCTCTTTTGTGAAGGAGAGCATCATTACAACAACTGCCCTGACAATCCAGAGTCAGTGTACAAAAGAAATGCTCAGAACAATGGAAAGAACGCATATTCCAATACGCACAACCCGGGCTGGAGGAACCATCCCAACTTTAGTTAGAGTGGAAATCAGGGAGGAAACAATGCTGCTACATCCAATGCTCCAGCATATTAGCAAAAAGGAAGTTATCCCCCAAACTTCTCAAACCAAGGTCAGGTAACACTACAAAGGGCATTTGAAGGATCATTCACATCTTTAGAGAATCTAATGAAGAAGTATATGGAAAAGAATGACATCACAGTGCAAAGTCAGGCAGCATCGCTGAGGAATCTGGAAATGCAAATGGGTCAGTTGGCAACAGATCTAAAAAGTAGACCCAATAGAGCGTTGTCTAGTGATATTAAGGTGCCCAAGAGGGATGAGAAGGAGCAATGTTATGCTCTGACATTACGGAGTGGCAAGACATTGCCTACTGCTCGTCCAAATGCTCCAAGAATCCATAAAGAATTAAATCAAGATGAAGGACGTGGGCTACAAACAGAAGCATGCGAGTCGGATGGAACACCTATAATCATGCCAGTTAAAAAAGGGCAAACCTCAGGCAGTTAATGAATAGTAGTGCGCATATAGTGGAACTGCAAAGCAACACAAGCGAAGAGGTCAACCCAGTAGAAGCTAGGGCATCCAATGCTGGAGCAGCGAAGTCACAAGCAATGGGAAAACAGAAGCGGACAGAGCATGAAAATGCTCCAACCGAGTATCGACCTGCACCACCATACCCAAAATGACTGCAAAAGAAAGAGCAGGATCTGTAATTTAGAAAGTTCCTTGATGTGCTGAAGCAGCTTCATGTTAACATACCGCTAGTGGAAGCGCTGGAGCAAATGCCGACTTATGTGCGCTTCCTTAAGGACATTCTTACAAAGAAAAGAAAGTTGAGAGAATACGAAACGGTGACAATGACTAAGGCCTGCAGCAACATCCTTACAAGCAAAATTCTGGAAAAGACGAAGGATCTTGGAAGCTTCACCATACCAGTGTCTATAGGAGGGCAAAAGATAGGCCAAGCACTCTACGATCTAGGGGCAAGTATCAATCTCATGCCCTTATCCATCTATAAGAAGTTGTGGACAGGAGAAGCGCAGCTGACAACAGTCACATTGCAGTTAGCAGACTGATCAATCACATATCCTGAAGGAAAAATTGAGGATGTTTTAGTGCAAGTAGATAAGTTTATTTTCCTTGCTGACTTTATTATTTTGGACTATGATGTAGATAAGGAGGTTCCTATCATTTTGGGAAGACCATTTCTTTCAACTGGAAGAGCACTTGTGGATGTCTAAAAGGGCGAGATGATGGTACGGGTGCAAGATCAGGAAGTCAAGTTTTCAGTCTATGACTCCATAAAATGTCCTGCTAAATCAGAAGAATGCTCAATGTTAAAGATTTTGGATGAAGCTCTAATAGAGAAGTTGGAAGCAAAAGTGATGCTGAAGCATTTGAAAAATACTGAGCCGTCAGATGCCCCAGCACAGCATGCAGAAGCTAGTGAAAGCCAACAAAGTGGAGAGATGGTAGATGCTCTAGCATCTTGTGCCTTCAATGAAGAACAGAGCCTTACAACCCCTGTAGATAAAATGCACATCATTGTAGAGGAAAAGCCGGCAAACTTACCTAAAAAAAAGCCACCCGACATTAAGCCGATTCTAAAAGCTTCAGAAGCAAGGACGAGGAGACCGAAAATAGAGCTGGAATCGTCATGCATCAAAGAGAAAAAGGTAAAATCTTCCAAGTATTCGGCCAAGGTACGAATTGAGCAAGCAGAAGTAACTCCAGTCACCACTTCCAAGAAAAACAAAAGGGTAAAAAAAAAAGAATTTTCGTGTCCCCAACTGAGGGGAAGATGTATGCTGTAGCTATTTCATAGGAGCATGCCCCAGCAGCAAAGAGGGGGAAGAAGACAATGGATCTAGAGAGGAAGATCAGCCCACGAGCGACTCGTTGGATGGAAAAGAAGGCAAAAAATATTGACATGCTTGACCCGCGAGAGGGAAGTTCCTTTCCTTTTTACTCTGAAAAATGACCCCCACCCCCAGTTGTTGTTACTTTTTATTTTCCTTAGTCTAGTTTAGTTCAGTTTTAATTCATGCATTTTAAATTTCTATCTTTCAAATCGTCTTTGCATATTTTTTCTTTTTTGTAGATCAGTATGTGAATCCCCCTGAATTTAATGCAAAGAAGTTAGCAAATCCTGTGTTCTCAACGTCTGTCTTTTGCCCTACCCCGTATGTATAGTATTGATGCTAGAGCCTGCTAGTGCGCAGTTTTTCTGTTGATGCTGGAGCATTTTAATGAGTGTTAGCTTTCTTTTGTTCATCTTCTAGTTCATGTTTCATGCCCATGCCCTAGCATCCCTCTCGTAGTACTGGCCCCAGGTAGCGCTTACTCTAGGGAGGAATTTCAATGGCTATCTATCCAAAGCCACCCTTATCTTTGTATAGCTAGCATGAACCTCTTTCTTTAAGATCCCCTAGTTGGTAGCAAGCACCCCTTACTCATCTACGTATACACTTAGCGACCATTCCTCTCAGGCTCATATTAGTCGTACTTTAAGTTTGGGGGTGTGTTAGAGCATTACAATCTAGATGTCCTTAGCTGCATTGAAGACACTGCAACTTTTTAAGTTTGGGGGAGTGAACGTTCAGTTCTTACGTCTTTATTAGCAATTGTATAGAATCATGAATCTTTCTAATCCTGTAATTTAGCCCTAAAAAAAAACTCAATAAAGGAGGGGCTAGTAGCCCACATCTAGAGCACAAAGAGGCTTCAGGATCAGGAAGGGCTAGTAGCCCATGGTTAAGAAGCCCAAGTGAGTAGTACAAGGTTTAAAGGTTTAGACTAGTAAAAGGGGCTTGAGAAATGAATCTCTAGGAGAAGTTAAGCTTGAGGTTGGGAAGTAGAAGGAAGCTAGAGTTGGGCAGAAAATAGCGTCTTCCAGAGTGTGAACAAATCTAGGCTACTTTCATTTCTTTGCCCCAACTGAAGCACTATAGCAGAATATGTAAGTTCTAGCATTGACGATCAAGGTAAAGGTTTGAGGCATAGAACTGAATGTTTGAAGTGCAGGTTTCTAACGTTCTTTTTTTGTGAAAAGAGGGAAAAATGTATGCTCTTGCTTGAGGACAAGCAAGATTTTAAATTTGGGGGTGTGATAACTCTCCAAAAGAGAGTTATTCTGGTATTTATTTGGGTGAAAATGTGCATTAAAATGTCAAAGTGTGTCGGTTGTATGTCATAATTAGCATGAATAGTGTTAAAATTTAAATTCTTAGCTAAATATCCTTAGTCTTGATAACTTTGGCCAAAAACAGCATAAACTCTCATATTTGTGGTTCATTTGCACAGATTTTTAAAGAAGAGCTAAGAAGAGAAGGAAGTGTTGAACTAGAGAAGAGCAGTCAAAGCATTTTCAAAATAGAGCATATACAAGCTAGAGTATAGCGATGCCAGAGCATGGAGTGACCGTACAGTTAATTCCAAAAACACGGGATTTACTGTGTCCGTACAATTTTCGGGTGGGTGCCCTAAATTTAGAACCCAATATAAAATGGGAGTGTTGCCTTAGTCGCTACACACACAAAGGCCAAGGGAGACAAAATTTGCGGGCTGAAAAGACCAAGGAAGGGAAGATACTCATTTTCGGGAGGAGAGCTGACGCCAGAAAGGGGAAGCTCGTCTGCTGCTTTACGTTGACTGCTCTTCTTCTCTGTCATTTAGCTAATTTTCTGCTATGGGTTGTATTTCTTCTTCTTCCATTTTGTTTTCTTCACCCATTATAAGCTTAAACCCATTTCGGGGGAAGTTCACACACTGTAACTGACTTGAGACCGAATCTCTAGCACGCTATATTTATTTTTAAGCAAATTTGAATTTATTTCTCAATTCTTCACGTTACTGTTGTTGGCCACTGTTTCGTGTATGCTAGCTCCGATATTGACCCGGAAGGGCTTGTGGGTGCTGACTTGTTTTGCTAGTGATTAGCACTTTTCTATAGCTATAGGGATACTCAGGAATGAGGTCCCCTAATCATGCCTATAGCTTTGGTTTATTGCTTGGGTATTTAGTAACGGGTGTTGTACTTACTCATGTTTGAGGTGTCTCGGAAGGGAATCGAGTTGAGCTGGGCACTAATAGATGTTAGTTACGCTAGAGGGTAGGTTGATAACCTGTGAAAGTATGCTGAATCTCCCCCGCCTTTTCCATATCTATTATTCCCCCGTATCGCTTTCTGTGCTATTCTTTCTTGTGTTGACAGCTTGGAACTATTGTCTCTTGCAAGTTTCTGTCGTCTTGTTATTACTTTATTTTATTTTTTCTAGACAATATCCACACCCAATCTTTGTATATTTTTATTTGTTGGTATTTGCTTTTATCGTTAAAATACAACCTTGATACGTACTACAACCGACGAATCGTGTATACTTGCACGTGTTTCAACATAGTTGTGTGGACGCAACAGTTAGGCAGATTCATATTTGCTTAAGCTTGGGTTCTCTTTTGTTCTCTTCGATTCCTATCGAATGTGTGCTCTATCTCGTGATCAATAATATACTCCAAACTTTCGAAATCGTTTATGCATCTACAACCACACACAAATGTGAGAAAGAGAAAACTCGATTAAGCTCCGTATCCTCAATCACTATGGCTAAAAATAAAATCAACTAAGTCCTCGGCAACGACGCCGAAAACTTGTTGCGTCCACACAACCGTGTTGGATATACATGCAAGTGTACACTATATCTATCGATTGTAGTATGAAATGAGGTCGAATCCACAAAAACTTAGGAAAATTTTCTAAACTATGCTTGAGGATACCAAAAGTACAATAAAATATAGATGATTGTGTCGAAAGTAAAGAAAAATATCATAAATAAACAATAAAAGATCCTGAACACGCTTTAAAATGTTGCTAATAAGAAGAAGCTACAACACATAATAACAAAAATATCTAGACATGAATATCTACAACTCCCATTGTTAAATATCCAAGCAATAAACACAAGTTCTAAGCATGATTACGGGACCTCATTCCTTAGTATCAACGACACTACTAGAAAAAAGTAGCCAATCACAAATAGAGCAAGTCAGCTACCCGTAAGCCCTCTCGGGTCATACAAATGCTAGCATACAAATCAGAGTGACCAACAATATTCAATAAGATTCAAGAAGTAAACACAGCTCTATTTAATAACAAATGGAAATCAGTTAGAGTTTCGGTTGTTCATTAGTTACAACACGCAAATCTCCCCCAAAATGAGGTTTAGCTCATGGAGGAAGAAGAAAACATAATGGGTAAAAAAGTATTACAACCCATTTAGAGAAAAGAGAAGAAAACCGAAGGTGGAGATGACAGCTCGCAGCAACACCCGAATATTCTCCTCTGTCGTAAACCCTCCTCCGAAAATGGTGAGATTCCTCTTCCTTGTCTTTTCCAACACTAAAAAATGTGTCTCTTGGGATCTGTGTGTGTCGGCTAAGTTATAATGTCCCTTTTATATTGGGTCCCCATTTTAGGGCACCCAATTGGAGATTATACAGGCATGGTAAGTTTCCCGTGTTTGGGATAGTTACTGTGCTGTAAATCCATGCTCCAACGATTCTTCGCTCCAGCTTTCTTCTGCCCTACCTTGAACATGCATCATCTACTCTTTTATGGACTCAACACTTTCTTCATGCCTTGTCTTCTCCTTCCAAACCTGCGCAATTAAGCAAAAAATATGAGAGTTTAGCACAATATTTAGTTAAAGCATTCAAGACATGAGACTTTAGCTCGAAATTCATGATGTTTAAGAGCTAAAATAGACACACTTTGACATTTCTTTGTATAAAATCACTCAAATAATCACTATACTAACTCTCTTTTGGAGATTTATCAACTGTCGGGTCCCTTAGGTCGAAGCATGGAATTTCCTTCGACCAAGTGGAGTTTGACTGAACTTATAGGTCACCTCTTGGTCGAGCTTCAAGGTCGGTCATGTTATGTCCGAGATTTTAGGGAAAGACTTTCACTAACTGATCTTTCCTAACTCTCCACGTGGCAAGTTCAATTGTACCCTCAAACAATTATTTTGTGCTTCAATTGAGGCAACGTTTTGACATGACTGCTTTGGGACATTTGAAGTACTTTCTTGGGTTGAAAATATCTCATACTAGTAATGAGTTACCTATCAATCGAACCAAGTATGTTAAGGATATCTTGCATCGTTTGGGCTTTCAACAAAGCAATTTTCTACTCATATCAGTTTAACATCTGCTTCTAATGTTGATTTGCTTTGTTGTGCTGATGATGCTCGAAATTATAGAAGTTTGGACGGTGCCCTTCATTTTATGTTATCTTTACTCAAACTAATATTTCTTTTGTGGTTAGTATACTTTCTCAATTCATGCACTCTCCCATTCTTCTCATCTGATTGCTGCTAAAAGAGTCTTGCGTTATCTAAGTGGCACTTTGAATCTTGACATTTTGTTTCAAAAGGATTGCTCTAGTCTTTTGAGTCTCCAAGCATTTTCTTACTCAGATTGGACAGGAGATTCTATTGACAGACGTTCTACATTGGGTTTTGTTATTTTTCTTGGCTGTAATATTATATCTTGGGGTTTCAAGAAACAAGTAACAATATCTCAAAGTGATGGGACGTTAATCCTGTAGCGGAAATGACGATCTTTGTTCTTGAATTTTGAGGAACAAAACCCACAAATGGAAAAAGGGAAAAAAACAAGGGAAAATTTTTTCCTTTACCTTTGAAGAACTGTTCTCCCGTTAAATCAACAATGAACACCACCACCGATCTTCCCGTTATCCTCTGGGAATGGCGATCACGCTTGTGGGAGCTTTGATTTGAAAACTAAGAGGGAAATTGAGAGAGAACTTGACTTGAGAGAATTGCAGCACTTGATTTCTCATTTTGTTTGTTCTGTTTTTGTGCAGAACATTTCTACAAACAACAAGATGACGTGGAGAGTTACCCCACGTCATCACAAACCACCCTCTCCCCATCACAAACCACCCTCTCCCCTGCAATTTGTAGGGGAGTGATAAATATTAATATTAATTATATTAATATTAATAATTAATAATATATATAATGAATTAATCTTATTAATGAATTAATTATTAATCTAATTAACAATTAATTAATTAATTATATATTAATTAAATAAATAATTAAAATTTAATTATTTAATCCCAAAATAGAATCATAAAGCAATTCTCTCATATAACCTATAGTTGTGATGTACATCTTATGCACATTATTTTGAACCTATAGTTTTAATATGAATCATATTCATAGTAATTTTATTTGAATCACTCCGTAAAAAAAAATTTATTTTATTTGAATCTCATTCAAATAATTTCTCTCATAATATATAATTTTAATTAGAATTAACTATATATATTATAATGTATCAACATATATATATATATAATTCCTGGAGCAATTTGTACATTTCAAAATTTTCCAAAAACTTGATCCTCGTTTTACCCGTTGTGAGCTAGTAAGGGGATCAATGGATCTATAGATCAGAAGCTCCAACGATACAAGATTAATTGGTCAAACTCATTAACCGAGTTAATCAACATTCATTAACTATGGGTCACTCCACTAAAGACCCGTAGCTGCACTCTTCTCACTATAGAATATTTTCATGTCCACGAATATACGACAATTAATGACAAGTCAATCCTTCACGAGTGCTCGTAACTCAAACTGGGTCAAATTACTGTTTTACCCTTGAGTTACATCTTGCTCCTTAAATGCCACTGCTCCTCTAATGAACAACCCAGTTATGGTCTGACCAATAACCAGAAGTCTCTCTCGGACCAATGAGAGGGTGGGGCCCCTTGTTCAAGTCTCGGAGTCAGCATTTAAGAGAACACTCATCTACTCCCTGAAAGTCGGGGAGGAGTGAATTCCATCTCTTGAAGTTATGTTCCTAGCTCCCCACTCGGTCTTGTCTCCAAAATGGTAGGAATATTGAGTCGGCGAGTCGGGTCACTCTCACCCATACAGATCAAAGGATGAGCCCTCACGGGCAGGAGTCCATAACTCACTCAGGATTGAGAACGAGTTGTCTCGTCATCCTATGAAATTGTAATCTGTTAGTCAACGATGTTACATCTAAAGATTGGCTATCTCGTGGTCCGGTTTTATACAAACTCATTGTATAGGATACCCCTACTGGCATGTCTCCATATGAACGACCTGGATCGGGTCGTCTGTAACATTTACAAAGTGGACCGTATCCATAGTGTTGCCATGATAAGGTACCCAACCTTATCCATATACTATAGACCCTTTAGCTTATTCCCAAGATATTATCCACTTGTATATCGAGGGTATATCAAATATATACCCAGTATATATACTGTCCCAGTTACATTATAATAAAACCTTGGATGTTTAATTTATTAGATTTAGATAATGTAATACTATAAATTCAACAACAAATTGATTGAATAAAACTTTATTGAATATAAATTTATTTTTATATTAATTACAAACTACGAGTTTAGGGCAACACACCCAATACAAAGTTCCATTGAAGAAGAAGAATATAGATCTCTTGCCTCAACATTTGCTGAATTATCTCTTGGCTTAGACAACTTCTCAAGGATCTTCACATCTTTAGTTCCAAACAATCTTTGTTGTTATATGATAATCTTTTACTATTCATCTGGCTCGTAGCCCGATTTTCCATGGGTGTAATAAACATGTTGAAATCAACTTTTATTTTGTTTGTTAGCTAGTCCTGCACAAAGATATCGAGCTTCTTTATGTTCCTACGACTCAACAACTTGCTAACATTTTCACTAAACCGCATACAAGTGCTCGTTTGCTCTATCTCAGATCCAAAATTATGCCTTAATCTACCTTCATTTTTGAAGGGGATATTAACTAATACAATTGTAATTAGTTTTGGTGTCAGTCTGTTAACAACTTTGTTATCCTGTAATTAGTTAAGCTTTCCTTATCTTTAGTGACTGAATATGACTTGTAAATTTATCATTTCATTAACGAGGGTAAATCTCTCTTAATATTGAGAAATTATTATAATATTGGACATGCCAGTTAGAAAAAATGAACTTTGTTAATGGATGAGTCCAATTTTAAAAAGAGACGAATTGAGTTTTATGTGTCAAGTAGCGATCAGGTGACATGTTCATTTGTCCATATACATTAACAAAGTAATAATTCAAGAGTACATTAATTTTTTATTAACAAACTATAATAATTTTTTTTATGGGAGGGTATAAATGAGAAGTTCTAATACATTAAAGTTATAAAGGGACTTTTAAGAGAATTAAGGACCCAATTGAGAATTAGTGAATAGATTATGGATTATTTGGTGTATTTAACCTATTTTAAGTATTAGAGTATAGATATGGCTTTCAATGTATTTTAAATAGAATGAATAAAAAATTTTAAAGGTTTAAATACTATTTTAGTTCCTCAAATTTCGGCTTTGGTTTTACCTTGTCTTTTTACTCTCAAAACATTCATTTTAGTCCATATACTTTCAACTTTTATTCATTTGAATCATTGTGCTCTCAAAAGGTCCATTTTCCTCCCTGTACTTTTAAAAAGTGGTCATTTTGGTTCATTCATTTTAATTTTTATCTCATTTATTTTGATCACAATTTTAGTATGACACTACACCCACTAAATTTCTTGAAATTCGACCTTAAATTTGTATTAAAAGGTTTTCATTGTGTATAAAACTTGTGTTAAAATTTTGAAAATGTGGACCAAAATGTTAGCTTTTTAAAAATACAACGATCAAAATGGACATTTTGAAAGTAAATGAACTAAAATAAACAAAAGTTGAAAATACATTGACAAAAATGAATACCTTGAAATTACAATGACCAAAATAAAACTAGGTCCATAGTACAAACATGAAAATAGTATTTAAATAAATTTAAAAAAGGGTTAACAAACAATGAATGTAGTGGGTGTGGTGTGGTGTAAATTGGGTCTAATTAGTCATAATTAGATTCATTTAATGTGGGAAAGTTGATGGTCTCTCAATTTACTGTTTCATAGAGACAATATGTCTAATCTTTGATGATGGAGATCAGCTGCCCACCAACTGTCCACTCTCCCATCGACCAACACAAGGCATCCCCATGTGGTGTCAATCATATTTTCTTTCCTATTTTTAGCACAAAAATATGCATCAATAACTATTTTTAGGTTAAATTATAATTTCGATTTATGAATTTTTAGGATTACGTTTAGTAAGTTTTGAAGGGTGCATTTTGTTCGTGATTTAAAAACATAAATATGAAAATATGGAATTTAATGAAAAATAGAGTTTTATTTAATGACGTCAATATATTTGAACATGTGTTTAGTAATATATTTGTAAACTAGCGGTAGTTACAAACTAAATATTTAGTTCAATCTTAAAATATTATTAATTAATTAATATATATATATATATGTTATAAATATTGTATTAATTTACAATATTATATAATTTATTATATATTATGTTTTACATGTTTTAATTTTAAAAAAAATAAAATGAGAATATAACCGGAAAGAGTATAAGGTTTATGACACTAAGCACTACTTGAAATCAAGTTATCATTAATCGTCAAATAATATTTCTTAGAGTGATATGCATGCGTTAAATGGATAAAAATTAGCAATAGAGATTTATTAGATACAAACTTAAACGTTTAATGGCTTAATATAAAATTTTTAAAATATAGGGGCCGAATAGACATAGTCAAGAGTTTATTGATGGAAATGTCGAAGTCTGATAAATTTTAAGGGAATGGTGATGGAAATATCAATAAAATATTGATATCGATGGATATTTGTAAAAAAATTATAATAAAAAAGATTCATAAAAAATACTTAAATTAACAAATATATATTTAATACTTTTTAAATAAGTTAAAAATAATTAATATTAACATTATGTCAATATTGGTGATATTTTGATGATACTTTTATATTTTGTTTATTTTTTACAATATTATGAAAATAGCGATTCACTCTTTATGTCGATGTGGAACCCATATACATATAGAAATATCAACATATCCACATAATTTAATACCCTAAATACAATCTTACAAATTATATATCTATTAAAAATATTTATGAAACTTGTAATTTAACCCTATTAAAAATTTTCAGAAAAAATTGAAAGGAACAAAGAATTATAGAAGGGATTATTCGTATGCCAAGCCTCCTACACTAGAAAAATTAAATTTCTTGTTCTCGTGTCGAAATAATAAAATAATTATCTTTCAAGATTCCTATATTTATTTCAATTTTTCCTATCGGAACTTTTATTTATTTTTTATTATTTTAATACCTGATTTTTTTAATTATTTTTGTGCGTGTATAAATGGTCATAGATGACTTACTTTTTTGTGCCGAGCGGGTGCTAAAGATCCCAAGTTACATGGCAATAGTCCATGCAATACTTTACTTTTCTTATTTTTGTTTTCGTTTCGTTTGTTAAAAGTGTTGAAAGATTCATTTTTAAATATTTAGATAATAAATAATGATTCTAAATTGACAATATTTTGTTTCTCTAATATTCTATTTGACAAAAAATGTTAGATTCAACTTTCATATGCACAAAATAAAACGCCTTATTTGTGCAATTCTTGAAGCATGGAATATGGAGAACTGCCTTTTCAATTGATTATGGAATCGCCTTAATAAAACAGCAATCTGGAGGAGATTCTCGCTGTCTGAATTTTGATTTGCTCCTTGAGCATAGATAATATAATTAGATAAATGTGTTATTCGAACTATAATTAGATTTAGATTAGGATATAGTTTATAATTAGATTTCATATTTGATAGCATAAATAGGTTATTAGGTTTACGTCTATGAATGTTACAACTTATACTTGGTTCTTGAAGATTGCAGTGTATACGATTGGTTGTTGGTGGATGTTGCAACGTCTACATGTTACAACCTCTACAACATTGGTTGGTGCATTCACGACATTGGTTGTTGGTTGCTGTAACATCGACATGTTTGCAACTTTTAAATCATTTTAATTGATGTAATTTTATTTTAATATTAAATAAATTGTTATAATAAAAAACATTTACTGACCAATGATATAGTAATAAAATAAATTAAAATTTATTACTATTTTAATTAAAAAAGATTATCACAATAGTATATATGTAATTGGCAAAAAAGAAAAAAAATGACATACTAGTTTATATATCTGTTGCAGATAATTTTAGTAAAGAACACCAAAATAATTTTGATTCCAAAAAAGTTTCTAGTAAAAGACATAAAAAACATAACATTCTCATTTGATTGATATTCTCATCCCGATTCTTGGTAAGTAAACATGACCTTATGAGTGGAGGATTATCGGTCTTTATGACAGTAACAAATGCATTATTCCACAAATTGACTAAGATAGTCCAAGCATAAATTAAGTGTAAATGATATTAATAAATATAAACTTTCCTCTATAAGCTCATAGTCGCGAGATTACGAAGTAAAATAAAAATAGACAATTTGAGAAGTTAGGAGACAAAAAGATTAATAGCAAGTAAAAATAGAAATATCTTGATTTCAAGGAGGCAATTAAAAGAAATCACGTATAGAAAAGAATCAATTTAAATTCCCTAAACACAAAAAAGCCAAGAAGAAATGGCTTAAACATCAGAATCAGCTATGCTGCACCGTCATTCACATTGACAATACAAAACTACTACCACAAAGAAAGAAGCAGGTTGTTGTAAAGGCATCAGTTGACAGCTCCCTTCTGGGGCAGCGTCTCGAACGCAGAGACGGTATTCTCGAATTTAATCCGATGAAGAGGCGCACCGCTCTGCTTGATGGCACAGGCAGTCTTGTCTTCAAGAGGACAACGCGCCTTCAGCATTGAGAATACATGGTTGTTCAGTCTTCTGGCCTTCTTCATGGCTTCTATTAAGGACTCCCAGCCCTGCATAAAGAAAGGTTTGTGAAGCCGAAAAATGGCATGGATTATGAAACCAACAATTGTCGTGTCCAAAGAAACAGTAGGTTTTCAAACAGGTATCGTCCGATAAGATTAGTTGAGAACCAAGTTTGTCTATACGAACATATGAAGATGCGATCGTATAACTTGGGGACATATGATTTGATGTTTAAATTTGGTTAGACTGCACAGAGGGACCTACTTCACTAGTGTGTTTGCACGAAATAATATGGACAAGAAATCCAGTAACAAAGTTCCATTTGAAGTTGTTTACATGTGAGTTCTAAGATTAACATTGATCAAGATAAGGATCTTCACTGTTTGCTTAAATCCATTTAAGATGGACCATATCAGGACAAAGTAGCCAATAATATATACATCTAGCCAAGTGCATAGCTCAAGAACGAGTTATAACTAGAGTATAACTTAATTGATTAAGGCATATATCATCGATCAAAAGATTCTAAGTTTCGAATCTCCACCCAAGAGTTGTTGAACTAAAAAAAAGGACAAGTTATATGTTATAGGGAAACTTAAGTTAAAGCTAGTAACTTGATAGAATAAAATTGGACAAGTTATATAAAATGCCATTAAACTATGCTGTTAAAGTTTCAATTTTACTCTTGAATCTTTTAATTTGTTACAAAAATAATTGTATTATTCTATTACTATTCTGCCCCCAAGAGGCAGCCCAGTTAGTAAGGAATTGGATCTTTTGGTCGTATTGGCTTAGAGGTCTCAAGTTCGAACCTTCCGACCAACATAATACCAAAAACCTTTAATGTCTCTCAGATCTGAGCCTTGGAGCGGGCGTGAGTGCCCTCGAGTATAGGAAAGCAAAGCTTCGACTCTCCGTTATTAGAAAAATAAAATAATAATTCTATTATTCTAAAATCTATGGATAATTTGGTTTCTATCCAAATCCAAGAATCCAATTATTCAATCTATTATTTAGTAAATATATGTATATATTTTTTTAATCGTTTCATTCGCGAGGGAGGAGTTCATTAGCAATTTCCATTATCATCAAAACTCTTAAAATGTTGGGGACAAAATCGAAACCAAATACAAAGCATATGGGCAAAACTAAAGCCAAATACATTATACAAAATGGCCTTAACGTATGCAGTTAGTTTTAATTTTACTTCAATCTTTCAATTTCGGATAGCTATTTTAATGAAGAATTGCTAACAAAGGGAACCCTTCAAACATTAAAAAAAAAATATTAATAAAATAAAAAATAAAAAATAAAAAATAAATTAAATTAAAATTAAAAGATTGGAGGTAGATTGAAACTTTTAAAACGTTAAAAGGCAAAATTGAAAACAACAATATAGGTTAAGGGGCATTTTGCATGATTTAGCCAATAAAACTTGACAATCTAGAATACTAATTTTCAGATTTAGCAGATGCATCTTGAAACGAAATTTCCAGATGAGAGTACTAAAATTCCAGACCTGCATATAATGGGAACTTTTATGTGCTTGCACAACTGTTCCAGCCTCTGCTTCTGCAATATTGAGGAGTTGGTATGAAAAATCAAACAGCTCAAAATGTAGCTGTTGCCCAAGCAGGTAGACAATTGTGCAGCCACCCCAAGCAACTGAATCACCAAGCAGTTCATGGTTGTTTGATGGTGACTGAGCACACTCTTCCAGGTAACCCTTCAATATGCAGTAAAATAATATCAGCAATAAATATTTAACGACCATTTAATTTTACTAGATAAGTGTAAAAGGAAAACTGAGAGTTTATGAAAGCTTAATTTCATTTATTTCTAAAATTAGAAAAGTGGGGAAGTTTGATAATTGTAACTGATTTACAGCTCTGAGCATCTAAATTTCTGCAGTAAGATATCTCTTTCTGTGGCATGCTTACAGCTCACAGTACATATCACAATTTACAAAAAACCAGAAATTCAGAACAAGATATAGAAGATTCATTAAAAATTACATTAAATGATCCATACTGTAAATGATGCTATGAGAAGATACCTATGTACCCATCACATCCTTGGTTTTTCTGCATTTGTGACAATTTAATTTATTTGGCAACTGTATTATTAATTCTTTTGTTTGAAAAATTTACATTTTGTTTACAATGTAATAAATTCCATATCACAAACAGTCCAGATACTTATGGTTTAATTAGTTCAAAATTTATTTTAGTTACATGTTATCGGATGAACTCTAATGAAACATTCAATATGAGTTTACAACGTTGAGTAAACATTGGATGAAAGCTAACCTAAAAATCTACCTCTATCATATTTAATCCACCTATCTATCTCACTGTATAGTCAACCATTAAAGTGTTTTTAAAATCGGAGGGCTAAACAAATGCGTTTGCTTTGTGTCTCTTTTTCATTAAGGCTTTTCATATATTCAATTTGTTCTAAAAAAAAAAAAGCATCAATGGAGGATTGTCATTCATAACTATATATTATACGTAATTTAAATTTATAACTATGTATACGAGATGAATAAAACCATACGCATTAACCACTTGCATTGCATTGCTTCCATTACTAGAGACATTAATTAGAAAGGAAATATTACATAAAATAACGTCATTGAATTTAAATCAATTATAGGATTTAAAAAGCATGACCCAATCTGATTAGAGTTTACATTTCTCCCTTGCTAATGCATTTGTTTTGTTTAGCAGAAAACCATGGAAAGACATTAGCTAGAAATTTAAAACACTCGGGTGAAAATGATTGAAAGGTGTCCAATGATCATGATGTAGTTAAAACAAAAAAAATATATATTCAGGGAAAAAAAACAAAGATACGAAGTATGGATGAAAAAGGGCGTAAGACTCACTATTTGAAGTCCACTGTATATCCTATAAAAATCTTTTGAAGTAGTGATGTCAATGAATCCAGTCTTGGGAGCAGCACTCCACTTGCTACAGTATTTATCCAGAGCAGCGCTTGTAAAAGCAAGCGCATATTCTAGAACACTTCCAGTATTCATGTTAGATTTGTACAGAAGATCTGCACAGGAAGATTCAAAATATTTTACAAATCAGGTCATTGAAACTAGAAAGAGAGGACAAACAGAAGAGTGGACGTCAAAAGTTGACTATTTTCCCTTCCCAAAACCACTTGTTTATTCAACATATTAATGTTTCCATCTTTCCCAATCCTTGATCACTGGACTTTCAAGTCTTGTCTTGAAAATTTCCAGTTATTCATCAATAGCCAGCAACATTTGGTATTTACATTCCAGTTTTAATTCTCTAGTTGTCCAATGTCACATGCACACAGGACACAAATCTAAAGACATGGATGATTAAATTACATGACTTAAAACTGCAACATATTAACTGCAAGCAGAATTAGAAATTGGAATGAAGGGCTAACAACTCCCACCCTCTCGAAAGTCGAAACCCGAATCATAAGCTTAATCAATAAAAACTAAAAAGAAATTGTTATACTGTGTGAAATAGTAGAAAACCTGCTGCTTCAGCCTGCTTTGACATGGTATAGTATGACATTGCATTAGGGTTTCCAGGATTTGAAACAATTGCACTTGTTGCCGACTTGAATAGGCTTACAATAGGGCTATCTCCATCTTGAGAATGCAATATTTGTCCATCAACACCTGGAATTATCCCTAACCAAGGTGCTGTTTGCACGAAATGGGTGATGTCTAACTCTCTCTGTTTTTGGAGCAAGAGTAGAAACTTTCAGTTCATCCATATCCAAATTCATACAGCGACCAATAATATGTTTGACCACCGAATAGAAAGATATTATTCCTTGTACTATATTTGCAAATATGGCAAAACCGTTTGCCACACATTACAATTCCCCTATAAAATAGTCTGTAGCTTTGAGTTTAAAGGCCAGTGAGATATAATACATTTTAAAAAAATAGGACTCTGAATTTGAAATAGTAATATTACTAAAGGCTAAAAATAAATCTTTATTTCAGAAATAGAAATTGGAGAAGTATAAATACTTTTGGATATTTTCAAAAAGAAAATAGAGGAAAATAGTTGCTGCAATATGAATGCTTCAAATACTAACCAGCACGATATCAAGAAGACTAATCAAATATAATACACTTCCAATCTCCTTTATTCCATGTAGGACCTCCAATCTGAGCTCCGACTTTGCTTCCCAGTTTAGACTTTCGTTGATCAATCTCATGCAACCTGAACTCCGTACATATAATGTCGCATCAGGACAATGACATCGATAAGGTTAGTTAAGGATGCATTAGAACCCTAATGTCGGGAGATGGGGGTAACTATGTAGTTTATGGCTTAAAGTTTGTTAATTGTTAGTCAATAATTTTAGTACCTGATTAGTTCGTTTTGTTGTTTTGTTTTAGTTGAAATAATAAATAATAGTTGGAAGTAAAAGAGCCAAAGAAAGTAAATGTGCTGATATCTATTTTGCTTCATTTAGAATTAAACACCGAGGAAATTCTTCTAAAGAAGCTCTCTTATTTAAAGCTTCAATCTTCGGTGTGCTTATTAAGCAAAATTGTGAAAATCAATGTCACCTCTTCTTTTCATGTCCATATGTTGCAAGCCGTTGCTCTTCCCTTACATAATGATGCAAATTGATTCTGTGGGGCGGTTTTATCTCCTTGTGGTTATCTTCTTTGGGTTAATGATGTCAAAGTGTTGATTTCAGAAATACAGTTTGAAAGGAAACAAAGGATTTTTTTAACATAATACTAAAGTTTGGATGGAAAGATTCAACATAACTATCTTCAAAGTCTCTCAATGGTGTTCTTTCTCTAATTTGTTTGCTCAATAATATTATAGTGATATTTGTATAAATTGTGATACATTTATTTTTCCTTACCAGGGTTTATGTTTATTTATATGTCTTTCATTCCCTTGGGAATTTGTTTACATTCAATATATTTGTATCTTTTTATTATTTTCAGTTAGAAAAAATAATAATAGAGGGATCAGCTCTTGTATATTCATGTAATAAAGCAATTACAGTGATAAATTTATACGGAAGAAGTTCTATACATTTTGTTCACACTTTGGTAAATATTTTAAAAGTTAATTACAAAAATAATTAAACATCCATTTTACAAAATAATTATTCAAAATTTAACTGAGAGTAGTAGTAAAAATAATTTATTCATTTCTTAAAATATAAGTAACTAATTTAACTAAAAAAATATTATTACATTTTTAATAAAACCTTAATGTATAATTTAATTTTTATATATTAAATGAATATATTAATTATCTAAGTTTTTTTATTACGAATTACAAACCCATCAAGTCATCTACTAAACATAGTCAAACCAAGGTTAACTAAACCCGGTTTTCTAAATCCATAGTTTTTCAAAAACATTTGAATAAACTTATATAACATTTTCTCTATTGTAAATTTCATGTTGGATAAATTTATATATACTCCTCACACTTAGGTAAATACTCCAAAAACATTTGCATGAATAACTAAATATTTATTTCACAAAATACATATTGAAAAATATTGCGTGGACAAATATACTAAAAATATTTTACTTATTCTTAAAATGGTACTAATTTAATAAAAAAAATAACATTTATAATATATTTTTAATTAAATAATTAATATATAACTTATATATTTTTATTACTAATACTAAGCCTACCAACTAATCACAATTTTAATCCACCCTGGTTTAACAAAGCACAATCTAAACATAGCCTTAACAAATCAAGCCTCAACCAACCTATTCTTATGCAAAATCCAAACATGGTCTTAACAAACAAAGATTTAACAAATCTAAACAAACAAACCTTTTCTTTAAAAGGAAACAAAACTTTTCAGTGATAGAAATGAAAAATTACAAGAGTACCAACAAATACATTGGAACAAAAAACTGAAAAATTACACAAACTCTGCACCCATGACCCTACAAGTTTGAAAGGACAAATCTAAAAAGCTAACATAAACTTTAAAAATGACTACAGCCTAAATTACAAAACTTGACAGCATCTATATACTGTAAACCATTCAAATTAATTAGGCGATTTGATGAATTCCAACAATTATTGAGTGTTCTACCCAATATACGAGTAATTTGCTTTATTTTTCTGACCATATTCCTAATACTTTGACAATAAAAATATAATAAATTTCTTTTTCTTCACTTATATGGCAATGCTTTAACTGTATAATAGCAATAAACCATAATGCAATTAAAAACATTCTAAAAATAAAGGGGAAAAGGATCAAACAATTCAAAGAAAAACCATAAACTCCTACATTTCCTTTATGGAAAGAATGTACCTGCTACACCTCCATCAAATGGTAGTAGTCCTATAGATCTAGGCAATGCTTCTTGCAATCCTGCTATCATCGGTTCAAGTATAGCAATCTGAAACACAATAACAGGGCTCATTAGGGCAAAGCTGTTTGTATACAAATCATCGACGGTAACAAATCAATTATCATGGTTCAATGGAGTTAAAAGCCATCGTTTCAGAATTATGGTCGGAACACAACCATAGAGTAAAAAGCTTCACAATGGTATTCTCCTTCTAATGTCTTTTCAAATTATAACTCCCTCCATATTTGTCTAAATTGGTAAGCTGTTAGGATCCCAAATACAAGAACCTAACGAGATAATCTATATTGCAATCTCAAACAGAAACTACAATATTGATAGCCTTTCGAGAGGGCTATCTCTCTCCCAAGAATTCTCTCAAGTTCCTCACAAAATACTATTCCCCAAGATACCCCTTCCCCTCCCTACTACCCTCTATTTATATCCAACACACCACTAAGTCCTAACTAATTACCATAATACGCCCACTAATAATATTTCAAAACTATCCCTATTAGGACTCTCACATTACCCCACCCTTCAAAGACACCTTGTCCCCAAGGTGTGCATACAAACACTAAACAAAATTCTCATACTCGCCCCCAAACCATATTAACAAAAGATGCAAAAGATGCCAACTGAAAACATAATCTTCAACAACATACCAATAACTAGGAATTGCCGTCGGAAAGTCGAAAGAAATCATCTTGAATGGTCCAAAAAGCTGGTTTTGTTGTTCCCAAGTTAGCCATGCACAAAAGTATCCCTTTACCCTTCAAGGTCAACCATCGCACCCAACTCTCTATTTTCCCAAGTAAGAATCTGCCAAAGTAGTGTCTCAATCCTATCTCAGTGATTTTCGGCTTGAGATGTCCCCACTCCCAATTCTTGATGATACCTATTAGAGTATATATTTTATATTCTTGTATTAATATGTATTAATTTGTCCTTTACCTTCTCCGTATAGGATTAGGTCAACCTTGTCTATTTGTCTATATATATAGACTTTAATAATGAGAATAGATTACATTGGATTCTCTCGAACCTTAGTTTCTACATGGTATTAGAGCCCTAGGTCTTTTCTAAAATTTTTGAGCTTAGGATTTTGTGCCCATTAGGGTTTTGTTTATTAGCGTCCAACTCAACTCACTACTACCGCCGCTACCGCCGCCACCGTCGCCCATCACCGCTGCCGCCGTTGCCC
>NW_019104568.1:570411-582745 GCF_001995035.1 Momordica charantia
TGGCAGTGGCCGTGAGTTGAGCGGCGGCAGTAATGAACAAAATCTTAATGGACAAAAACCCTAATGGGCATCAAAACCCTAATGAGCACAAAACCCTAATGGGCACAAAAACTAAGTTAAAAAAAAAATTTTAGAAGAAAGCTAGAGCTCTGATACCATGTTAATAATAAGAAAAGAAAATAATTCTTCCGTTATTACTCCAAATGATTGATACAAGGCTATATAAATAGCAGTCACAAAGAAAAAACTAAAAAGAAATTCTTGCCTATTAGGATAAGGAAATACTTACCTATTAGAACAATAAAACCCTAACCTAAATAAAATAGGAAACCTTTAAAATAAAATAAACTATAATTTAACAGATTCCTTCAAAACCAAGCAGATCACACTATTTTTTATAAGTGCAATGGTAATGACAAAAAAGTTGTTTTGATTGTTTATGTTGATGATATTATCCTCACAGGCAATGATGTAGGGTGGATTGGCCTCTATGAAGAAAAGACTTGCTAGTAAATTTCAAATTAAAGATTTGAAAACTTTGAAATATTTCCTAGGGGTGGAATTGCTAGATCAAAAAAGGGAATCATTGTTAATCAAAGGAAATACATTATTGATTTACTTGAAGAGACATGTTTACTTAGGTGCAGGATAGCTGAAACTCCTATTGAATTGAATTTGAAGTTGCAAGCGGCAAAAGATGAACAAGTTAAAGATAAGGAGAAATATCAGAGACTTGTGGGTAGACTCATTTATTTGTCTCACACACGTCTTGATATTGCCTTTACTGTGAGTTTGGTAAGACAATTCATGCATTCTGCTGGTGTAGTTCACTTTGAAGCTGTTCACAGAATTTTAAGGTATCTAAAAGGAACTCCAGGCAAAGGTATACTATTTAGAAAGCATGGCCATTTGCAAGTTGAAGTTTATACTGATGCCGATTGGGCGAGTAGTACTGTTGATAGACGATCCACATCTGGTTACTGTTCCTTTGTAGGAGGTAACTTAGTTACCTGGCGTAGTAAAAAAACTAGTGGCAAGAAGTAGATCCATCAATGCACACTATCCATCTGTCTACAATTATCAATGTCAATGGGGTATAAACAAATATTCATTATATAAACTCTGTCTCTTATACACATCTTTCACTACCATTGCTATCCATCAATGCACACTATCCATCTGTCTACAATTATCAATGTCAATGGGGTATATTACTTATTTCTTTATGTCTCAGACCAGAAGCTGGAAACATAGAGTCTCTGCCTCAACGGATCTCCGACAACTCAACCTCGACTCCTGAACGGTGGCTTAAGGAAGCAAGGAGGCTCGTGGAATATAGTAACATAATGCGACAGATAGCTAGACATACAACAGGAAAACTAAACTAAGAAGATGGATAGACGGTTGTGAGAAGAGATAACTACTCTACTGATGCTGCTATACAGACCACAAGAACAACAGCTACTGCACTACGCTCATTCCTAATCAATTTGTACCATACCAACATGCAAGGAGGATGTATAGCTGATTGACTTAGAATACCAAAAAAAGTTAGGACTTCAAAGCTTTGCTGAAGTAGAGTTTAGGGCGTTAGCTCATTGTATTTGTGAAGGTATATGGATAAAAAGGCTACTAAAAGAATTGAAGTTTACTTGGGAGGCACCTATTCATGTTTATTGTGACAACAAGACTGCAATTTCCATTACTCACAATCCAGTTTTACATGATAGGACAAAATATATTGAGGTTGACAAACACTTCATTAAGGAGAAGATCACTACAGGGGTAATATGTACTGCCTACTTGCCGACAACGGAGCAAATCGCTGATGCGTTGACTAAAGGCCTTCCAAAATTGCAATTCGATAAGTTGATTGACAAGCTGGCAGTGGAAGATATCTTCAAACCAGCTTGAGGGGAAGTGTTGGTTTTATGTCGTTTTTTTAGTAAATAATTATTGAAAATGTTTATTAGTTGCTTCTCTTTTTTATTATTTGTAATTAGTATATTATTGTACTAGATTCCTTATTTAGATTTGTCTCTGACCTCTACTTAAAAGAGGCTTTAGGGTTTTACTATTCAATAAGAGAAATTATTATTTTTCTCCCAAAATTGAGATCTTTGTAGTCACTTTTTTGGTTTTTAGTTGGTATTTTGATGATTTATTACTTCTACAAGATGTGGCTTTTTTTTGTCGTCATCTTTTTTATGCTGGGTTGGGGTCTGTATTTTTAACGTTGGCAACTTTTCAATTCTCCATTAAAAAACATTCTTTAATAATAATAATAATAATAATTATCAAATAAATAAAATAAAAAATTATAGTGTTATTATATGCATCTACATTCAATTATGACCATTCGTTCGTTGGAGACATTTTTCAACATGCTATGTGAATTGTATGAGCATGTGTGTGCGCATGTATCTCTATCTATATATGTGCATGCATAGAATAACGTGTTTACATTGTATGAATATTAATAAGTGTATTCCATGGAAGGATATATTCAATTCATACTATACCTTATTTGATATATGATCCAGAAGTGCTCGAATAAGCCATGGTAAGGATCTAGATCCTAGAAGTCTCGCAATGGAAAACATGTGAGTCATCCCAAAGAATCCACTGTGCAACCGTGCAAAACTTTGATGAGCAGAATTGAAGTCCTAACATGGTGGGAAATAATTGAAAGCATAAATACAATTGGAAATTTTCTTGCGAATACAAAAATATCAAACAAGATTAAAGAGCCGAATCCAAATATGAAATACTTTATTAACGACTCAAGTAGATAACAACGGTTATACTTAAAATAAACTACCAATATGGTCTTATATGTAAGTGAGTTGGAATACTTTGACTATAATAATTAACGTACTTGAGTACCATAGTAGAAGTTAGGCTTGGCATGTGGAACTGATGGTTTCTGAACTGGAACAGGAGGAACTTTCGACGATCTTACGAATCGCTGAGTAGTATTGCATAGGATAAAGTTCGGCAAGAAGTCATTCTGCATCTCTGACCAAATCTAACATGATAAATTACATGAAAATTAAAATGGATGAAGAAAAACAAGTGAAAATCTCAATACCATAACAAGGTTCGTGCTGTATAACAGAAATTATTGCACGGACAAAAGGCAAGAGTACACTATTCATTAGTTTTTCTTATCATTAAAGCTATAAAGTAAGATTTTCAATTAAATAAAATATTAATTTTGAAAAAAAAAAAATTAACTGATGCTGATAAAGGATAAATTTTATATTTCTATTCTGCCCTTTATTTTTTATTCAAATATAGTTTTTCTTTTCCTTTATTTTTCTAAAATTGAAACAATGTTTTAAAAATCGTTAGGCGGGTTTGAGGCTTTTTCTCATGAAGAAGCGAGGCGTAAGCCGTGAGGCGGTGTGAGGCATAAGCCTCATTTTAAATAGGAAAAAAGTAAAAAAAATGATAGGAATGTAAAATCTTGTATTATTAATATGATAGTGTTCATATAGAAGTATGAAATACATCACTTAGAACTAAAAAAGTAATTCTCAAAAATTTGTAAAATAAAAAGGAATATCGAAAATATTAAAAAACAAAAAGGAAAAACATGGAGAAAAGAAAAATTAGAAAAAACACATGAAAAAACACATCAATTACTTTTATTAGAAGTTAGAACGGAAAACATTACTTAACCAAAATTAAAAAACTTGTAAAATATTTTGATGTAATAATTGTTGAAAATTTTGTAATCCATATAACAGTAGAAATAAGGTGGGCTGGCAGTAGTATCACATAAAAGAAAGAGAAAACAAAACAGACAAAAAAAAAAAATGGTTGCTTTCCACCACCGTAAAACAAGCCAGTAGCACAAAGGAAAAGAAAGTTGAGCAATAAATGAGTCAAATACTGCCAAAAGCCACCACATGAAGTTTTTTTTGTATAATTCCCCCATTGGAGCTTAAGGCTTACGCTTTTCAAGCCTCAGAGGCGTAAGCAAAGAGGCTTACGCCTCCATCTTTAGAGGCGAAAGCCTCATTTTATGTGGCACCGGCGTAAGCCTTGAGGCACCTCAAGTCCGCCACGCCTTAGGCGTGCCTCAAGGCTTACGCCTCAAACGATTTTTAAAACATTGAATTGAAAGATTTTTATTTTTATTTTTTAAGACTAAAAATAATTAATTTGATAGAGGTAAAGAAATATTACAACTTACTTCTAAAAATTTTCATCTCCAAAACTTGGACAAGCATTTTGGTTTTCTAATAAAGTACACTATACTTTCCAATTTTTTTGAAAGTATGTAACAATACGTATGTTAATCCTTTAAAAACCTTTTGGTTTTTCTATACTAAAAGGCAGTTAAAGGGGAAGAAATTTGTGATTTTTCTTCTTGCACCTCCCTTAATAATTTCATCTTAATTTTAAGTTCTAACAGTTGTTCTAAATATTTGATTTTTTAATCATATTTTAATCACATTACATACTAGTCTCTACTCTTCCCAATATCCCTTCTTTGTAACTAGTCTTCCTTCCTATTTACGTGTTCTACCTCTTCTCCTCTCTCCTCCCTAGTTAGATTTTCTAGTAGAATATCGTGTTATTAGATATTTTTCCTTAGGTGGCTTTCTTCCTCCTTATTAGAAGGCCCGGGTTTGTACGATTATAAATACAGTAACGTGAATAAAGATCATTGCTCACAGAAAAACATAAAATATATTTAATTATAGAACCCTGACTTCTTACTATACACTAAGTACTTAGTCTCCTAGGTGTAGAGCATCTCGAGAAAAGAATGTGAAGACCTTGCTGAAAATGTAGAAGGGAAGAAAGATTTGTAACCTGGGAAGCCAATCGACCAGAGAATGACACAAGAGAGAGGTTTTCTTGCATCTCATTTAGCATGAGACTAAATGAGTCTATTGAAAGATCCTTGGACAGAAATTCGTGGGCCGCTTTCAAGACATCCATCAGCTTTTCTAGTTCCTAAAACATATTGATTTACTTTCATTGTGTTACAAAAAAAAAATATATATATATATATATATATATATAAAAAGAACGTATTAATTGAATCACGACCAAGCAAAGAAACTACTTACCACTATGCCACAAAGATCTTCAGACTCAAACCGATCAAATAAAAACTCAAGATTCTCTCGAAAAATTCTGTTCATTCGTTGAGCAATCAGGCTTCTTAAATCAATGGTCCTCCCAAGTAACTGTTAACATAAAAATTTGGACATAGGAAAAAAAGTGGATAAATAAAAAAGCCTATACTAGGTTTACTGAGTTCAATAAATAGACGGTTTTTTGTTCATACACGATAAACCAACTATTAGTTGAGAATAAATATCCAAGTTCATATTGATCATGTAGTACAAGCTCTGTACACTGATTCATTAAAAAGGATAACATTGTTAACCAATGATGAAATATACATGCAAGTACTTATATATATGTATATGGGGAAAGTAATTTCCCACATGAATGGCTTAATCAGAGGACAGTAAGAAGTGAAACGGAAAAAGTTATCCTAGATCAGTAAGCTATAAACAGAAAGCATAGTTTACCTGGACTCTAGTGATCTTTAGAAGGGCATTAAATCTCATAGGCTGGACAGAATATTTTTCACCATTGTCTATGGCAAATAGGAAAGACGAGTCGAGCATCTCGCTGTAATGTTTGGTTAGAGCACCATGTTAATGTTCATTCACAGAACAAGTATCTAATCACAAAGAGCAGTGCGTACCTCGCAGCCCAACTCTTGTAATGTGTAAAAATTGAATCACATAGTTTTGAGACAAATATATCAAAACAATGGTCAACCTGAGACAGAGCAAAAGGTGATATAAGGTAGTAAAAGTAATGAAATAACAGATAGATCAAAAGCATAAATAATAAACAAGGCATACTACAGGAGGCTATGAAAATAATGGTGTCTCGGATGCTTAAATAGTCTTTACTTCAATGCAAAGTAAACTCAGAAATTGAATTTTAAGAGAGAAAAAACCTCAGCTTCAATTTCATCATAGAGAAAACGTTGTTTCAAAGTAACCAAAGCATGTTGAGCTGAATCATTGTAAATGTCAAGTGGAAATAGAACACTCTCATAAAGGCCTGCATTCTGTGACTCAAGGACATAATCCACCAGCATCCAGGGAAGGGAGCATTCAATAGGAAACTGCAAGCAGAAAAGAGAGATTCTTAATGTAGCAGAGTTCTAAGAACATTTTCAGAAGCAAATAATGAAAAAATCAGACAGCATTTATTGAAATAGAGGAGAGAAAAAAATAATAAAAAGAGGAAAAATCAATTATTGTACCCTACAATGGAAGGAGTTCACAATTTCAAGAGGCTTGTAAAACATTATGGAGATACAAAAAATGAACCAGTAGTATACAAAATACGAAGATCTAGGATATCATGAAAGTTGGAGGTCTCAGAACACAGTTCTTAGATACAAATGACTTAAATATGCTAAAATCTGCATGAATGCATACAACCAACTGAGATTGTTTCCATCTAAGAAGCACGGACGCTTCATTTTGGGTAACATGTCCGTGTTGGACATGTGTCGGACAGTTCGACACTCCGACACTTATCGGACATGTGTCAGAAGTTTAATAGACGCGTGTCACACACTACTTGTAAAAAGTGAATAAAATTCGACCGTTGTTAGGCTCATGTCGAACACTTGTTAAGCATCAGAAATAAACATAAATAGTAGTATATGACAAAATATAAATGGTAGTATATGACAAAATAATAAACTTTGAGGGTAAAATATATCAAACTAATTCTTTTATACATGAAAATGCACAAGCTTATTGACTTTGAATTTCCTTCCTAAAAACTGTATATTTTAATAAACGTGTCATTGCCGTGTCCATGTCCTAGATTTTTAGAAAATAATGTGTCACCATGTCTACGTCGTGTCGTATCCGTGTCTGTCTCCGTGCTTCTTAGGTTTCCGTGATTCATCATGAAACTCATGAAGTTATCTTTGACATCATTGACAGTAGAATATTGCTATTAAATCAATAGTATGACTTTTTATTTAAAGCATAAATGATTAAAAAAAGAAAGAAAGAAAGAATAAATGAACCACGGTCATCACCTCCCTAAATCGAATCATAGGAGCTGAAAGCAAAGAATAGAATATTTCTATCTGATTTGAGATTTTCCCTAAAGTCATACTCACCACATACCATACATCTCAACAAACTGAATGTGCAAATTTATGTCAATAACATAGCTGACTGTAAATCATGAAACTACCTGAATAACACGAGATGTCTCTAAATAAAACTCTCTAAACCATAGGAATCCAAGATCCGTTAATGTTGCAACTGTCACTGCAAAAAAGTAGTAGCATTGTCAATGTGGATCATAGGAAATAGCTCATCAATGTTTCTATTACAAGACTTGCACAGTAGATAATTTTATTCAGTTCAGACATATGACTTTTTTTTTTTTTTTTTAACAAGAAACAACTTTTCATTGATATACGAAAAGAAGAAAAAGTTCAAGGATACAAACTCCTGGAGGAGTGAGAGAATGACATTGCAAAGGAATACGAAAGAGAAAATATTAGAGGCTCAACAAGGAGCATTACGGACAAAATAAGAACAATAACCACCAAAGACTAAGACATAAGTGATCAAAAAGCTTCAAAGACCAGTCTTGTAACAGAAAAGAAGTCGAAGTCCTTTGTAAATCAAAACTTGAACGCCAAAGGAGTTTAAAATCTACTTGGACAAAGAGGGAACCGTTCATTCTTTCAAATAATCTTTAATAATCAGAATCCTTTTTCGGGATGAGACATAAAGGTAAGCTTTTTTGATGTAGTTAAAATGTTAGTTTCCGTTTGTTGGTTAAGTTGTTAGGTTTTTAGTTTGCTTTATGAAGGTAACTTAGTTACTGTGTAGTTAATAGCCCAACAGCCTCTATAAATAGCTGCTGGTTTTCATTAATAAAGGATCATCATTTTCCTTCAAGAAAACTCCCCCTCTTGTGTGCATCAAGTTGGTATCAGAGCATCCCAATTTTCTGGGCTGTTATGGCGGGAAAGAAGTCCATCAACACCGGTGACTCTTCTCTCGTCAATAAAGAAATGGAGCAAGTATCCATTCTCTCGCCACGATCATCAACCGTACGCTTGCTGTCGGTTGAAGGAGAGGTGAAGGCCATCCAGCAGGACGTCAGCAAGATTAAACAGATCTTGGAGATTATTCGTGACAAGCTTGAAGCCATGGGTGTACAACAATCTTCGGTTAGAAACACCCCGCTGCAGCAAGAAAGAATGGATCAAGAAGTGGGGATGGAGGGTCATAGGACGATTTATCAGCAAGAAAGGCAAGCGGACCCACCAAGAAGACCACAAGCAGTCCGTTTAGGTCCAGGAAACCGCCAAGAACTATGCCTTTTTCATCAAGAAGTCAGCCGGAATCCTCTATTTCAACGACGAAATGAGATCAATTTTGATTCTTACAGCAATGAGGAAGAGGAGCTGCTTGCCTTTGAAGGAGAAAAGTTCAGTAGGTACCCTAACCAAAATAGGAATAAAGAGCAAAATGAATACAAAATGAAAATTGATCTCCCTAGTTTTAATGGTAAGATGGATATTGAAGGCTTCTTGGATTGGGTTAAGAACGTAGAAATTTTTTTTAGTTATATGGGGATTCCCAAACATAAGAAAGTTAGACTAGTGGCATTAAAACCAAAGGGTGGAGCTTCGGCTTGGTGGGATCAACTAGACATTAATAGATACCGCTATGGTAAACAACCAATTAGGAATTTGGAACGTACGAAAAAACTCATGAGGGAACGTTTTCTCCCAATCAATTTGAGCAAGTTTTGTACGATCAATATCAAAATTGTAAACAAGGCTCAAGATCTATAGCCAATTACTCTGAGGAGTTTTATCGGTTAGGAGCAAGAACCAACTTGTTGGAAAGCCAACAACATCTTGTAGCAAGATTCATTGGTGGTCTATGGTCGGATATTAAAGAACAGATCGCACTACAACCAATTGGATATCTCAATGAAGCCATCTCAACCGCAACTACCATTGAAGAGCAAGTTGGAAATCGCTTCAAGAAACAGTACTCAAGAAGAAGCAATTGGGAACAAGGAGGGACATCCAAAAGGTCTGCCAATCCAAGCGACAATATCTCTTCTCCAAACCTCAGCAACCGGTAAAGGTAAGCAACTTGAAACTGATTCCATTAAAGATAAACCAACCAATATTGTGGCAGGTAAAAAGCAAGGAAACATGTATAACCGCCCAACATTGGGTAAATGTTTTCGGTGTGGACAAACCGGACATTTATCTAATGAATGTCCTCAAAGGAAAGCTATCAACATGATCAACGAGGATGAGGCATAACAGGACAGTGGTGAAGAGCTGGAAGAAGATGTTGGGAGGCAAGTAATATTAATTATGATTTAAATTTGTAGCAAATTTCCTCCAGAGGCACATTATTCCAGCATGTACTGCTATACTCTAAACGAGAATTCTGGATAAACAGGATTAAAAAGCGTAATTCCAGCTGGATTGCGGATTTCACCATAATATTATAATAATGAACTTCAAATAGCTTCGACGAGGGGCAGATAAGAAATATATGAAGATGTCAATCCAAAAATTTATGTTTTAACAACACCTTGCAGGGATGAATGCCTAAGTGTGGCAGGGTACCTGTGTAATCAAATATGTGCAGAAAAAAGCTGAGCTTGTAGAAAAATGCCTCCAACTGCTTCAAATCATTAATGGGAATCTCAGATGCACTGTTACCAAAAAGCCCCCCGGGCTTCCTAAGGTTACCACCAGACACCACCTCATAAATCAGAAATTGCAAGCAGTGAACCTGGAACAAGATAAAAAGTTATAAGGTAATCTAACTTTTGTTCAAGCTTGTTCATATTTATCTTATATTTCCAGAAAACTGAAGTTCTGACGAATAGGAAAATTTCTCAACTTTGAGTAATATAAAATATCCTACAAAGTATGAAGTCAATGTAAGGTCGTAGCTGTTAGAACTCTATATCCAATTCTGTATAACCATATAATGAAATAAATTTTTAAGAAACCAATAAGATCCCATTTTTCTATAGGTTCCATACTTATCTATTTGGAATTGGGCTCAAGAGTCTTCTATTTGTTTGGGCCACCTCTCTCCCTCCATTTTCGAAGGCACAACTTTAACAGCTCTATCGCCTCTTAACACTATCGGTTGAGTCTACTCCTTCGTCAAGTTTCGTGGCACAACGAGGTATTTTTAGTGCAGCTTTAACAAGTCAGCAGCATTCCGATAAGTGGATCTTAGATTTGGGTGAAACTGATCATATGACCGCTTTTCATGATATGTTTACCATGTACTCACCCAACCCGATTCAGACACATGTCAAGCTTGCAGATGGGTCATTGGCCATTATTAAGGGCTTTGGTTATGTTATTCTTAACCGGAACATTACATTGCACTTAGTACTCCATCTGCCTAAATTATGTTGCAATCTAATTTCTGTTCAGAAGTTGACTCATGATTTAAAGTGCCAAGCCCTGTTCGCTGACTATAAGTGTTTGTTTTAGGACTTGATAAGAATGATAACAAGAACGACGATTGGTAGTGCTGATGGCTTTGTAGGGCTCTACTACTTCAGAGGACCAAGTCTAAGAAATAAACAGGTTCTCCAGGTTGGTGGTGAGTCAAATTCTAAAGAACAACAAATTCTAATTTTACATCGCCGTTTAGGGCACCCGAGTTTTCAGTATCTTAAACATTTGTATCCTTCACTTTTTCATAAAGATGACCTTTTTACTTGCGAAGTGTGTCAACTTGCAAAACACTCTCGTACATCTTATCCTTCTTTTGAGTATACACCATCCAGTCCATTCACAATGATTCATAGTGATTTATGAGGGTCGTATCGCATCAAAACTATGTCCGGTAAACGTTGGTTCCTTACCTTCACTGATGACACACTAGGGTTTGTTGGGTTTATTTACTTAAAGAAAAATCAGAAACTGCATCAATCTTTCGTTCTCTCATTCATAATCAATTTAATACGAGAATCAAAATTCTTTGCACAAATAAGGGGATAGAATATTTTAATCAAACATTGGAAACTTTCCTGTCTCAAAATGGAATCATTCACCAAAGTTCCTGTGTCATTACCCTCCAACGAAATGGTATAGCTGAAAGGAAAAATAGACATCTTTTAGAAAGTGCCGTGCTTTTGTAATCAAACTTACTACTCGTTATCTCATTAATTGGATGCCCTCTCGTGTTCTGAAATTTAACACTCCACTAAAAATCTTACTCACTATCTATCCTCAAATCCGATCTGTCCTCACAATCCCCCTCAAAATATTTGGATGTACTGCACTCACTCATGTTTATGATCATGAACGTCACAAATTGGAGCCAAAAGCCAGAAAGTGTGCCTTCCTTGGTTACTCTCCTACTCAGAAAGGCTATAAATACCATTGTCCTATCACCAATAAATTTTACACTACCGTGGATGTCACATTTTTTGAGTCTCAATCTTTTTTCTTCCTAAATTCCCCTCAGGGGGAGACTGAGCCTATTACAAGTAATCTTGATGGGAATTTTTGGGAGATTGACGATCTAAATACCATAATTGAGTCCCCTCAGTCAAAAATACCTGAGATTGATGGTCTAAATACCGAGTCACCTCAGCCAAAAATACCTATCCTGATCGTCCCAATTACTCAGATAGAAGAGTCAATTCCTATTCTTTCCTATAATAATGAAAATGATCAAGTCAACCCAAATCGAATTGACAAGCAACCTGAGACACTTGTTTATTCTTGGCGACAAACGATTCAAAGAGGAGTGGAGCCACTACAGCCTCAACAACAAAGTCATGAATCCATCTCGTCCTTAGGTACTGAACAATCTACCCTTGTGCCTCAAGAGAATACTAATGATCTTGATCTCCCTATTGCACTTAGGAAGGGTGTGAGATCGTCTACTCAACATCCAATTGCTCGATGTGTTGGTTATAGTCATTTATCTTCAGCAGTTCAGACCTTGGCTTGAGCCAATGAGGTACCAAAATCCATTCAAGAGGCTATGAGCAATCCACAGTAGAAAAATATGGTAGATGATGAAATGAAGGCTTTGAAGCTTAATGATACGTGGACAGTAGTTGATCATCCTCAAGATAAACCAACGGTAGGATGCCGATGGATCTTTGCTGTCAAATATAAGGCTGATGGGTCCATTGAAATGTATAAAGCAAGATTGGTGGCCAAAGAATACTCTCAGACTTTTGGGGTAGACTATCAGGAGACATTTGCACCCGTTGTAAAATTAAACAC
>NW_019104568.1:592526-644453 GCF_001995035.1 Momordica charantia
CGGCGAGACGAAACCAACGAATAGCAATCGGAAAACAGCAGCGCTAGCGAATCAGCAAACGGCGGCGGCGGTGGGCGGCGGCTACAATGGTCGGCGGCGGTGGGCAGCGGCGGCGGCGGTAGTAGTGAGTTGAGTTGGATAGCAATGAACAAAACCCTAAGGGACAAAACCCTAATGGGCACAAAACCCTAATGGGCATCAAAACCCTAATGGGCACAAAAATTTTAGAAGAAACCTAGAGCTCTGATACCATGTAGAAACTAAGGTTTGAGAGAATCAGATAGATCTTATTTTCATTACTGAAGTTTATATATATAGACAAATATACAAAGTTGACCTAATCCTAGAAGGGGAAGGTAAATGACAAATGAATACATATTATTTAAAAGAATGTAAAATATACTAATTTATACTCTATTAGGTATTATGCGTTTTGAGGATGATAGAATTTTGAACTCTTTGGAGCTTTCAAGCAAGTGGAGAAAGATTGGGGATTATCATTTGAAGTTACAAAAATGGAATCCAAAGCTTCATAGCACAAAGAAACTCATTCATGGTTACGGGGGATGGATCACTATAAAAGACCTACCGTTGTACTACTGGACTTAGGAATGTTTCGAAGTCATTTGAAGTTACTTGGGAGGATTATTGACTATATCTTCCAGCACGTTAATCATGCTTGGGCTTCAAATGCTCGTATAAAAGTTGAACCTAATGTCTGTGGATTTTTGCCTGCTTCATTGGACACTAAGGATGCCAAGCTTGGGTCTTTCTCTATTAGAGTTTCAGATGGTCGATATTCCAATAGACCCTTTCGATCGTCTTGCTCTGTTCTTGATAGCTTCAAAAGCCTCTCAAACTTACTGGACATTGCATGAATCAAATCTGTTTTGGAAGATGAACAGTCAGTTTCCAATGGGTTTGATTTTTATAAAAGGAGGGAGACGGAAGGCTGCACCGACTTCTCTGAAGGCCCAGCTGTCAGTCCAAAGAGTTCCCGTACTAATGATCTCCCCCAGACAGCTGGAAAGTGTTTGAAACCCAAAGCCGACATGCAGCCCCTATGTATTAATGATAACCAACCACTGAATGGGCTTCGCGGCAACCATGCGTCTCCACATTTAAAATATCTCTCTCCTCAGAAGCAGAAAGGTCGTCCTAGAAGCCTCGACGAGAGTCCAACGGTCGAATCCCCCCTTGCCTTTTTTCTACTCTCGGAGGAAAACCAACGGGTTCGAAAATCACACATCGAGAGTTAAATTGTAGACAAATCTATTGCCAACTTTTATTAAGGAGAGAGAAATTTTTAACACCGGTAATGATAAGCTATTGCCTTCGAATTTATTAGCAATCTTTAATGAGGAGAGAGACGGGAGAAAGGCATGAATAATTGCTGGAATTTCTAATCCAGAAGGGGAAATGAATCGTTTTTCAGAAGAAGGGAACACGAATCACCTTTCTCAAGGGGTGTTTAATTCAACAAATGAAGTTTTAGTATGTCAAGAGTCGTTACAAGACTTCCCTTTTGAAGATAGTTGCTCTGAATTTAGTCTCAGTAGTTATGCCTCTTCCCACACATCAAATTCAACAGATTCCTCAAGTGAATTGCTATGTGAGCAATCTTTTGCATAAGATTTTCAGGCTCTGTTTGATGAGTTTCAGGAAGTTGAAAAGACCGGATTAATCCCTCCAATTTTTGAAGAAGTTGGTATTACCATTATACCAGCTACATCAACAAAATGAAAATACTATCTTGGAACATCAGAGGACTTGGTAAACAACAGAAGCAGTTGACCATAAAGAAATTTATAAAGAATCATTGTCTGGATATTGTTATATTTTAGGAAACCAAGGCGCAGCAGTTCGGTAAATTCTTAATCAAAGCTCTCTGGAGTTCGAAAGATGTCGGTTGGTCCTCAGTTGGTTCGAGCGGCTCAGCGGGAGGATTATTAATCATGTGGGACGAAAGTAGAATACACGTTAAGGAAGTATTGGAAGGGTGCTTCTCATTAAGCATTTGTATTTCTCTCTCTAACTCTAATGAGATTTGGTTAACAAATGTTTATGGTCCTTCCGATTATCATGAGTGAAAACATTTTTGGACCAAAGCATGACTTGTTCCAATTGGAAGGCTTTTATAACTCCCCATTAAGTTTTTTTAATTTTATTGTTTTTGTTTGCACTTCACTCCTTCAGGAGTCTGTATCTTTGAACAATTTTTGTTTCTTGTTCAAAAAGAAAAAAAAAGAAAAAAAAAATCAAAGAAATCAGGAATACAATTTCCACCTTGAAATTTCTTTCTTCTTACGGAAGGTAGTTCGTAACATGGTGGCTAATGTGTTTTGAACAAAATCTTGAACCTCGGCATGTACTGTCTCCCACAAAGCATCAGCTACCAGAGTATCACACTTCTGCATCATTGACCCAATGCTCTTTATATAGCTAACCAGCTCAACAAGAGCTTTCCTTTCATCTGCACTATAATTATGTCTCACCACCTAGAAAAACACAAAAGATAAGGAAGTCATCAAGCCAAAAGACAAATCAGGGAACATGGCACGGGCCTCTTCATTAGTTTTCTGATATAATAAAATCAGTAGAATAGCAGAAACACACAATTCCAAATTATTAGGACTATTATACCCTTGTTTAGTTGGTGTGGGTCGAATGGCTATAATAGACTCTTGTTTAAAATGACGGAAAATTTTCATAAATTGACGTACACACAGACGCCTAAAAATAATGTCTATGTGATTAAATGCAATTCATCTAAGCACAATCAAGAAAATAACGGCTTTGACCCTAAGTGGCCTCAAAAATGAAAAATAAGCAACTGGACTTATTTTTATTGATAGTGAGTCAGCCAAGATGCTCTATGGTGCATAGCTAACTCACAAACTTTGAATAGAAAACTAAAACACTGCTATTATTTTTCCTTAAAATGTCCGAAATGACTTCTTCAAATATGAACAAGCACATCGATGAATAATCAACATTTTGAAGGAAATTGCACTTTTGACTAAATGGTTCTGGCGGTTCTTCCAAGAACCTAGTGCCTTATGGCGGAGGATTATCATGAGCAAGTATGGGCCGCACCCCTTGATTGGGTCTTAGATGGAGGGCTTAAGGTTTGCGCAGATAACCCCTATAAGGCTATCTCCTCAGCTTTTCCTTTCTTCTCTCAATTTTTGTCTTGTGTTGTTGGTGATGGTCATGACACTAATTTCTGGTAGGGCCTCTAGGTGGGAGAAAAGCGTCTTTGTTCTTTATTTCCTCGCCTTTTTCGCTTATCGGATTGGAGGTTGCTTTTGGTGGCCTTGGTGCTGGGGTGAAGGGTTGTGTATTTCCTTAGGCCTCAGTTGGTCTTTGATTGACAGAGATGCTTGAGAAGCGGCTAAATTGCTCCGTTTGCTCTCTGATATTTCTTTCTTTCATGATAGGAAGGACTTCCGTGCTTGGTCCCCTAATTCGTCTAGAGGTTTCTCCTTGAGCTCCTTCTTCAATCTTCTATGTTCCCCTGATTCTCCCCCTGCAGCCCCAGTGTTTGTCTCGCTTTGGAAGGTGAAAATTCCAAAAAAAGATTAAGTTTTTCGTATGCCAGGTCTTACTGGGAAAGTCAACACCCTAGATCGTATTCAAAAGCACTCTACTTCCTGCTTGGAGTTGCAATGGAGTGTTCTTTGCATGCAGAATTCTGAGGATCTTGATCACATCTTATGGCATTGCCAGTTCGCCCAGGATATTTGGGACCGGTTCTTTGAGACCTTCGAGGTTTCTTGGGTTCGTGATAGAGATTGGAGGACTATGGCGGTGGAAGTGCTTTTGTATTCTCCTTTCCGCGAGAAAGGGAGGTTTTTGTGGCAAATCTGTTTCTTTGCGATTTTGTGGGGGATTTGGTTGGAAAGAAACAACAGAAAATCTTTAGATGGGTGGAGAGAGATTGAGAGTCTGTTTAGGATCTCATTAGGCTTAATGTCTTCTTATGGGGTTCTGTTTCAAATTTGTTTTGTAATTACCAGTTAGGTTCTATTCTTTTGGACGGGAAGCTCTTTCTTTAGGCAGCACTCCTCTTTCTGGACTTTTGTTTTTTGTATGCCCTTGTATATATTTTCTATTTATTTATCTTAATGAAAAGTTTGCTTTCTTATAAAAAAAATTAAAAAAAAAAACATTTTGAAGGAAGTTGGTTATCTCTCATTTTTTCAAAATAAGTCACTAGACCATCTTTGAAAATAAACTAATTTACACGTTTCCTTGTTTTCCTCCCGTTAGCACTTCGATGGAATAAACTTGAATTCTTGTACTCTTTTTCTAATTATTGGGTCTTCAATATTATTTTCATAAGAAACGAGCCTAGAACACCCCAAAGAAACAAATATAAGAGAGAGACGGAGAAAAAGATGGATTTATAATAAAATTAGGATTAATAGAGAATACATATTAGAATGATGTTAGCATCCCTGAAAGTCAAGGATGCTGATCTTGCCAACACTACTGATAATTTGAGAAGGAAATATTAAGACCAATTAGGTTCAAATACAAAACAAAAGTGAAACAGAATGAGATAAAAATGTAGGAAAATGAAGATCAGGATGCAAGAAATACGAACAATCTAGGTCAAATGAAAATGAAATAATCTAAAGACAAATTAAGGTCTACAAACTAGCCAAATAGTACATATACTATCTGGATAACTATTATTGCTAAGATGAAAATTCACCTTTTCATAGTCTGAGAATGATGAAGTTTCATGAGATTCCAAGGAAATAACATCTTTGCATGGACGAGAGAATTTCCATGCACATTGTTCCCAAATACGTGCAGTCCATCTGCTCAAGAGTTGAAAACCTTCAACCACCATGTCGTACATGTTCCCCTTAACATCTTTGCACCACTCAATATCTGGATTCTCTGTTGATTTCAACAGCAGCAGCTGCATATTCGAGGATGAGTCCAGATTTAAGTACAGCCAGAAACATAATTTGTAAAATAGGGAACTTTGAGAACTTTCTCATCAAATTTCTCTATTCAGTTATTTTTAATTATTATTATGCCTGTATGGTGGTTGTAGGGTTTTTTTTTTTTCCTTTTTGAACAAAAAACAACTTTTCATTGATATATGAAAAGGAAAAATGTTCAAGTACAAAACCCCCAAGGGGGTGAAAAAAGAAAAGAAAAGAGAGAAGAATAGAAAAATAACGAATAAATATCGCAACAAGAGCAATACAAGCTCAAAAGAGAAAAAACATGTGAGGATGGGTGATCGAACTCACAACCTCTTGGTTGGAGATATATGTCAATTACAACTGAGCCATGCTCACTTTGGCAAATTCAAGAAGCTAGTTGGAGAATACCTTATCCTCTTGCTGCTTTATAATGACTAATATACGAATGAAAAGTTTGTTTCTTGTTAAAAAGGAAAAACATGGGGAGTAACTTATCTTGATACCACTACTTGGCTCTAGTCTCATAATAGTATTTCTAACAGGAGAATACCTTACCCTCTTGCTGCTTTATAATCACTTTTTAAAATTTTCTTTACTACCAAACAAAATTTTGGAAGAAACAAACTTTTCATTCATTAATGAAAAGATACAAGAAATGTTCAAGGATACAAACTCGTGGAATCTTTCAAAGCATAGTTGTGCTTCGAACCGATTTGATATACTTTCTATACGAGCCTTGCCCGAATTCATTTTTGGGATATAATTCAAAAGACATCTGCTTAAATTTTTTTTTTTTTTTTTTGAAATCCGTGTGTCCAGGCCAGCTTACGCGCACCTCGACTAATCACGAAGACATCTGCTTAAATTGGGAACCTTTTATATTCTCTGATTACTATTTTTAGAGTTCTTATTTCCCTTTTCATTATATCAAGTTCTCATTTCTCAAGGAAAAAAGAGAGAGAGAGAGAGAGAAAGAGAGAAGAAGAAGAAGAAGGCTACTCAACACTTTGTTCTCTGTATGGCAAGTCTTGTGAGTTCCAGCAACATATTTTCTTTCGGTGCTCTTTTTCGGCCACTTGCTAGAGGCTTTTCTTCGAAATCTTCGAGGTTTCTTGGGTTTTTGATTTCGAAGTCGCAAAGAACGTTCATTCTCTGTTGATTGGCCCGTGTCTCGCGTCAAAAGCGGGTCTTCTTTGGTGTAATGGACTCAAAGCTTTGTTGTTTGATATTTGGTTCGAGAGAAATCAAAGGCTTTTCAAGGGGAAACATCGAGATCCGGTTGAAGTTTTCCTACTAGCAAAGTTTAAGGCTTCTCAATGGTGTGCTCTTTCCAATGTTTTTGTTAATTACTCTTCGAGTATGATTTGTTCTAATCGGGAGGTTTTTATAACTCCCCCTTAGCTTTTGTTCTTTTCACTTAGTTTGTTGTTCTATTTTCCATTTTGTTTATTTTCTCTCCTTCGGGGGTTTGTATCATTGAACAATTTTCTATTCCTTTTCATTAAATCAATGAAAAGTTCATTTCTTGTTCAAAAAGAAAAAAAAATACTTTTTTTCTTGATAACTAGGAGTCGGAGTTTTGCTTTCCTATACCCAAGAGCACACGTGCTTGCCCTAAGGCCTGGACCCGGAAGACATTACATTTGGGAGAGGTTAAGAGGCCAGAAGTAAGACAAAAAAGAAAAAGAAAAAAAAGAAAAGAAGAACCTGATTCATTGATGATGCAAACCGAATGGTGAAATCATCATGCTCTGCGTGGATGGCTCCAATGTGGTTGATGATAAGGTAATGTCTCTGATATGTTGACAGTTGTCAAGGCTTTACCATGTGCAAATTATTTTTTACGTTAGCATTTCATCACATTTTAAGAAAGGTGCATGCATACTGTTTGATGAGTAGAGCTTATTCTCTGGAGGAATTTGAGGGATGACTTATTCCTAAGGAGTGTAAATCATGTCGAAAAAACAATCATTTCGTCAGCTAGGTTATATTATGTTGTTTGTCATATCTAGTTACTTCAGTGTATTTTCATCTCAACGGTATACTCAGGTTAACTATCACTCTTCAGATAAAATATTCTAAGTTCAGAACTAATTATAACAAAAGGCTGAGGATCGAGAAGCTAGAAAAATATCAACAGCAGCAGTTTCATGTTACACTCGTCTCCATCACGAGTAACCAAGAAAAAGAAACAGAAACTGAAACAGCTCAGTCATTGTTGTTACCGCAACAGCTTGTCTAACGAAAAAACAACTATACATGCAGGAGAAGGGTAATGTGAGCGAAAGGGGGAGAGAGACCAACAAAACTGTCTTTAAGAGCCTTTTCCAAACTGGAGCTTTTCTCTTAAGATAAGAATTGAAAAGTGTAGGCAGATAAGAGAAAAGCAAGGTTGTCTTGGGTTATCCCGCAGAGAAAGAATTGGAGGTTGTTTAATAAGCATACCAGAGGTCCTCTATCCTTCGCCACTTTTTTAGGTGGAAATGCCTATTTAACACCAAAAATTGGTTCAAATTCTAATCTTAACAACTCCACCCAGCAGTCATTGGACTTATAGTAAAAATCCAACCCCGGACTTTATGTATGAGGGAAAGATTGGTGGGTTATCCCACATTGATTGTTAATGGGCTTGGACATTGGTTAATAAGTGCAAGGAAAGACCTTGATGTGGGTAAGCTTTAAAGGTTGGCAAGCTCATTAACATATAAATAGATTAAAAATAATAATAACGATCTCATATGTCATTTGTTTTGCTGTTGGCACATGATTAGATGTGAAATGCACTAAACATTTCTCAATTTGGTCACTAGGGCAATCACAAAACTTTCTCAAATCTTAGATCCTGGAAAGAAAATGATGGTCAAAAAGTTATAATAATAATTCCTATATGATAAACTGTCAACCACAAAATATTGGCAAGGGAGTGGTGACCAAAATTAATCAAGTTTTAAGATATTTTCTTGTTTAAATCAAAGTTACCAGATGTTTCATGCCCAGTAGAGAAAGAGTAAACACTAAGTACGACAAATAGAACAGGATATTCTTGTGCTTCACGTGGTGGAAGCTCATGTGGAGCTGGAAGAGTAAGAAGACGAGCTTGGGCAGAAAATTTTTGGAAGTATATTGACAACTCTTTCAAAATTGCTGCTGGAGAAAGATGAAGATCTGGAAATGCTGGAATCACCGGATCATTCTGGAAAGATATAAAAAAGATATTGTAGCTGAAATATAATCAGTAAGTAGAATAAAAAAGACATGATAGACCCGATCATTCTTGTATTTGCTTTTCTTTCACTCCCTTGGGAGTTCGTATTTTTGTACAATTTTTTTCCCTTTACATAGATAAAAGTTCGTATCTTTTTCAAAATATAGTAATACCAAATCAATGATTTGATTATCATTCTGGAGACTATAATACCTTAAAGATGTTAATGAGTCTGTTGATCTTCACCCTCTTATAAAGAGATTCACTGTCTTTCTCTGATGATGTTGCTAATACAACAAGAACAGGCAGAATACGTAAAAGCACGTGCCTCTCTGGATATAGAAGAGCAAAATCCAACTCCAAGGACTCCACAGCAAATACAATGAGGATCTGAAGAATGTCTTCTACACTATTTCATGTCAAGGAAGTCTAAGAAGACGAAAGGAACATATTTTTCATGTGTTATGAAGAAATATGTGATCAAAGTACTAATGCAACTTTTGTAAAACTTCAAAGACAAATGAACTAATACAAAATTTAGAGCCCTGGGACGAATTAAATCCTCTCAATTTGGCATAGACATCTAAGAGTGAGGATACTTATTTACACGAAACATCTCAACGTGTAGATTCAGTAAAATGGCCCATCTAGTGCTTAAGAAAATCTGTTGCAAAATAGATAGCAAAAGATACAGGGAGGGAGAAAACAAAGAGTGTTAAAAGGATGCATGATATTATAGTGCCAGGTTAAAGAAGCAGTACTTCATAAATAACTAAAGAATATGGCTCATGAAATTGAAAATATTTAGATCCTACAGCCATTGTTCACATATACAACATAAAATTTTAGGGGTAACTACCAAGAACCTGTAAGTCATCTAATTCTTCTCTCATTGAATCAGAGTCTTGCCACTGAATACTGACTTGTGTGAACGTCCTGAAGAAAGAACAGAAAATGACTAAGAAAAAGTTACTTCTTTATTATTAGCCAAAAGCTTCTAATAATATCAGACCATTCCATAAAATCTAACCTTTAGGCCTTAATCCCAAGGCAAAAAATAATAATAATAATAAAAAAAAAACCTGAGGGCTTTTCTTTTTAAGTGCATATATAAATAAACAATACACATATATACACATATCTACATATATATATATATATAATTTATAAACACATAATCCACTAAAAGCTTTGAAGAGAGAAATTTTTTCAAAGAACGTCTCAGCCCCGATTTTTGTTCATGCACTCTTCGAATAGGAATCCATTTTATGAAAGATTTTGGCTTTCGTACTTTGGTGCTGAAACTCTAATCATGAAGGAGCCAAGCTTTGGATCTTTGATATCAACCGAAGCAAGAAGAACCCCACAAAAATTATGTTCAAATTGAATAAGAGCTTTAGCATATGGTGTTTTATATTTGGAGGTTTTCTGAAGCAGCATTGAGGCTTAGTTTTTGGTGATTTGTAACAACCCGTATTGTTAATAGGGTCATTCTGACAAAATGCGGAAACGTAACTTTCAAGAAACCTTAAGAATGAAAGTTATTCAGCGGAAGCAATTTCTTTACAGAATTTTTCTACACTAACTTAACTAAATAGGAAGATGACTTTCAAACTCATGCCAGTATGCTAAATTTCACCTTCTACCAGAACGATCATTCAATCTTTCATCTGAAAAACATTTAGGAAAACAAATATGAGTACAAAAATACTCAATAAGCAATTTCCATATCAAATTTTCAAAATTCATTTTCCTTTCAAAACATTCGTAAATAACTAAATAGGGTTTGTTGGGTCTATTTACTTAAAGAAAAATTAGAAACTACATCAATCTTTCAACAGTTTCATTCTCTCATTCATAATCAATTTAATACGAGAATCAAAATTCTTTGCACAGATAAAATGACAAAATATTTTAATGTCTCAAAATGGAATCATTCACCAAATTTCCTGTGTCATTACCCCCCAACAAAATGGTATTGCTGAAAGGAAAATAAGCATCTTTTAGAAACTGCCCGTGCTCTCATGTTCACCAATTCTGTTCCTAACCATTTTTGGGGTGATGCTGTCCTTACTGTTTGTTATCTCATTAATCGGATGCCCTCTCGTGTTCTGAAATTTAACACTCCACTAGCAATCTTACTCACTATCTATCCGCAAATCTGATATGTCCTCACAATCCCCCTCAAAATAGTGCCTCTATTCCTTATCTTTGATCAATCAATTTGAGAATTTATTTCTTCTCTCTTTTCTCGTATATGTCTCTCTGGTGTCTCTATCCTTAGTTTTTACAACATGAAGAATGGAGGCAAGCAATGAATCTTGAAATGCAGGCTTTAGAAAAGAATAGAACGTGGAAGCTGGTTACTATGCCTAAAGATAAGAAAGCTGTAGGATGTCGATGATATATACGGTGAAGTATAGAGCAGATGGAACACTTGAGAGGTACAAAGCACGGTTGGTTGCTAAAGGATATACTCAAACATATGGGGTTGATTACCTTGAAACCTTTGCACCCGTTGCCAAGATGAACACAGTACGAGTACTTCTATTTCTTGCTGTAAATCATCGATGAGACATGTTACAATATGATGTAAAAAATGTTTTTTTGCATGGTGATCTTGAAGAAGAAATTTATATGGAGATTCCACCTAGGTATAAACAAGCAGGAAATAAAGTTTGTAAATTAAGAAAGGCGTTGTATGGATTAAAACAATCTCCTAGGGCATGGTTTGGTAGATTTTCTCAAGTTATGAGGAAGATGGACTATAAACAAAGTCAAGGAGATCATACATTGTTTATAAAACATTCTGCTACAGGGGAAGTAACAGCGTTGATTGTTTATGTGGACGATATTATCGTAACTGGCAATGATAATAATGAGCAAGATAAATTGAGAAATTGTTTAATCCAAGAGTTTGAAGTTAAAGAACTGGGAAGACTGAAATATTTTCTTGGGATAGAAGTAGTCTATTCTAAACAAGGCATATTCTTATCACAACAGAAATATGTGATTGACTCACTTTCTGAAACAGGAAAGCTTGGCAGCAAACCAATAGGAATGCCGATCGATCAAAACCATAGATCATGTGCATCTGAAGAGAGTCCTCCAGTAAATAAGGAAACTCACTAGAGGGTTGTTGGAAAATTAATATATCTTTCTCATACGAGATCAGATATATATTACATATGCGGTAGGAGTGGTAAGTCAATTTATGCATAGTCCAAAAGAAGTTCATCTCCAAGCAACGTACCGAATACTTCACTATTTGAAAAACTACATCGGGAGAGGATTGCTGTTTAAGAAAGATGAGAAACTCAATCTAGAAGTTTATACAGATGCAGATTATGCAGGATCGATAGACGATAGAAAATCTACTTCTGGCTATTGTACTTTCTTTGGTGGAAACTTAGTGACATGGAGAAGTAAAAAACAAAATGTAGTTGCAAGATCGAGCTCAGAAGCGGAATTTAGAGCAACGGCATTGGCATCTGCGAATTACTATGGATAAAAATTATTTTAGAAGATTTGAAGATTCCATGAAAAATGCCTATGAAACTTACTGTGATAATAAATCCGCCATCAGTATTGCACATAATCCAGTTTAACATGATAGAACCAAACATGTTGAGGTTGATAGACACTTCATAAAAGAGAAGTTAGACAGCGGTCTCATATGTACTCCATTTGTACCAACAACTTATCAAATAGCAGATATCCTAACTAAAGGATTGAACAACTACAACTTTTAGCATTTGGTTAGCAAGCTGGGAATGGAAAGGGGGAGTGTTAAATTATATTAGTTTCTTTTAATTTCCTATTGTATTTAGGTTAGGTTTCCTTGTTCTAATGAGTAAGTGTTTTCTTATCCATTGTGGAGATGCATTGGGTACGAGTGATACCGTTGTCCTTGACAAAAGGTTTAAAAAACAACAGAAGGTGAAATAAAGGTTCCCCTATTGTTAGAAATAAGAATAGGCGAATAATTTGAAAAGGAATCCGATAAAGAATACCACTGGGAAACTTTGACCAACCATTCTTATTATAACCATCCGGAATCAAGACATTCTTCCTCCCCCCAATGGTAGGCCATACAACACATTCCAAACGACTTATTATTACTAAATTTTCTAATGCTATAGGTACCAAATGCATTCCTAATCTGGTAATAGTACCTAACATGAACGTAACTTGTAATAACCTAACCAAATGATCCTCAGACCATAAGAGTTGGAAAGGATGGAGAGGCACCAGCGTTTTCCTATTCACATCCTCCAGCATAAAACTATCATTTTCATCCCAGTTTTATCCCAACTGCAAGAAGAACTTATTATCAATACGACAACTCCTAATTTCCATCTTCTAAAAAAATCTACCACTCGTGTACTTGATTAAAAGCAATCCAGGATATACAAAACTAAACCAGAAGAATACTCCATAATCAAATTTGAGGAATTGGCTCTAGCAAACCGAGAACCTAAGGAAGGAAAGAGAAGATAGTATACCTACCTATTATCCTATTTTCTTTATTATATTTTAGTCCTTATACAACATTAAGATGAGGAAACTCTCATTCCGCTTTGTACAACCTCTCTTAGGTAAAAACTTGGAAGGCTCTCATTTTGTAGTTCTCGCGAGGTTCTCTCTTACTCAGCCCTTAGGATGTCTCTCCCTTTCTTTGTTCTTTTTGTTGAATATATATCTCTGTTTATTATCAAAAAGAAATTTTAATTGACACTATTCTTACAGTAAAAACTAGACATACATATGTTAGCCTACAGTTGGGATGGTCTCTTTTGCTACTCTATTTTGTTTGTAACTTTCAAATAGTTAGTAAGTTTGTAACTTTCAAATAGTTTGTAACTTTCAAATCTCAATCAAGGTTTACGTTTCTTGTAGGTAAAAAAAAGGGGTGAAACAAGGCATACAGCTTGAGAAAGGAGCTAAAATGTTGACGAACTCATACAAAATCAAATTTTCCCTTTTAGATTCAAATGGCCTTTTTAGGGAAAAAAATTACCATTCACCAAATCTTACAGACAAATATTTTTTAAAAAATAAAGAAAATAAAATTTTCTCTTACCTTTTATACCAAGAGAAGTCATTGGGTATGCTTGCCTTGGCATTTTTAAGATGATCAAGTTGAACTAATACATCAAGCAATTTCAGCATTGACCTAAGGCGGAAAAGTTTTGTCAGAAATAATGGAAGTGGCAGAAAATTAAATTTCCCGACACTGGGGATGAGTGAGAGTCTAATTATATGTTACAGGAGCTTTAATTTAAACTTCCTAAGTTGCCTAAATTAACACCCAAATAATAACAGACCAGAGATGAGTAACTGTTGGGCCATTGATGCGCCTCTCGGGTCTTGAGAAGCGTTGCATATCGGCAGCAAGCTGCATAAAAAAGAACTTATATAAATGGGTAAAAAAAATCAATAGTAATAGAACAATTCCCTAAAAGCAATACCTTTGATGCAGCTGATGCCTGCCATCTCTGGATCTCACGTAGACGACTCATTTCCAAGTCCAAAACTTGATATGTTTCTAAATATAAGTCAGCTTGACTCTGCTTCATAGATTCAGGTAGCTGCCAAAGTTTTATAAACCAACAAGTCATTTAATTTGGTCGGTTAGATTTTGGTTGGATTTTAAGCAATTATTGTATCATATATGGGTTGCTTATATTATAATGTTACTTTCTATGTAATTCATATTTCTTCCTTTTCTTCTCGCCAAAAACAAAATTTTCCACTAGGATTCGAAAACTGAAAAGTTACAAACTATGAAGTAGGGACACTCCATTTTAGGCAAGGTGTCCCTGTCAAACACGGATACGTCCGGACACGCTTCGGACGTGTGTCTGACACGCCAATTTACATGCCTATTTTTATTTTCTTTTTTTTTTTCTAGTTTCAGACACACCTTGGACACACCTGACACGTATTGGACACATTGGTTAAAATTTTAAACCAAAAGATAAGATCCAGCCCAGCCGACATTTAAAGCCTATAAAACTTTCATTTTTAAATGAAAAAACCCCATAATAAAGTAAAAAACTAAATGGCAAAAGACCTAATTGGCCTGCATGCCCAAAGAAGTTGAAGCACGAAGACAAAATTGAAGGCATCTCCTGCATTCGCTACAACCACCATTGCTTGCCTTCACCACCACCACCACTACTACCCGCCTTTACTCATGAATAAGAAGAATTGGAAGAAAACAAAGAAAAATAAAGAAGAGGAAGTGTGGGGTGAGGAAGAAGAGTTTGAAAGAAAAACAGTTGGAAGAGGGGAAGAAAAAGAGTTGGAAAGAGTAAAAGAAAAGATAGAAGAGAAGAAGTATAAAAAGGAAATTTGAATAAGAAAAAAAAGAAGAAAAGATGGAGTTGAAGAAGAGTCTCTGAACTTATTGCTAGTTGCATGAAACTGCGGTGGCAGTATTCCTCCTCCTTCCATACGTACAAGTTGATGTAGTTAAAATGTTAGTTGTGATCAATTGGTTATGTTGTTAGGTTATTAGTTTGTTTTATAAAGGTAACTTAGTGTTACACTTACCGTGTAGTTAAAGGCCCAACTAGCTCTATAAATAGCGGCTGGTTTTTCATTAATAAAGGATCATCATTTTCCTTCAAGAAACCTTCCCCTCTTTTGTACATCAAGTTGGTATCAGAGCATCACATTTTTCTGGGTTGTTATGGCGGGAAAGAAGTCAATCAACACCGGTGACTCTACTCTCGTCAACAAAGAAATGGAGTAAGTATCCATTCTCTCGCCACGATCGTCAACCGCACACTTGTTGTCAGTTGAAGGAGAGGTGAAGACCATCCAGCAGGACGTCAACGAGATTAAACAGATCTTGGAGATTATACGTGAGAAGCTTGAAGCCATGAGTGTACAGCAATCTCTGGTTAGAAGCACCCTACTGTAGCAAGAAATAATGAATCAAGAAGTGGGGATGGAGGGTTGTAGGACGACTTATCAGCAAGAAAGACAAGTGATCCCACCAAGAAGACCACAAGCAGTCCGTTTGGGTCCAAGAAACCTTCAAGAACTGCACCTTATTCATCAATAAGTCAACTGGAATCCTCTATTTCAACGGTGAAATGAAATCAATTTTGATTCTTCTAGCGACGAGGAGGAGGAGCTACTTGCCTCTGAAGGAGAAAGGTTCGGTAGGTGCCCTAACCCGAATAGGAATTGTTAGAGTAGATATTCGTATATTTTTATATTCTTGTATGATATGTATTAATTTGTCATTTACGTTCTTATAAAATTAGGTCAACCTTGTATATTTGTCTATATATATAGACTTTAATAATTATAGAGACTAAGGTTGAAGAGAATCCAATGTGATGTATTCTCATTATTAAAGTCTATATATATAGATAAATATACAAGGTTGACCTAATCCTATAAGGAGAAGGTAAAGGACAAATTAATATTAATACAAGAATATAAAATATACTAATATATACTCTAACACTCCCCCTCAAGTTGGTGCATATATGTTAATCATGCCCAGCTTGTTAGACAGACAATCTATTCGTGCTCCATTCAATGCTTTAGTAAAGATATCTCCTAACTACTCTCCAGTCAACACATATTCTGTAGCTCGTGCACCAGTCAATGCTTTAGTAAAGATATCTCCTAACTACTCTTCAGTCTTCACATATCCTGTAGCTACTAATCCTTGCTGTATTTTCTCACGTACATAATGACAATCAACTTCAATGTGTTTAGTTCGTTCATGAAATACAGGATTAGATGCAATATGGAGAGCTGCTTGATTATCACACCAAAATTTCATTGGAGTGGTGATACCAAATCCCAATTCAGTCAGAAGCTGATATATCCATACTAATTCACACACCGAATGTGTCATAGCTCTATTTTGATTCAGCACTCGAACGCGACACCACGTTTTGTTTCTTACTTTTCCAAGAAACTAAATTACCTCCGACAAATACACAATATCTTGAGGTTGATCTACTATCTTCCTTAGAACCTGCCCAATCAACATCTGAAAAACATTCAATATTAAGATGACCATGATCTTTATATAACAAACCACGTCCAGAAGCACCTTTCAAATAACATAGAATATGTTCCAATGCGGTCCAATGGTCAGTCGTAGTAGAACTTATAAACTGACTCATAATACTGACTAGATAAGCTATGTCTGGCCTCGTAACTGTAAGGTAATTCAGCTTCCCTACTAATCTCCTATACTTCTCAGGATCTTTCAACAACTCTCCTTCCTTTGTAAATTGTAAATTAGGTATCATTGGGGTATTACGTGGCTTAGCAACTAACTTTCCTGTTTCAGTTAACAGGTCAAGTCAGTGATTTAAAAAGCTCGAAGCGCACAAAAGCTCAATAGACCTCTGGAGCTTAAGCACGAGGCGCAAAAAAAAGCGCGGGTTTTTTTATGCGAGGCACACTATATATAAAAACAAATAAAAAATATATATACACACATATAAAACATATAAAAACCAAACAAGATTAGAAAACATCATAGATCTTAGCATAAAGAATCAATTGTCCACAAAAACATGAAAATGATCCTAAACTAGTATAAGTATGATAGTTCAAAATGAAAATCTAAAGATCAAACTCATCATCACTAAATAGTCCTTTAATTTCATCATTTTCGTTCTCTTCATCATTAGACTTGTAGCCATCTGCATCTTCCTCCTCGATGTAATCTTCATCATTAATCAATTGTATGGGTGTGGGTTGTGTGGATTGAGAAGCACTTGAAGCTCCAGTCATAGTCCTACTTCTTGACCTTGACGTACTTGCTCTAGAATGATAGGCAAGTTCTTCTACTCCCGCAGCTCTCGAAACATCACCCCATGTTAAGGAGTCTTCACCAAAGACAAGATCATTATCCTCTTCAGAATCACTATCCATTCTCCCTGTCAACCACTCATTACTATTATCGATATCCTTTAAAGAGATAGGGTCGATTGTGTTCCGCATGTTATGTCGTCGTTTCAATGCTCTATTATACTTTATGAAGACCAAATCATTTAGACGACGTTGTGCAAGTTTATTCCTTCTTTTTCAATGAAGCTGCAAAGTATAAAAGAAAAAGGTTCTACAACAATACTTTTAAGTTTCTAATCAAGAAGTTAAAAATATATTTCTCAGTGTCATAAAGAACTAACTTGTTCAAAAACACTCCAATTTCGTTCACATCCAAATGCACTACAAGTAAGACCTAGAATTCTCATAGCAAACTTCCTCAAGTTTGGAGTTGATACTCCAAAATCATCCCACCATTCCACTATTAAATTGAACTAAACTATGTTAATAACTTTCAACCGAGTAATGAACCAAACATCATAAATTAGTACCATTAAATATTACCTGGAGATCTTTTATTTCTTTGTCTAACCGCCATGGGTTGTCCGAATATCCCTTCAGCGTTCTTGTACTTGGTCAACTCCTGAATTATCTTGTCTTGTATTTCTTAGAAGGGACCATTCTTGTGACACATGCATACATCCCATTAACAACTTCAATCATCTTCTGTAATGTTCGGATTTGAATAGAAGAATTCTGGATTTAAATAATATCCTGCTGCATGTAAAGGACAGTGCAACTGAAGATCCCATCTCTGATCGATGATTTGGAAAACGTCCTTGTATTTGTCTTCCTTACCATTAAAAGATTTAGCAATGGCCTCCTTAGCTCTATCCATGGCCTCATAAATATATCTCATAGGAGGCTTCTTCTCACCATCCACCAATCTAAGCACTCAAACTAAAGGGCCCGATATTTTAAGAGCAAATACAATTGTATTCCAGAATGATGCCATCAATATTGTCTGAACAACTCGCTTGCCTTGTTGTTCCTTGCTCCATTTGCTATTTTTCCATTCATGAGAAGTAAACATCTTCCTCAAGTTATTTTTTTGACGATGTATGCTTGATAATGTTATGCAAGCTGTGGCAAAGCGAGTCTTAGCTAGCCTAACTAACTCTTTCTGATTCGTAAATTGCCTCATCATATTTAACAATCCTGGGCGAATATAAATAAAATTACTGATCTCCATGCCTCTTTTCAATGTGTTACAGATATTTGGGATATTGAATATGTCCTCCAACATCAAGTCCAAGCAATGAGCAGCACATGGTGACCAAAATAAATTTGGTCATCTTGCTTCTAATAATCTCCCTAGTAACAAAATAAAATAAGAAGATAACATATTATATTAGTTAGCCTACCTGAAATGTTTAACTTAACATGATACTAATTTGAACAGGAGCAAGGAATTTGATTTCTTACCCGCCATTACATTTGCTGAAGCACTATCAGTAACGACATGTGCGACATTGGCTTCAAATACGAGCCGTTTATCCCAAAATAATCATCCTTTAGAGTACTTTAGTGAGAAACTTAGCCCATCCCGACAAAAATGGAGCACATATGAGCAAGAACTTTATGCTTTAGTTCGAGCATTGAAACAATGGGAACATTACCTCTTAAGGAATTTGTTTTGTTTACGGATCATTTTTCCTTAAAATTTTTACACACTCAAAAAACCATTAGCCTCATGCATGCCCGTTGGTTGTCTTTCCTACAAAGGTTCGATTTTGTTATCAAGCATAAGGCCGGTAATACTAATAAGGCTGCTGACGCTTTAAGCCGAAAAAGTAGTCTTTTAACACTCCTTAAAGGGGAGATTATTGCTTTTGATTACTTACCTGATCTATATGATAAAGACCAAGATTTCCAAGAAATTTGGCACAAATGCACTAACAACATGGCTATCGAAGATTTCCATATTGTGGACGGATATCTCTTTAAAGGGAACACACTTTGTATCCCTCATACCTCTCTTAGGGAAGCAATTTTACGTGATGCTCATGCTGGAGGTCTCGCGGGACACTTAGGCCGTGATAAGACACTGGACATCATAACAGCACATTTTTATTGGCCTCACATCCGAAAAGATGTGGCTAACTATGTTAAGAACTGCTTCACATGCCAAACGTATAAGGGCACTACACAAAACACCGGTCTTTACACACCCTTGCCTATACCAGAAAGTATCTGGGAGCATCTGTCAATGGATTTCATATTGGGACTTCCCCGAAGCTATGATTCGGTAATGGTGGTTGTGGACCAATTTAGCAAAATGTCACACTTTGTGGCCTACAAGAAAACATCGGATGTCGTGGCTATTGTTACCCTATTTTTTCGAGACGTAGTACGGCTTCATGGTATTCCAAAATCGATAGTCTCTGATCGGGACGTTAAATTTTTAAGCCACTTTTGGCGTACACTATGGAAAAAGTTTGATACCTCCTTAAAATTTAGTACAACAAGCCACCCTTAGACGGATGGCCAAACGGAGGTCACAAACTGATCATTGGGCAACCTCATTCCGGTGCATAAGTGGGGACCATCCTAAACAATGGGATATTTCATTGGCTCAAGCTGAGTTCGCATATAACGACATGAAGAATAGAACAACAGGGAAGTCACCATTCGAGGTCGTTTATACTAAGCTTCCTAGGCTAACTTTAGACCTTACTAATCTACCTTCATCTATTGATCTCAGCTTAGAGGCTGAAGAAATGGCTGGTCGTATAACAGAGCTCCATCAGGAGGTACGCAACCACATTGCCAAGACAAATCTCGAGTATAAAGAAGCAGCAGATAAAAAGAAGCGGCCAAAGGAGTTTCAAGAGGGAGATTTGGTGATGATACACTTAAGGAAAAGTCGATTCCCTACAGGCACTTACACTAAGTTGAAGAAAAAGAAGCTCGGTCCTTTTCAAGTCCTTGAGCGGTTCGGCCCTAATGCATACAAACTCCAACTCCCAGCAACATATAATATCAGCCCTGTTTTCAATGTGGCTGACTTGTACACCTACCATCCACCAGATTCTTTCACCATCACGTCTTAACTCAAGGACGAGTTTTTTTTTTTTTTTTTTGGGTTAGGGAAAATTGATGTAGTATTCAGTTGTTATGTTAAGACTTTCCTTTAAATTCTAGCTTTTAAGCTTATTTGTTTAGTTAGTTATTAGTTACTTCACAGTAACTAGTTTTACCGTGTAGTTAATTGTTAGCCAGCCTCTATAAATAGAGGTTGACCTCTTTAATAAAGGCTATGCTAAATTCTCTTCAAGAAATCGTTTTTCTTGTGTGCATCACAAAGTTATGAGAACTTATGCCTAAAGTGAATAATATCATATCATTGTGGAAATATGGAGGGTCCGTTGTCCCTAACAAGTGATATCAAAGTCATGCCCTTAACTGAGCCATGTCGGTAGAATCTTCGGGTACCAAACAAAGAAGTGGTGAGCTTTGGAAGATGTAGTCATGGTGTGATCCATGGTTGGGCTATATCGGACAAGTGGTGGGCTAAGTGGTGGGCTAGACGGATGGATGACTATTTGAGAGGAGGCTTGGTGGTACTTTGTTCAAGGGGAGGATTGTTAGGAATGTAATCAAAGTCTCACGTTAGCTAAATAAGGAGAAGACCACGGGTATATAAGTGAGGGACAATATCTCTATTAGTATGAAGCCTTTTGGGTGAAACTAAAAGTAAAGTCACGAGGGCTTATGTGATGTAATGTTAGTTACTAGGTTTATAGCTGTTGGTTGTTAGTAGTTGGAACCTCTTATTATTGGTAGTTATTATAGCCGTTGGTTTTTTAGTTAGTTAGTAGGTCGTTGGCTAGGTAACCTATAAAAGGCCAAGTCGGGTCTGCTGAGGAAATAAGAATTGTTTTCAAGTTTCCATTCTAATTGGTTGACACCAAATTTGGTATCAGAGCCCTATAATCGACAAAAAACTTAGGACCTGATAATGGGGAAGAGCACAGAAGCTTCCGATAAGAGACTCGTGGGAGATCCTTCGGCAGAGCAAGCTCTATCACCCAAAACAACCACTAATCGCTTGCTGTTAGTGGAAGATTCATTGGGTGAAGTACGGGAGAACGTGCGGAACATCCACGACCTTCTGGAAAATGTTGGAAGGCAGTTGGAGTTGATCCCTGTCAAGCAAGAACGACTGCGACTGGATTTAGGGACTCACGGCAATGCAAATCGGGGAAGACAACCTCAAGAAAGACCAAGAAACCGATCACCAACCCCTGTTCGTGCAAGAGATATGGAAGGGAATAGTAAAAGGGATCAAGAATTACAGGTGAAGGTCCAAGAATTCGATTCTTCAGATGAGGAAGAGGAATTTTTTCGTGCAAATCCCCATTTTGATAGAGAGGAAAACTACAACAGGGGCGGCGTTCGTACTGACTTTCGCATGAAAATTGATTTACCTACATTCAATGGGAAGATGAATGTAGGGGCATTCTTGGATTGGGTCAAGAATGTCGAGAACTTCTTTGACTACACCAGCACGCCCAAAGATAAGAAAGTCAAGCTCATCGCTTTTCGGTTGCAATTTGGTGCATCGGCTTAGTGGGATCAATTAGAGATCAACCGCTGCTGCCTTGGCAAACGCCCAATTCGGAGTTGGCCTCGAATGCTGCGCCTTATGCACGAGCGTTTTCTCCCACCCAACTTTGAATAGCTACTCTATCAACAATATCAACGATGTCACCAAGGCAGTAAGTCGATTACTGACTATACTGAGGAGTTCCATCGCTTAGGCACTCGAACCAATTTAACCGAAATAGAAGACTATAAGATCGCCCGCTTTGTTGATGGATTGCGTGAGGATATCCAAGATCAAATGGATACTCAACCTATCAGATTACTCACTGAGACTATCTCTATGGCCACAAAGATTGAAGCTAAGATAGAAAAGAAGCGTGTCAAGACATCATTTCATCGCCCTAGTTGGGATAAACAGCCTCTGTCTAAAAATTCAGGTGGGGAGACCGGAAAAACATTACCTCTAACTGGTGCCTCAACCTCCACTGCTACTAAGAATGATGAAGCGCCTAAAGCTTTGCCACTGCCCAAACCTATTGACACCACGGCAAAACGAGGTAATAATCAATATACTAGACCTACTCTTGGAAAATGCTTCCGTTGTGGGCAAATTGGCCATTTATCAAATGAATGTCCCCAATGCCGAGCCTTGGCATTGGTTGATGACGACGATCAAGATGATCAAGAAACTGAGCTCCTTGATGACAATGATATTGCCTACATTGAACCGGATGATGGAGCGCCAATTAACCATGTCCTTCAAAAAGTTCTCCTTACTCCAAAGGTGGAGACTCCTAATCAAAGACATTTCCTTTTTCGAACTCGTTGCACTGTCAACAGAAAAATTTGCAATGTTATAATTGACAGCGGCAGCGGTGAGAATATGGTCTCCCAAAGATTGGTGACCGCGTTAAATCTCAAGGTTGATCCCCATCCTACTCCCTATAAGGTTTCTTGGATACGCAAAGGGGGTGAGGTTCAAATACAATCTGTATGCACTATACCTCTATCCATTGGGAATCAATATAAGGATCAAGTTATTTGTGATGTATTAGATATGGACGCATACCACATTTTGTTGGGTCGCCCTTGGTAGTTCAACCTATAAGCATTACATAGAGGGTGGGACATACTTACGAATTTAATTGGATGGGTAAGAAAATTGTTCTTCTTCCGTCCACTATGGATATAAAGTCCAAAATGATACATCCACTACGTCTCAGAACCTATTCTCCATCATCAATGGCAAATCCTTCTTAGAAAAAGGGGATCCTATGGTATGGGCCTCGGTAGTTAAAGGGAATTCTCCTCTTTCTCTACCCGTTGCTCACCATCCCAAGATTGAACATCTCCTGAAAGAATTTGTTGATATCACCAAAGAGCCTGCAGGGTTACCACCCTTGTGGGATATTCAGCACTGCATCGACTTTCATCCTGGTTCTTCCTTGCCCCACTTGCCTCATTAGAGAATGAGCCCCAAGGAATATCAAATTCTGCATGATCAGGTGAATGATCTTCTACTAAAGGGACATATTAGGCCTAGTCTTAGTCCTTGCACCGTGCCTATCTTGTTAGCACCAAAAAAGGACGGATCCTGGCGGATGTGCGTGGATAGTCGCACCATCAATAAGATTACAATCAAATACCGATTTCCTATTCCCCGTTTATCTGATCTATTGGACCAACTTAGCGGTGCTCACTTATTTTCTAAAGTGGACCTCAAAAGTGGATATCACCAAATCCGCATACGACCCGAAGATGAATGGAAAACAGCCTTCAAGACAAATGAAGGTCTTTTTAAATGGCTTGTTATGCCATTTGGTTTGTCTAACGTACCGAGTACATTTATGTGCTTGATGAACCAGGTACTTCGCCCTTATCTTAACAATTTTATGGGAGTTTACTTTGTCGACATATTAGTATATAGTAAATCTGAGGTCGAACACATAGAACATCTTAGAACACTTTTTTTCACATTACAAGAACACGAACTACATGTTAATCTAGCTAAATGCTCCTTCATGACTACTGAAATAGCCTTTCTTGGATTCTATGTTACACAATTTGGCATTTATGTTGACCCCTCTAAAGATTTAGCTATCCAACAATGGCCCATTCCAACTTCGGTAAGGGATATTCAATGTTTCCTCGGGTTAGCTTCTTTCTATAAAAAATTCATTAAGCACTTTAGCTCTATTGCTGCACCTCTCACAGATTGTCTAAAGAAAGGTAAATTTTTTTGGGATACAGAACAAACTACTAGTTTCAATACACTGAAAGACAAACTAAGCTCTACACCTGTCCTAGCCCTTCCAGATTTCTCATACCCTTTTGAAGTCGCTGTTGATGCATCCGGCATAGGTATAGGTGCAGTCTTATCCCAAAAAAGCCATCCCATCGAGTATTTTAGTGAAAAACTCACCCCCCTAGGCAAAAATGGTGCACTTATGAATAAGAGCTCTATGCATTAATAAGAGCATTAAAACAATGGGAGCATTATCTCATTGGAAAGGATTTCATACTCTTCACAGATCATTTCTCCCTCAAATATTTACAAACACAAAAAACGATAAATAGAATGCATGCCCGCTGGATTGCCTTTATGCAGAAATTTGATTTTGTCATAAAACACAAAGCGAGAACAACTAATAAAGTGGCAGATGCGCTTAGTAGGAAAGTAAGCCTCTTAACACTTCTATCAGGACAAGTTATTGCCTTTGATCACTTACCTTCTACGTATGAACATGATAGTGACTTCAATCTTATTTGGAACCAGTGTATCAATCATGTTAATTCCAATGATTTTCACATTGTTGATGGCTTTCTCTTTAAAGGAGACCGATTATGTATACCACACACATCCCTACGAGAAACCTTGATTAAGGACTTACACAGTGGAGGCTTGGCAGGCCATCTTGGCCGGGATATAACACATGATCTTGTTGCCTCACAATTTTTTTGGCCTCAACTACGGCGGGATGTAAACAATTTTGTCAGTCGCTGCCTTATATGCAGTCCGCCAAAGGACAATCCCAGAACACCGGACTATATACACCCCTTCCCATTCCTCAATCAATATGGGAGGATTTGTCTATGGACTTTATCCTCAGACTCCCTAGGACACAACGGGGACATGACTCGATTCTTGTAGTTGTGGATCAGTTTAGCAAGATGTCTCATGTCTTGCCATGTAAAAAAACGTCGGGCGCTATTTACATTGCTAATCTCTTCTTTCGTGAGATAGTAAGCCTACATGGTATTCCAAAAACAATTGTTTCAGATCGGGATGTCAAATTCTTGAGCCACTCCTAGAAAACACTTTGGAAAAAATTTGATACCGGATTGAAATTTAGCACCACCAGCCATCCTCAAACAAATGGTCAAACGGAGGTCACAAACCGAACTTTGGGCAACCTTATACGATGTCTAGGAGGGACTAAACCAAAGGAATGGCATCTTACATTGGTGCAAGCTGAATTTGCTTACAATCATATGCGCAACCGATCCACAGGGAAGTCCCCCTTTGACATTGTGTATACAAAACTCCCTAGGCTTACTGTGGACCTTGCTAATTTACCATCTTCTATTGATTTTAATCAGGAGGCAGAACTTATGGCCGAAAGAATAGTGGAGCTACACAAGGAAGTAACGGATAACCTTACAAAAGCAGCTGCCTCCTACAAAGTTGCAGCAGATACACACAGACGGAAGAAAACATTTGAAGTCGGGGACTTGGTCATGGTGTATCTGAAGAAATCGCACTTTCCTAAAGGGACTTACAACAAATTATGCAACAAGAAGATTGGACCATTTGAGATACTTCAAAACTATGGTGATAATGCATACAAAGTTAATCTACCCGACGATCTTCGAATAACTCCAGTATTCAATGTTGCGAATATCTACGACTACCAAGCCACGGATGCGTTCACTTTAGCCAACTAAACTCGACGACGAGTTTTCTTTTTGGAGGAAGGAATTTGATGTAATGTTAGTTCTAGGTTTATAGCCGTTGGTTGTTAGTAGTTGGAACCTTTTATTATTGGTAGTTATTATAGCTGTTGGTTTTTTAGTTAGTTAGTAGTTCGTTGGCTAGGTAACCTATAAAAGGCCAAGTCGGGTCTGCTGAGGAAATAAGAATTGTTTTTAAGTTTCCATTCTGATTGGTTGACACCATTATACCCAAGTGGATTTGGGATAATACCATGGAAATGTGAAAGGTCTATTGTCCCTAACAAGACCATCAAATTGCAGATATTAACTTAATACATACATATGAACCGGTGTACTTTGCACATCTTCACACAAAATGACCCAAATTTTTTCCATGATACTTACAAACAAAGATATTCCCTATCAAGAAAATCACTTTCATGAATAAATAATAATAGGCCATGCACAATATTTAAATATTAAAACATATTTATAAAGCATTTTAACCTGAGGAAGTGCTTTAACACAACTTCGATATGTATAAAGAACTGATGTCATCTCTTTCCCCTCGTGAATAAGTGCATTCTGCCAATGAAAGATATCAGCAAACATCTTAACAATATAGAGAAATTACAGCAAAAAATAACCTTCTTAAATGGATTTAGACGAATTATCAATATTACTTGGTTCGACAAATTGTCCTAATAATTTTGAAGAGGTTGAAAGATGGGGTTTGGCCTTTCAGAAATTTTAGGCTTCCTTCATGGGGAACCAACTTTCTTTAGTGATAAACCGAGCTTTCATTGAGAAGCTTGAAAGAGTACAAAATGGTAAACTATTAAACATGAACAAACCACCAACGAACCCAAAAGCTTATGTTGATGGGTTGGGTAAATTTAATTCATTAATGGATATCTAACACTCCCTCTCACTTGTGGGCTCGGAAAATTGCACAAGGCCCTACAAGTGGAAATCATAATAAATGGGAGCAAACAATAATGCAAAGGTTTGAACACAAGACCTCATGCTCTAATGCATATTTTTTTTGTTTTTTTGAACAAGATACGAACTTTTCATTGATAAATGAAAATGAACAAAATTGTTCAAAGATACAAACTCCCATAGGAGTGAAGGTACAGGAAATAAATAAAAGTAAGCATTAGAAGAAATAAAAACCATAAACTTAAATAAACCTCCTTAAAGGGGAATTATAAAAGTCTCCCAATTCATACAAAGCATACTAGGAGAATAAGAAGAGAAGAGATCGGAACGAACACACCATTGGGAGGCTTTGAATTTGGCGATTGAGAAACACTCCATAGGAGATCGATTCTTGCCTTCAAATATTCGTTGATTTCTCTCAAACCATAATTCGGAGAGAAGAGCTTTTATTCCAAAAGCCCAAAGCAGATTAGTTTTAGAACTTGCTTGCAGCCCACTGAAAAGCTGAAAAATGATTTGAGGCACCTCCAAATCCCACACCCATGAAACTCCAAACAAAGATAGGATTTTTTTCCAACAGACCACTGCATAGCTACATGAGAAGAAGACATGCCTTTGGGTTTCCCCACTTGCTTTGCACAGTAAACAACATGATGGCTGCATCAAAGAATTGGGCATTTTCTTYTGTAATGTCTCYGAAGTGTTAACTTTGCCCATTAGAAGAATCCAAACCATGAAATTAACTCTCTTTGGACAAAAAGAGTTCCATAAAATAGGTAGTACTTCCTTAGGAAAATTAGAAACCGAATGCTGGAATTTGCTCAATGATCGAACTGAAAATATACCCGAGGCTTCTAAACTCCAAACTCGTTGATCTTCTGTGATGGAGGTTGAAGAAAGCAAGGATAAAAGATTCAATGACTTCATCATCCTTCAATGAACGCCTAGTTGGCAGCCTCCAAGAATAACCAGTGTTATCCCAAGCATCCACAACTACAATGGACGGATTAGAAAAGATCCTAAAGATTGCTGGAAATCTATCTTTAAGCGAAAAATCTCCCATCCATCGATGATGCCAAAACAGACACCTTTTGCCATTCCCGATTTTTAAATGGGAAAATGATTCCACTTGCTTCCATACCTTAGATATATTCCTCCGAGGGCTTCTACCTGAACCTGTCAACTTAGTCAAAGTGAACCAATCACCAAAATCAGAGCCATGAATACTAGCCACCACCAGCCTCCACAAACTTGAGGATTCAACACTGAACCGCCACCCCCACTTGGCAAGCAAAGCTCGGTTTCTTTTAGCATAGTTCCCTATGCCAAGGCCACCTTCCTCTCGATCTAAAGAAGATATGTCCCACCTTACTAAGTGATTTACTGAACCTTTCAAAGAATCTCCCCAAAGAAAGGATCGAACATTTTTCTCCATTATTTTGCAAATTCGCATAGGAACCTTGAAAAGAGAAAAATAATATAATGGAAGATGTTCAAGAACCGATTGACAAAGGGTCAACCTTCCACCTCTCGAAAGTTGATATCTCTTCCATCGATCTAGCTTCTTTGTTGTTTTGTCAAGAATGGGACTCCAAAAATTGTCATGCTTTGGATTTCCCCCCAAAGGCATTCCTAAATAAATCAACTGAAGTTTTTCAGCTTTGCAACAAAATTTAGAAGCCATCCTCTGAATTTTCTGAGTATTCATGTTGACTCCACTTAAAGAAGATTTCTCCCAATTTACTTTCAACCCCGAGAGCCATTTCAAAGGCTTTAATTGTGTCAAACAATACAGCGAACATATTATCATCGTCTTTGCAAAACAATAGTGTATCATCGGCGAATTGCAAATGTGAAATATGCACCGAATTCCGACCAACAGTAAATCTTTCAAATGCTCCAATAGAGTATATGTGTTCCAACAAACTGCTCAAAACGTCACTCACAATTAAGAACAAGAATGGAGAAAGAGGATCACCTTGCCTTAAGCCTCTTGAAGCAAGGATTCTTCCTCTTGGTCTTCCATTAATGAAGAAAACATGCCCTTGTGACTCCCCACTTGCTTTACACAAGGAACATATCGAAGGTTGCAACATCATTGAAGTCGTTTTCTTCTAAAGAGTATCCATAGTATTGACCTTGCCCATAAGAAGGACCCAAGCCAGAAAATTGACCCTCTTAGGGCAATGAGAATTCCATGAGACTGAAAAAACCTCCTTGGAAATGTTGGAAACAATAGCCACTTTCCTGCTTAACGAACGAACAGAGAAGATGCCCGAAGACTCCAAACTCCAAACCCTAACATCATCAGAATCATGAAGGGCAACTGAAGAAAGAAGTGATAAAATAATGGCCATATCCGCAACCTCCTTCTCCTTCAAAGCACGCCTAGTAGGCAGCCTCCAAGAGGAATATTTACATCCCAAGCTTCCGCAACCATAATGTATGGTTTAGTAGAAATTCGATAAGGAAATCTCTCCTTTAATGAGACATCTCCCATCCATACATGATGCCAAAATAGACTTCGATGGCCATTCCCTACTTTGACATGTGAAAACAGCTCCACCTGTTGCCAAGCTTTTGAAATATTATGCCAAGGACTTCGACCCGAACCAACCAACTTGGGCAATGTGCACCAACCTCTATAATCCAACCCGTAAATGCTAGCCACCACTGATCGCCAAAGAGCTGACGTTTCCACACTAAATCTCCAACCCCATTTGGCTAACAAGGCTTTATTCCTTTTGGAGAGATTTCCAATACCCAGACCTCCGACCTCTCTAGCTTGAGAAGAAATATCCAACCTTATTAGATGATTCACCGAGCCTTTTGAAGAATCTCCCCAAAGGAAAGAGCGGATACTTTTCTCCAACTGCTTTATAACTCTCATCGGGCCCTGAAAAATAGAGAAATAGTGTAAAGGAAGATGTTCAAGAACCGATTGACATAAAGTCAACTTACCCCCTTCGAAAGATGATACCGCTTCCATCTATCTAACTTCTTGAAATCCTTATCTTGAATGGAGCTCCAAAAAGCATCATGTTTAGGGTTGCCTCCTAAAGGCATGCCCAGGTAAAGAATCGGGAGAGTTTCTGCGCTTGTTCTTTCTAATTAATTTAGGAATTCTTCTTCCTCTGTCTCAATTCTTGTTTGGGGCATTTTTCCAACAAGTTTTGGGTTATTTTTAGAAAGAATGTATTTTTGTATTTCCCCTCTAAGGAGTTGAAAGGCTATAGTGTAACTTATATTATTTCTTTTTTAAAAGTAATAATTTTTGTTTAGAACCAGGAATCGGAGTTTGCTCCCCCATACCCAGGGGCACCCCCACCCACCCCAAGGCCCAGACCCAGGAGATATCAAGGGTTTTTGGTATTAAACTCACCAGAAGATTCGAACTTGAGACCTTTAAGCCAGTATGACCAAGAGACCCCAAGCCCTTGCTAACTAGGCTGCCCCTTGGGGGCTAGTAATAATTATTGTTGTTGTTGTTTAGAGATACAAGAATAAACTTTAAATACTTGACATGAAAGAAAAGCAGCATACCAACTGATTGAGAGCTTTTGTGTCTTCTGCTAGAGATAGACGGTAAGCAGAAACATCACAATACTCTACAATGAAAATGCATCCATAAGTTACAAAATAATCATCTTATAACAAATGAATTATATATATAGAAAAATAAAATATATTGTAACAAAATGAATATTTAGAACAAAAGAAGGATGAGGGAGATCTTCTAACTATAAGCTCAAATAAAATGTTATAAGAATTACAAATTAGCCAATTTTCGAGTCTCGAGATGTCAATGTCGATGGAAATGTCGGGATCCTGATTTTAGGGAAATGTCATGACATATGGAAATTGTGAAAGTTGATGAAAGTTGTTTGAAAAAGTAAATAAAACTTTTATTGTAGCATAATTAGACTACAGTTGATCACTTTTAACCATTATATCTAAAAAAGAAGTAATATATTTATGGAAATGACGACGTCAAAGAAAATGTCGAAACAAGATCATGAAAATTGATGGAAATTATTTGAATTAGTATATTAAAAACTAGGACACAAAATCATAACTAAACCAAAAGAAAAACAATCAGAACTACAAAGTCCTGAGGGTGTGTTTGGTTGGTGATCGGAAAATATAAATCTAAAAACAAGGGATTCAGTGAAAATAGTGTTGTCTTCTTTGTTTTCAATGTTTTCATATATGTGTTTGGTAGCAAATTTGAAAATCGAATCTCAATTTAAAAAATTGTTTAACGTGTGTTTAACAATATATTTGTAAACTAGTAGTAATTACTAACTAAATATTTAGTTTAATATAAAATAATATTAATTCATTTATTAACATTTTTTATATAAATTTTGTATAATTATTATTTTACAATGTTGTATAATTTATATTTTCTTTTGAACAAGAAACGAGATTTTCATTGATTAATGAAAAACCATACAATGCTCAAAGATACAAACACCCAACAGGAGTGATAAAAAAGTTAAAAAGTAAATCTAAAGTACAGAGGCTAAAGAGAAACAAGGTTTCTCAATTGCTGTAGATGATGGAGGAAGAATAACTTGAGAACAATTCCGAGAAGGCACACCATTGGGAAGCTTTAAATTTAGCAAGCTCAAAACATTTGAAATGGTCTTTCTTCTTGTCATGGAAAATGTGCTAGTTCCTTTCAAACCATAATTCCGAAAGAATGGCTTTTATTGCATTAACCCAAAGAGATTGGGCCTTCGGGAAGGAGAAAGAACAGAAGAACAGTTGTTGAATGTTGCTTTTGGAGTCAGCCGAGAAAACCAAAGACAAATTAAATTGTTGGAGGAGAGACGACCAACAACTCGATGCAAAAGAACAATGGAAGAAGATATGTTTTTGCGTCTCACTACTAGAGTAACAGAGGCAACAAACCATAGCCTGTAAATGGAAAGTAACTAGCTTGCTTTGCAATGTTTGTGCAGTATTGAAATGCCCACTACGGAGAATCCAAGAAAGAATATTAACCTTTTTTGGGCAAGAAGATTTCCACTAACCCGAAAATAAAGCCTTTGGAAGAGGGGTCCCTTTCGTAAGATGAGAATATAAAGAGTTTACTGAAAAACTCTTTTGAGGCCTCATGATTGCAAACAATTTGTCTTCCCCCACATAATGGACACTGATCTCAAAGTAGAAAGTAAAGCTACAAGGTCATCAAACTCAAAATCTTTGAGACCTCTTCTAGTCTTAACATCCCTGAGATGATTGGGATGTTATATTTATAATAATATGTTATATTTCACCTGTTTTAATTTAAACAAAAAATGAAATGAGTTTATAACATGAAATAATATATTGTTATCAAATTTTTTTTCTTTTTTTAATATAATTCTGCATTTTACAGTTTCAAATTCAAAATCTGAAAATACTGAAAACATAAAAATATTTTTTTTTTATAAGAAACTTAGAGAAACTTTCATTAATCACAAAAGAAAGATACAGCAAACGGGCTGGGGTAGAGGCAACCCCACCCAAAAACTAGACCAACTCTTTCCAATTGTTCATGAACAAGGAGAGGTTGATATTACAAAAGAATTTTCCGTAATTAATACACCACCAAGAAACAGTGTGCTGTACATTCCTACAAAAAATGTCAAAAGRGCTGATTMTATCMTCGAAGACCCGAGAGTTCYKTTCTATCCAAAGATGCCATAAAAGGGCTCTTGAAGCACACTTCCAAATCAAGTTAGCCTTCTTTGGAATCATCCACCCATGGAGAATTTCCACCAACCAATCGTCAATATGTTTTGGGAAGCATGTCGCCACCCCAAAAATATTCAAAAGGAAATGCCATCCTCTTGCCTCAACCCTCTTTTAGCGACAATCTTTCCTCTCGGTCTACCATTTATGATGATGGAAAAATTTGTTGAAGATAAGCAGCCATTAATCCAATTCCTCCATCGGGCGCCAAAACCCAACTTCTCCAAAACAGCATTAAGGTAAGTCCAATCGACCTTGTCGTAGGCTTTCTCATAATCAAGTTTGAGAATGAAGCCAGAKTTTTTCCTAGTCTCCCAGTCCCCCAYTGCCTCAGAAGCAACCAGAATCGCGTCTATGATTTGGYRGCCCTCTATAAAGGCCGATTGAGTATCATGAACAATCTTTGGAAGAACCTTCTTGAGCCTCTCAGCCAAAACTTTYGAGATAATCTTGTACAAAGAAGTCACAAGGCTAATCGGTCTGAATTCCCCAACCCTCATGGCCTTCGTCTTCTTYGGGATTAAGCAAATATAWGTCTCGTTTGTACAMCGGTTGATGATACCATTTCTAAAAAAATCCTGGAACACCCCTAGCAAATCATCCTTGAGGGTGTTCCAAGATTTTTTAAAGAATTCATTAGTGAAGCCATCCGRACCCGRGGACTTCAAATTTCCCAGATTGAAGACCGCATGTTTAATCTCTTCCATGTYAAAAGGTCTTTCGAGCCAAGCTTTCCAGTTCTCCTCAAGGCCTCCCCATTGCARATTTTCCACCAAGAACCTATGCCTTGAAGTCTCCCCACATAGACGATGGTAGAACCCTACAATCTCCTGCTCAATATCTTTTTCTGCAGTAAGAAGCTCCCCTGAGACTGTTTCTAGCATTGAAATACAAGCTTTAGACTTCCTAGCCGACACCCATTTATGGAAAAAACTGGAGTTTTCATCCCCCTCTTTTAGCCACAATAACTTRCATTTTTKAGCCCAYTTTCTWTGTTCACTGATTACTAAATCCAAGTAGGACTTTTTGAGCTCCTCTCTGTCTTTTCTATCAACTTCAGAAATCAAGCCATCCAATTCTAATTGATCCAAAGGCTTCAATTCTGTTTTCACAAATCTTTAGCCTATCTTCCACCACCCCAAAGGTCTCTTTGTTCCACTTTTTGAGCAAGGCTTTAAGAGCTTTCAATTTTCCCATAAAAGCATATCCCGGCCAGCCTTCAGAAGGTAGGGAAGTCCACCAGGATTCAACCGTTTTCTTGAAAGTGGGGTGGTCTAACCACATATTTTCAAAACGAAAAGGCATCGGTCCCCATTTCTGGTTTCCTATCTTTAGGAGCAGGGGAAAGTGGTCTGACGTCGTTCTTGGGAGCCTAATTAACTCCGCCTCTTTGAAAGCCTCCATCCAGCTATGAGAAAGGAAGAATTTGTCTATACGGATGGCTACCGGTCTCTCCCTTACAGCGGACCAGGTAAATAAACCGTTCTTCATGGGGACATCAAACAAATCTAGCTCGTCTATCAACAGATTGAAATTTTTCATACTTCTAGTGGATCTTCCCCCATTCAATTTTTCCGTAACTCTTCGCACCACATTAAAGTCCCCTCCTAAACACCAATTCTCAGAACAAAGACCATTCAAATCCTGCAGTTCCTGCCAGAAGTCATCTCTACCTTTATAACTAGAAGGCCCGTAGACTCYTGTTATCCAGCCCARAAAGYTATCTTTGTAGTTAACAAAAATAGAGACSGAGAACGAACCYATCACTGAGTCTTCTACTTGCACCGAGTCTTGGTTCCATAAGATGAGAATACCGCCGGCAGATCCAGCGGCTTCCAGCTCCACCCAACCTAAATGCCTGGAGCTCCAAATAGATTTCACTAAACCTCTATCTATAGCCTGAAGCTTTGTTTCTTGCAAGATAGCCACATCCGGGTTTACTTTGACCAAGAGAGATTTAACAAGAGCTCTCTTGGAAGGAGCACCAAGCCCCCTAACGTTCCAGGATAGGATTTTCATTTCCAGGATAGGATTGAAAACATAAAAATGTTATTTTCAGAATTTCTACTATTTAGATCACAGAATCCAGAAACATTTAACAAATTGTCAAATTCTGTGAAATGCATATTCACCTAATCCTGATTAAGTGAATCCAAAAACAAGAAACAGAATTCGAATTGTCAACCAAATAGGCCCTAAGATTCCTAAACTGCTTTTCCTTCAAACAGCCACAATCCAACCAAGGTATGACCACAACACATACACCAATATAAAAGAGGATGGAACGGCAAATAGAACCTCGTTGGTCAGAGGCAATGCTGGTGGCGCACGCACCCCCACATGTTAGCGCGTAAGACTGCAGAAAAACATTTTGATGGTGCGTAAGCCCAACGTTCTGGTCAGAATCCAACCGAATTTTATGGTTTTGATAATTGGCGGTTAGGCTACCTCTTCGACTGGGTGGTGGTGGCAGCGATAGAGACAGTAGGTTCACAATACTAATGAACACTTCCATGAAAGTGGTCCAAACTTCAAAGCCTAGAGGCTACAAAGTTCACAAAACCCTAAGGTTCACAAAATCCTCATTATCTTTATTCCATTCACTAAAGGACATATATAAACAAGTGTACAAGGTTGACCTAAAGTAAAGAAGATAAAAGGACGATACAGGACAAATAACTAAGATGTTTACAATAATATAAGCACTATAACAAGGCAAAAATTGTAAATAAACAAATATTCCCCTAAAGCACTCTGATCCTAAATCTATGTTGAAGCCTCAAGGAGGAAGAGATTTAGTGCTGAAAAGAAATCTTGTTGAAAAGGAGATAATAGAAATAGCAACTTCGCTGGAAATAACACAGGGTAGAATCCAAATAAATCAAAGAGACAAGAAGGCACGACAGCAGGTAAACTGAAGGGCATTCACCACCACAGCTCTCTTCTGGTAGATAACCACCTCAGAACCAGTATTTCCAGCTTGCATTACAATGGCCATTTGGAGGGGAGAAAACACCAAATAAAGTTAGGTTCTCTAATAAATTTATGGGGGCAACAATCCTGGAGAGATGATCCAAAATAGACACCCAAATGTGATGTTTGGTCTAAAACGATGCATGCTGTGTAAATACAATGAGGAAACTGAGAGATCGTGCCTTTCTTCCAGTGCCACTTAATCCAGAATTGTTTGGCGCCACTGTTTAAAGTTATGAGGATGTCTTGGTTACAATATTGATGTGTGAATGATAGCCTAGCATAGCTACTATGGGGAGATTGATTTAGGAAGCAAAAGGTTCTATGGTGATGGAATTACAGCATTGCTATGGGAACGATTGGCTAGAACAAAAATAAATAGTCTTTCCAGAGAATATAGAAATCACAAATCGGAGAAAGTTTGGGCAATAGTTAAATTTTTGGTGCCAACTTCAAGCACATTACCTAATTCTTTTTGTAACTATATGCTGTTCGTAACACTTTCTGGAGCAACTTTTCATTAAGCTCCTTGGTCTTGGGAAGTTTGATTTTGTTTCCCCCTTCTATTGTTGTATTCATAGTCGCAGTGATAAGTCTTGATAAATATATTTAGAAAATAAAAAATGGAAAAGAAAAGAGAAAAAAAAATCCTTCAAAATCCGTGGGCATTGTCTAGTTGAAATAAAAAACCTAAGCATCTTTTGCCTTCAACATGCTGAATTCATCTAGAAAACCAATATATTGAGTTGCAGTCTTTAAGTTTTGTTAGTAGTTCCCCCCTTGGCTTTGTATGACAGATATCTTAACCAATTGTAGTTACAATGAAATCAGCCCTAACTCAAGAACATAAAGGATTTCAATACCAACTAATATTCAGACACTACACTCACAGCCCATCCTTAGTAAGTCTCAGTCCATCCTTAGTAAGTCTCAGTCCATCCTTAGTAAGTTTCATTGAAAATAACAGAACCATAAATCCTCATTTCCATTCCAAGAAAAAGTTTCTAAAATCAACCCTCCACATGCGAAGAATAGAAAACATATTCGGACCTCATTCATCTAGTAGAAGGTGCTGTTTTCAACTCCAAATTCATAACCACTCTAAATCTAGATGTTCTACGTCATACACAACTCCAGAAAATTCATTTGCATACCTATTGGGCTCTCAGTTGCGCCTCTCTCAGTTGACACCCAAACGCCCGGTCCTTGCAACTCCGGCTGCTCATCCTACATCAATTAAAGTCGAAATCAAAGAAATAGTAGCATACGGAAAAGGCACAAAAAAGTGAAAACGCCCATTACAGAATTCCCATTTCCCAGCCAAACAGACCAAATTTAAAGCTAAAAGTCCAAGAAGTTGAAGAAATTGTTGCATGAATGATGATTTGTGAAAGTGATAGAGCATTATTACCTCGAGGGAGAATGTTGAGAGGGCAGCAATGGCTTCTTCGACGGGGACAGCCATTGAGCAGTATAGGCAGACAGAGATCTAGAAAGCAGTGGCGCTAAAGATCATAAGGAGCTAGCGTTTGAAATCGCTCTGTTTCGGTAAACTCACTTTCTTCTTCCTCTCTTTTCTTTTCTCCGTTGGTTTCTTTATTTTTACTCCTTATTTCTTTTTTCCTTTTTTTTTTTTTGGAAATAATTTTTACTCCGTATTTTAGTTGGGAGAGTGGTAAAAGAAATTTATCGGCTCCGAAACAAAAATAGTTCACCCTTAGGGCTTTGGATGGTTTAAAAGGATTTTTTTTTTAATAATACTTTTTTAAATTTCATTTAAAACGTTTAAAAAAATGAAATTATTTCTAAAAATAATAGTTTAGAGTTCAGGACACCACTTGATCGTCTATTCATAATATTTTGAGTATATGGTCATCGATCATACACAACGCTAGGCATCACGTTTGTTTTTTTAAAATAAAGTGATGGTCATCTCTTATCTAGTCATGCAATTATAAACATCTTTGCAAGATATGGGTGACGTTGATTTTTTAAAAAAATATATACTAATTATATTATTTATATATTAGCAAATATCATTTATTTGCAATATAATATTATTAATAAAAATAATATTCATACTATTCTATATCTTATTAATAAAATATTTTCTACCTCTACTCAGATAAAGACAAATTTTAGGTTGTTATTATAAAATACCATATAGATATTATATAATAAATAATAACATATAAAATATTATCTATTAATCAACTTTCTACTTTCCTCTTATTATTAATATTGGAAATTATTGGAGGACTCGTACCTAAGAAGGCTGGGACGTAAGGGAGGTGTTCCATCCCCTTAGTCAAAAAGAGATGTTATTTATGAATATATAATAAACTATAATAAATATTTTATTAGGTCGCTCTTCTCTTGAAAAGAGGATCATAATTGATCTGTAGATAGTCGTCTCTTGAAGAGATGATCATCACACTATGTTGGCACCACGACCATCATATGATCATCTCCCTCAAAATAGCATGATCGTTTCTTCGAGAGACGATCAAGTGGTTCCCTGAATTCCAAAATATTATTTTTTGAAATAGTTTCAAATTTGTACTTCCCTTTTAATATATTTTAGATGAGTATTATTTTAAAAATAAGTGAAAAAACATGGTTTAAAAAACAAATCCTGGTTTAAATGGCAGTCTATAATTCAAATTTCTAAGATTAAGTTGTATGAAATAATGGATGGCCGAGGGTTTTTTCTTTTTCTTTTTCCTTCTTTTTTAATAAAAAGAAAAAAAAAACTGATTAAACCAAGATAAGACACAACTAGACCATTTAAAGATTCAAATTATAAAATTGGTTTACTTTTAACAATTTACAACATTATCTAACCAATTGACCTATTATTGATGGAACCCATAAGTAAAATTACATATTGGTCCTTTGCAATATATATTTTCAATAAACATAAAAACACAAAATAAAAAATGGAATAAAATTATTGTTTGGGTGATTTCCATAAAATATTTTTTAAATCCCTCGAATTGTGCAAATGTTTCTAATTTAATTGAAAACCTAGAATATCTCCAATACATACTACGACAGCCTAGAAAACTACTGTTAACGATTCTAACAATTCTTATATAAGTGTACACAAATCGTGTAGCAAGTGATTAAAAGATCGAATCCACAGAGATTGAGAACTAAACACTTCAATAGCTACTCAAAGGAAAAAAAACAATTTTAATAACTAAAATATTTAATCAAGTGATGTTTGTGTAATTTAAAAACAATGCGTAAAGGTTTACAAAACAAAATACTAGGAAACAAATAAAAATAGTTTGACTATAAAGAATGAGCAAAAGAGATCAACTACTGATATATGAAAGGGTAGGGAAAGAGTTTATGTGACCTATTTTTGAACACGTGTAAACAATGTTCCAGCAACAATGATGTTAGCACACTAGCGAAACAGACATGGAATATTTCCAGATTTTATGCTATTCGTATTTTAACTTAGAATAACGGCATTTCAGTTTAGTTTTTAGCCTTGCTAGGTGATTCTAATTCGTAAGCATTCATATTCTAAACTCAAGTAGATCTAGCACAAATTGAATCCAAACACTCTATTATGATTTTCCAAAGGTTAATAAAGAGATTTCTCAATATGTTAATCAAGCACATTGAAAATCAAATAATAAAAACAAACTTCAATTCAGTGTCCATCACCATTATAAACCACAATAAAGTTTACAGCTCAAAATCGATTCACAACATTCTTCCCCTTACTAATGGGGTTAGCTACACAATGTCATACAAGAAACGAAAAGAAGAATGACAAAATAAGCTCAAATCTAAATAAAAACAATAAGAAAAGAAAGGGAGCTTTGCTTTCTCCTACTTCAGGTGCTTCTTCGGGTCTTCTCCTCTTGCCCTCCTAGTTTTCATCGGGCTCTAGGGGAATTTTTGGGAGTGAGAAATGACTTGATCGTGTAAGGAATGTTGGAGGCAGCCTTAAATGGTTGCTTATATACCCCTCCTCGGTTTTAGGAATACAACATGGATAAAGTGGGGTCCAGATAAAAAATTCAGGTGCTGCTCCATTTTCACTACTGTAAATTCTTAAGTAAAAATCTGTCGTTTTCAGCTCTGCCATATTTTACCTTTTTTATTCCGATGTTACAGCATCAACAATACTACACGAAAACATTCAAAGTTTGGATAATTCACATAGATCTCAGCATTGACTAACATAACAAGATTGTTGGTAAACTTGTTGCATGAAGTCAAGATGAAATGAGTGTTGGCGTGACTATTCTTAATTAATATATGTGCTTTTGCTTTTCTTACGCAAATAACTCTCTTATAGAGAGATATCAACCACCAGAGAATAAGGTGTTTTCCGGCAAAATCCTTGGCGTCTTCGACAGAGTTCCTTGTGTTTTCCGACAGGGTCTTTGGTGTTCGTCGGCAGATTTCTTGGCGCTTTCCGATAGAAGACCACTACCAGCTCCCTAACAGTCACCAACGCTGACCGAGAAATCTACCACTATCGCTGTCGTCGACTCCTTGGTCATCAAACTTGGCCGAAACAAACCAAAGACAACATTCCAATATCTCCACCTCTCCCACCCCTCACATCTCTCCAGCTCCGATAAAGACAACCATTGTGTATACATATATGGGTATATATTAAATTTCTGTTCCTATATATGTATACAATTGCAGGTATATCTTTTACATTCTCCCAAAAATATTGATTCTATTACATAGGTGATTTGGTAATTTTTTGGATTTACAGTATTACCTTTGATAGATATATATAACATATACCATTAATGAATTCTACATCTCTCTGTTCACTCTTTATTTTTCAAGTATTCATTTATTAACTGGCTGTTGGTCCACGTAGGAACATGGTATATACGTTTTAACCTAGTATACGTATGTATATCCTGTATTTACATAAAATCACTAATAATAAAGTTTCTTATAACAATACATGGTATATGTGTTATAACCTAGTATAGGTATGTGTATACAATATTTACATAACATGATATGAATCAACATAAAATGTAAATTGGCCGTTGAAGAATTCAGGCGATGATGGAAATTAAAATGAGTTGACAGATTCTAACAAGATTCGATAATAGAGAAGATTTATTTTTGTTATAAATGAAATTATTTAAAGTATATAGTTGAATGAGAAAATTAGGGGAATAAATGAGTGGAGCCCACGAGAGATTAATGTTTGAAAATCTAAATAAATATGAGAAATTTAAATTTGGAAACTTTTAATTAAAAATCAAATCTAAAGATTTAAATAAAACACGAATCCTATTAAATATAAAAGCAAGCAATCTTGGTATTAATATAGAATTTTAAATCTCGAAATATAAATTTTAAAGTTTTAATCTGGTGAGGCGATTTATCGATTGCCATGTGTTGACATCAAAGATCATTGACCGTCAAGATGATCAGAAGAATGAGATAAGAAGATTCGACAAAGGCAAGTTTAATCGACTCGACTGTCGAGCCGATCTACCTTTATCTACCGGCCGATCAATGATAGGTACGAGCCGAACTTAAAGAGTATCTGTAGGTGCACAAATGACAAAGATGTTCTCTGACACGACAACTCGGTCCTAGGTTGTCGAAACCCCTGTCAAGAGCTTGCCTCTATAAATAGAGAACCCACCTCTAATGCAAGGTGCACGAAACTATATTTAATCTCGAGTATAGATCGGATTGTGTATGGACTAAGGCGTTAGAGTGTAACTTTGTTTTACAGGTCCTTTGTACGTTGGTTACCGAGTCCAAGCTTCGCGGATCCAAGCTTTGATCAACTTTATGATCAAACAATCTCTAAAACATGGATTTAATATAAGTTTAATGCCTAATTCACTCCAAAATGCGTAAGATAAAATTTAAGTGTGTAACGCATCCCAAATTCTCCTCAAACTTTTCAAACGTGTCTGATTTCACCCCGAGCATCCTAAACTAACCATCAAACTTCTAAAAAAAGGACCTCCAAAATAAAAAAAATATAAAATAAAATAAATTACCTACCTTGAGTGTCAATTCTAACGAGTGCAATCTTGGATCTCTACTACAATAGAGGCTGTTTTGAGCCCTAACCATTTATTTTGAGTGAAAAAAATACTAAAAAATTTCCCAACCAAATGTAAACTTAGGACAACTAACCAAAATACACCAATAACAAAGTGAAATAGCTTGATTTCAATAAAATTAAGCCAAGCAATGAACACTACGAGAATCTTCTTCTGCCATGAAAGTTTGGGCGACGAAAAAAAATTCGTTGTAAAAAAGCAGCTTAGCGACGAGCAAAAAGCATTCTCATGCTTCAGTTTGGAAACCTCTTTGCCTACTAGATTCTTTCAACCACATGATTTAGGTTGAGATCCTCATACATTTCCTAAAAAAGCACATCTCACAATCAAATAGTCACTTATAAAATAAGCCATTTTTCTCAACTGGTCTAAGCACGTTTTTTGCTCCTCTTTGATCATTAATTACCATCGAGGTTCTCTTTGATAATCATTTTGTATCTTGTTTTATGTTTTTGAGATTAAGTTAGTAAACATTATTTTTCACCCCTGTATTTATTTGCTTTACGTAGTTTTAAAAATTTTGCTTTTGTTTTTGAAATTTACGTTCTAAAGAACACGTGAGCAAACAAATATAATAAAAAAAATTGTCGAGCTGATGTTTTTTAATTTTTAATTTTTTAGTTTTTGCTTGAAAGTTTTGTTGATAAAATTTGCACGCCTAGGATGAGAAAATTTGGATTTCGCTTATGGTTTAAAAGTTTCGATTTATTCCTTATAACCGTTGGATTTTTAGTGTGTAAAACAAAGTGAATTTTGAATGAATGGAGGAATTTAATTACATTTCATTTGTCGACACATTCGTAATTTTATATGTGTTAAATTTCTCAAATGAGGAGTTGTTTTTATATTTAAGTGATAAAGTTATATGTTACATATGTAAAAATGTTACATGTGTTAAGGTTCCTTGTGAGATATTATATGTTTGGACAACTATATATAGTTGTTGTTTTCCTTAATTTGAGATATCCAAGCATACCACAATTTGGCACTCTCCTCCTCTCACAAGAATTCTCTTCTTAATTGGTTTGGTTCGTCTTGTTTGTGTTGAGAGCAAGTGTACGAGTTTGCTGTTCTACCAGAGTTAGTCGTTGTATCCTGTTTAGACGATCGCTACAATCTGCTAGCAACTTGTGCAGAGCTAATATTTATCTTCAGGTTAACGCTATTGAAACATGTCTCGACTATATTCAAGTTCTAGTGTTCATTGAGCTATCAAATCCTGTATTTGTTTGTAGCCAGTTACGTTGTAATCTATTTGCCAGTGTTATTCAATTTACATATACAGCGTATATGTACCCAACAATTTGAAGACAAATATCTAATGTCTGCAAGCACTTCCACCAATGCTTCTTCGATGATGGAGTCGACCATTGTCAAAACTCATGCTGAAAAATTAGAGAAGTTCAAGGGAGAAAACTTCAAAAAATGGCAACAGAGGATGATCTTCTACCTCATCACCCTAAATCTTGATCACATCCTAAATGAGGTATGCCCAACTACTCCATTAGAAGCAATTACCCCTGAAAATAAAACTACCAAACAAGTATGGATGCATTCAGATTTTGTTTGTCGCAACTACATTTTGAGTTGCCTGGAGGACACCTTGTATAATGTCTATTACAATACATTTGATACTTTAAGGCAATTGTGGGAGACATTAGATAAGAAGTACAAGCTACAAGATACTGGTACTAAGAAATTCTTTGTTGGAAAATTCTTAGATTATAAAATGGTTAATACCAAGTTGGTAGTTAATCAATTGGAAGAATTCCAAATTATCATAAGTGATTTGTAAAGTGAAGGATTTGTCATTAATGAACCATTCTAAATTGCTGTTGTGATGAAGAAATTGTCTCTTTCTTGGAGAGAAATTCAAATGTTATCTCAAACACAAGTGAAAGGAATTGTCAATGGAAAATCTTACTGTGAAACTCGACATTGAAAAAGACAATAGAAAGGGAGAAAATAAAACAATTCAAGAAATTGAGTAATTGCCTGTCTTGTTTATTCATCTCGTGTGGTATAATTAAATAGTACAATGATTACAACCAATTTGCATGATTTAAAGATATACAGGTAAAGTAAGCAGTTTAGATACATAGTGAAGATATACTGCTTAGATACAGTTAACATTAACATGCCCCACAAACTTATGACACCTTTGAAGGATTTGAAGGAGACAAAAGTTTGGAAGATAGAAGATGAAACTGATCTATAGTGTGAGGATTGGTGATAAGTCTGCAAGTTGTTGCTCAGTAAGAATATAGTGAAGGCAGAGATCCTTACAAACAACTCATTCACGAACAAAGTGAAAGTCAATTTCAACATGTTTTGTGCGGGCATGGAAGACTGGATTAGATGGCAGCCAAATTAAGGATTGATTTTCACACCAAAGTGTTGGGGCAGCAAAGAGAAAAATGTAAAGATCCTTACGTAGTTGGCAAAGCCATGACAACTCAGCAGTAGTTGCAGCCAATGCACGATATTCAGCTTCAGTCACGAGATACAATGTTTACAATGGAAAGTCACGACATATAAGACGCTGACATAATTCTATTAAGCAATTGCTCTCTAATTGAGTAATTTCCATTGATTATGTGAAATCAAAAGAGAATGTTGCCGATCCTTTAACAAAATGATTGTCATGAGAGCAAGTTGCATATAAATTGAGAGAAATGAGGCTAAAGCCTATGAAATGAAGTATTTGGTGGTAACCTAACCTAGTTGATTGGAGGTCACAAGATTTAGGTTTAATGGGCAAACTAGCTGGATAATTCATAATTGACACACTAATAAACTTATAGATTCTTCCCATTTTTATGATGTTACATGATTAAGTGTGTGATCTTTTGACGTTAAGGTCATATTTATATCTTAATTACAAGAGGGTAATGACAGAATACTCTGAATCAATATCACCTATTGAAGCGTGTCCCAACAGTATTAATCAATTTTTGGTGTTCATTGAGCTATCCAATTCTATAATTCTTTGTAGCTAGTTACGTTATATTCTATTTCTCTGTGTTATTCAGTTTACATATACAATGTATATTTACCCAACAATGGTTTGGTTATAAACCATTTTTTACCCACCTGAAAACTCGTTAGTTTTCTTTATCTTTTACTCAATGTAAGTATGATATTAAATCTCCGTCGATATCTCGATATTTCTATGTATCCATGTTTCGACATCGACATGAGGGGTAAATCGACATTTCTATAATTTTACAAAAAAATCGACAAAATATGAAAAATATCAACAAAATCTCACTAATATAGATATAATAATAAAATTAATTATTTTAAAGTTATTTAGAAAGGATGAAATTCTTATTTGTTAATTTAAATATTTTTTACGTATTTTTTTAATTTTATAACTTTTCCAGAAATATCTATCCCATCGACATTTTGTTGATATTTGCATAAACATTTCTATGAAATTGAAACCTCGACATTTTCATCGACATCGACATTTAAAACCTTGAATGTAAGCCCTAATACAATAAACTAACACATTAGTTCATTGTCTATAAATTGAGAACATGATAATGTACAATATGGTAATGTCTTATAACCACAAGGACAATTTGTGAGATTTGACGAGACCATAAAGATCAAATTGAAACTATTTTATAAGAACGAAATTTAAACTAAATCCAAACAATGTTTACAGTGTTTTGAGAATGAGATTACAATGTTTACAGTGGGTCCACCATTTAGAAATGTATCATCTAAATGAATGAAAAAATTGATTACCATTATTTATTATTATTATTTTATTTTAAAGCTTGATTACCATTCCTTGATTCCCATTCCCATCATCATGATATGCAACAAAATTAGGACTGACTTGGAGTGAATTTGCCGCAATCAACTTTGTTTGTTGGTTTTTATTGCAGCTTTACTCCGCTAATTATGCTGTTCATTTTCTGCGTTTACATCCAACTATCTTATATGTCTACTTTGTGTATTTTTTACTCCTAAGTTTTGTTGCATAAAGTTTGAAAAGGACAATACATTTATTCAACATTTTCATAATGTTCACAGTACATAAAAAGTAATTTATACCAAATGTACTACTTAAACTTTAAACAAATAATCATTTTGATTATTGAGCTCTTAAAATACAGTCCATCAGCTTTAAAAAATAATAATTTGGTCATTACTATTATTTTCCTACCTTACCTAACATCCAATCCATTACTTGCCTCGTCTAATCATATACATATCTAAAGCTATGTCATCTATTTATTAAATAATTAAAAAAAAAATAACAAAAAGAACTCTTGACAATTTCTTCTTTAAAGTTTAGAGGTCAAAATAGATAATTTGAAAGTTTAGAGACAAAATAAAATATAAATTTTAAAGTTTAGAAACCAAAATGAGATTTAAACCAATAGGGTGAGAGGCAACATCAAAATAAAAAACTAAAGAGAAGCTTCGAAAAGCAATTAGCAAAATTGATTGCTTTAGACAATAAATCATATGAATCATTAAATTGGAAAAGAGATTAAATTAAAACAAGTGATGATTACAACTTGATAAACAAAATTTCAAAATCTAGTTTACAAGAACTACTAATCAATTTTACAAGAACAATTTGCTGGCAACCCCAGAATTGGACTGTACAAAAGTGGAAAATAAGAACACAATGATTGACTATGATGCTTCATCATTGGCTAAACTATGATCATTGAGTGTGGTATCAATGGCTGTATCAGGCTTGGGCATAGCATCGTTCGTCTGCCGAGCAGAGATTACCCGATCGAGCGTTTCATCGGGAACTGGAATTCCCGTGGTTTCCAGGTCTGCTACAATTGCTATGGCTGCATCTAGCTCCCCAAGATCAAGACACAGGGTGATAACCTCATCATATAGAGGGCTGTAATACAGAGATACACATTTAGACATATATACTTTTTTTCTGGCTAAACATTGGCATTCACAATGCAAAAATATTACAATAGTTGAAAGTTTCAATTTTATCCTTTATGGGTTATATTTTTTCAATTAAGTCCTTACTATCACTATACATTACAATGAAGTAATGTTACTTCATTAATGAATTTTAACTCCTTTGTCCTCTAGTACTTTTCAAATTCTTAATGGAAAGGGCTCATTTCCTTTATAAAAAGGGTGAAATAATGATATAACAATCAAATATAACTTATTGATCGAACACCGTATTTTAATTTAATGATTTAATGAATTGAACTTGCAAATCCATGAAATAAAAAACATGAACCACCTCACATGCAGAAACAGGCTTGTCAAAGAAAATCGACTCATTAAAAAAACATAACTATACTAATAACTGGTTACCTTTTTAAATTTTCATGTCATGTGTGCAGACTTTGATTTAAAAAATCCAATACATTGAAGATAAGATTCATATTTTAAAAAGTAGACACAGAATAAAAAGGAATGGCATATAAAGATAAAATCAATCATATGTCTAGCTTCTACACAATAACAAAATTCATATTTCAATCAGATTGTTTTACTTCTTCATTCTTTTGAGGGGTTTAAGACCTTGATAAATGAAGAAAAATAATCAGACCTGCCAAAAACATAGCCAAGACTGTGTGTTGTCTGCAAGATCTTCAAAAAAGCAGAGGGTAGAGGAGACCTTATGGCAGCTCGCAAGATCATCGCACAGTCGCCAATTGTTGGTGTTCCACCCAATTCAATCACCTGTAATAAAAGTCAATTCTTTCTCAATAGTAAGTGGAAAGTTGAAGAAAGAATAGCCAATAGCTATGTAAAGAAGAGTGTGCAATATTCTTAATGCTACTAAGTCAGAGGTCAAGACAAACAATTTTAATGGACATGATTTACCAAGGAAAATTCAGATACAGCAAATACGCCTATCAAAACTACGCCCAAGTAGAGCTAATAAAGGTTCATTCATAAATTACTCAAATGCCGATGGAAAGTTTTCTCTTTATGAAAACAAAGAAAAAACAGAGGGAATAAAGATAATAAAAGGACAATCCCAATAGAAAGTAAGGAAGCCAAACAAAAAGGGTAGAGAGAAATTGCCTTGTGCATAATTTTAGTAGCCAACTCCACTTCCCATTCCTGTGACCACCTCCTGGGAGGTCTGTTCTTAAGTTCTCTCTCCCAAGTCCAACCCCAAACATCAGCTATTGTGTACATGTCCGATACATCAAAGACTCTTCTCTTTCGCAACTCTTTAAATGCCTCAAATATATCTTCAGGAAACCAGTCTTCATCACGATCATCCTGCATCCACACATTAAAGTAGGAAAATATGTAAGATACAGATCCCAAAATTAGTAGTTACTGTTACGCAATGTAACAGCTCTTTTTTTTCTTCCCCACAAAAAAGTCTTGCGTTCCTTCTTTTAGTTTATGAACACTTTATGTTGGAAATTCTTCTTGTATGCCTTCTTCCCAACATATTTATAAAGTTTTCATAGATCATATTGCTCCACAGATAACCAATTGCCAAATGAAGTAGAAATAAAAACAGCAAGAATGAGAGTTGAACTAGAAGTTGTGAGATCTTATACCTCGAGTGATGCTCGAGAACTCCTCCTCCTTGACTTTTTGGATGTTGTTGTGGTTTGGTCGACGTCTTTTAACAATTGGACACCAATCATTTGAAGAGGCTTCTTAGCTTCAACTTCCTTCTTAATAACTCTTTCACCATCTTGATTCTCAGTTTGTTCTACCTCCTCCTCTTCCACTTCTTCTTCTTCAATCTCCTTTGCACCATCTTCTACAATGTCAACATCATCCAGAGAATCAAGAGGTTCTGATTTATCGTCTTCAGATGGTTTAACACTATTATTGTCCAAGCCTTCTCCAAGAAAGCGGCGTTTCCAGTACTCTGTATTTCCTTCATGTAGCTTTATTCGTGAAATTAGTTCATCCAGCTCTTCATCAACCTGAAGATATTAAATACTTGTTAACAAAAAATCTTCAATGGCTCTTAATGTTTATTTAAAAATGAACATCAAATGACTTGTTAAACCTCTTCTTCCTCCTCCTCAACGGGAGGAACCCAAAGGGGCCGACCACGAGACCTATTTATTCTCCTTGCTTTTTGAACACGCTGATAAAGAACATTTCTAGTTCCATCAATTGGTAAACCTTGTGCTTCTAATTCTTCTTTCAATTCTGATACAATCATCTTACTTGCAGCCTTTGGCTTTAAAACATTTTGGTCGGGACCCTTTATAATTTTCTTCAATCTCTCCTCAACTCTATGATAATCAGCTTCAGATGCATCCCCAAGAGCTACAAGTCCTTCATTCTGCAAGGTTTTCAAAATCTTTCGGTGGTACATCTTCCAATCTTCTAGACATCGTTGCTTAAAGGATGTTTCCATTGGATTTGAATAAATGAATCCATCTGCATCAGGATCTAGAGGAGTTTTTCCTCTTCGGGGGACCCACCTCTTGCGTTCTCCAGTGAGTCCACCCTCTTCAATGTATCTGATTCACATGGAAAGCTGGTTCATACCACTTTAAATAGAAAGGATCCAAACAAACTGCAACATGAAACTTTCATACTTTCCATGCCCATACATTTTTGTCATTTGGATTGGTAATTTCAAGCTTGTAGCCCAAGAAAATCATCCACAAAAAGAAAGCATGTTAAAAATTCATTATAATTCCACGTGAACTTGAGTTATCTCATCCTAAGTCAATAATTATAACTCAACATGATTACACAAGTCAAATATTAAATCCCAGAACAATTTTCTTTTTAGCTGATAAAAAAAGGACAGGCTATGTAAAATTCACAGAAGAAGGCACAGTGAGTAGCAGCTTAGTGGTCATGTATTTCCATGGTTCGGTCTTAGTGTCAGTAGCTATTATTTCTGCGGTTTTTGCTGCTGGGATAATTTTAGTTGTATATTTCTCCCTTAGGCGCTTTGCTTTTTTTCTTTTTTTTGATAAGAAACTAAACTTTCATTGTCAAGAAAGTTTGTTTATCAATGTTTTGTTTTGACTATTGTAATTTTCAGGATCTTTTGACTTTATCATGGTTGCTTGTTTTTCAATCTATTTGGGAGTTTGTACCATTCGACATTTTTTTTCCCTTTTCATCTGGCAATGACAGTTTGTTTCTTGTTAAAGAAAAAAAAGGTATTACCGGTTTGGTATCACTCTGCTGTGAATAAATAAAACAAGTCCTACCAAATTGATCTAATATTGAGATATAACTCTTTCTCGAGGGAATTTGATTAAATTCTAAAAGAGAGAATAGCCAAAATTCTTTAAAGTTGTCAGGATCGCTCGTTAAAACTCACTAACCAATGTCGTTTTTTTAAAACAAGAAACGAAAGTTTAATTGATGAATGAAAATAATCAAAAACAAATTCAAAGATTCAAACTCCCGTAGGAGCGAATCAAATAAACAAGAAAACAAAATAACGAAAAGGAAATATAGAGAAAAGGGCATTGAACTAGGAAGAAAAAATTAACGCACTTCAAGAGTCACAAATGGAACCAGAGGGGTAATCCTTAAATGGAGAAGAAAGAGAATATCACCGAGAGATTTTGAATTTTTCCGGTTCAAAACATTCTACCCTGTTGAGATATCCATATATAAATTAAATGTACCCAACCCATCAGCTTACACTTTTGGGTTGAGTAGTGGTCTATTCATCCTTAACATGGTATCAGAGCGGGAGGTCCTATATTCGAACCCCTGCATTGTTGTTTCCTCCCCATTTATAATGATTTCCACTTGTTCGAGTCTCGTGCAATTATCCAAGTCCACAAGTGAGGGGGAGTGTTGAGATATCCATATATGAATTAAATTTACCCAACCTATCTGCTTAAGCTTTTGGGTTGAGCGGTAGTTTATTCATCCTTAACACACCCATATCTTGCTCTTATCATGGTAGATTCTTTAATTCCTCAAATCAAATTTATGACAAAATACCTTTGACTACGTTAATCTAGATCAAGCGAGCCTTTCAAGGAAAGAAGAGGGCCATGTAATAGTTGCAGCAAATTGCTTTTGTGGTCTTAAAAAACCCAAAGAACCCAAAAGAAAGAGAATGTCAACCACCAATAATTCAATGCATAAGGACGCTCCACTTTATCTATAGAAGCAATCAATTGAGTACTAAACAAATTAGCTCCTAGACAAATGAGCTTGAAATTCGCATTGAGATGAACATATAATGCAAAAAGAAGGCTGAAGCGCGGAGTTACGAAGCCTCCTTTGAAGAATATATGAAGTATTCAAGTTCCTTGCAATAAAATCCAAACAAAAACATTGATCTTCTCAGGACAAAAAGAATCCCAGGTTGCTGAAATTGAATCCCTTGATAAAAGAAGCTGTCCTCATTGATCAAGGATAATGATTTGACTGAAAATGAACAGGAGACCTCCAAATTCCAACGGATTTGATCATAATCACTTGATAAAGACACCAATGTCAACCCTCTCTCTTTCTTCACGTTTTACTTATAGCTAACTTCTTAACCAGATTACAAACCAAGCACACCCTACCTTGTACTATTTACCTAAGGACCGTACCTGATAACCATGAAGTCTTATATCAAGTCACACACACTCATTACAAACCAAGCACACCCTACCTTGTACTATTTACCTAAGGACCGTACCTGATAACCATGAAGTCTTATATCAAGTCACACACACTCATTTACATCACAAAGTAACTTCTGGTCATGCCAACTCTCAACTCCCTCATAAACCCATACTATTATCATATTTCCCATTCTACCATAGCTTAGTTCAGATATGGCTGTATGTGTACAATTAGATAATGTCTTTGGTTCATAGACTTCTCAGTCTGATCCTAATATTATGGAAGTTCTGATACTATAGGAGGATCAAGTAGCTATTGGTGCAACGTGAGAATTGCAAATTTCTAGGTTTTTGTCTTGAGAACAAGGTGGTTCTTTCGGTATCGGTAGTGATAGAACCCTATTACAAGTGTACAGTAAGAAGAAGATGGGGAGTGAGTCTATTGAGTTGTTTGCGTGACTGTAAAGAGTGGACCCCATAATAACTAGTAGTAGAAATGATAAGGCAGGAAAGGGGATTGAAGTCAGCAAGTATTTAAGGAGTTCTATTTATTGAGTGGGCACTCTTTTGTGTGAGATAACTAGGAGTTCAGAAGAGGAAGGGAGTTCCCCATTCCTCTCTTGCTCATGTACCACTCTCCTGGAATAAATAAAACTAGTTTACCACAATCTTCAGGGGAAACCACAAAAGAACCTAATTCTAAGGTACAGATTGGAGTAGGACGAGTTTTGCAAAGCAACACCCAAATCCCAAGCTTTTGAAGGGTGAGACACAAAAGAGAAAAAGGAAACAAGATATGTTACTGGATGACAAAACAAGGAAAAGAAAAGAGTTAAACAGAAAGAAAACACATGAAATACATTGAAGAAAAAAGTGTTCAAATAAATAAATAATAGTGGAGCATCCTCCAGAACACCAAGGTGCATGCTCAAGTCCAATTTCTTCATCCACCACCAAAGGAAATTGTAGAGACTAAGGTTGGAGAGAATCCAATATGATGTATTCTCATTATTAAAGTCTATATATATATAGACAAATATACAAGGTTGACCTAATCCTATAAGGAGAAGGTAAATGACAAATTAATATTAGTACAAGTATATAAAATATACTAATCTATATACTCTAACASWMMCMMT
>NW_019104568.1:644834-666086 GCF_001995035.1 Momordica charantia
TRKYAARYYRCCAGCAGTTATGGTGTGGCTCATCCAAATATTTTCAGAGCAACTCTTTTGTGAAATCCTTGCTGCTTGGAGTTCATTTCTTTGTAGCCAGATTTAAGTTAGAGGAATGAGCGGTTCTAATTGATATAGTGTGTGGCTGTTGTTTATTGTAAAAGGTCAGTAGCAGTTTCCATTGTTTGTTTTTGTAGGTTTTCTTGTGTGAAATTTGGCCCAGGTAATGTATATTCTTGCCTTGTTTTTGGTTAAAGGGCGTGAGTTATATTTTGGTTTTCTGAAAAGAGTTCACTTTGTGTAAATTTCATTTTTATCAATGAACTGTTTGTAATATAATCACGGTGTAAATTGTCTTCCCTTTTTTGTAACTATGATTTATCTTCACTTATGACCTATTGGAAAAGTTTTTCGTAACTTCCTTTGGTTTGGGTGCATCTATTTTCCTTTTTTATTCTCATCAGTGAAACTTTTTTACAGAAAAAAAAAACCAAAGAAAAAAGGAAAAAGAAAAGGGTTCAGAAGGTTTTAGCTGATATATTGTATACATGTTTGGATGATATTTTGTAACTTTTCAATTTCATAATGAAAAGTTAGTTTCTTAAAAAAAAGACAAAAAGAACAAGGACTATTACCCATGAACATTTACCCTTTCCCGAAATGAAGAAAATAAAGAAACTCATCATATTCAAACAAATTTATCAAGGTGGTACTGAAGGAGTACATAAGAAAAAAGCTAAAGAGAGAGGTAGAGACATAGAGTTGCAGCAGATTACTCTACAAATAATCTACCAAGTACCACCTTGCAATGTAGTCTATCTCGTATCCATGTTCAGCTTCTTCCTGTAAAGGTTCAATCCATGAGCTCACCAGTGATCGATACTTTCTGCTCAAAATCATGGCTCTTTGAGGAATCTGTTGGTTATCTCTAGCCATAGCTTCTAAAGCTTCTAAGAGCTCTACAACTCTACCTGCATAAACAAGGGATATCAGTTCAGAGGTTGTCTCATGGCTATGGGAAATATATCAGAAAGGATTCTGATTGGAACAGTTAGTTGAAATAGCTGATCAATCAGCGGCTAGTAGGTCAGGAACACTCGAACCCAAGGTTTTGTCATGGCTATGGATAATCACTCTGTTTATTATGTTACATTAATGGCAGCAAGTCCAGAGGCTATTAGTAAAATACTAGTAAGCAGCCTTGCTGAAAGTGTCGTAAACAGTACAACAGAAAACAAGACAACTAACTTTCTGTATTAATGTAAACTTAATAGGCTTCCATGCTTCCTGCATTTACTTACCATCCGTCAATTCCTCGACACAACTAAGAAGAAAAAGAATACCATTTTTTTTTTCTAACAAGATACTAACTTTTCGTTGAAGATATGAAAAGGAACAAAATGTTCAAAGATACAAACTCTCGAAATAGTGAAAAGAAAAGCAGAAAAACAAGAGAATAAAGTAAAAAACATGGAACTACAAAGTGTTAAATTATAGTTTTCCTATTTTATTTAGGTTAGGGTTTTATTGTTCTAATAGGTAAGTATTTCCTTATCCTAACAGAACTTTTTAGTTTCTTCTTTGTGACTGCTATTTATATAGGCTTGTATCAATCATTTGTGGTAATCAAGGAAGAATTATTTTCTTTTCTTATCGATTAACACAAAGGATTAATAAAAGCACCCCAATTGTTAAAAATAAGAACAAAGGAATAATTTGAAAATGAATCCACTAGAGAACACATAAGAAGCCTTGGACTTAGCAGAATTGAGATATCCTAGCGTGGATCTATGCTTTCCTTCGAAGACCCTCAAGTTTCTCTAGTACCATAACTCTGAAGAAAACTTTTCACAGCATTAATCCACAAAACCCGCACCATGGAAGAAGGATGAAGAAATCCGCATAGCAATTAGACCAAATTAGCTTCTGCCTTGTAATCCAAAATCCAATCAACACAAAATTGAGAAAATAGAGAAGAACACCCAGTAGCAGCATAGGAACAATGGAAAAAAAGATGGTTCAAGTCTTCCCCATTTTCCTTACAAAGAACGCAAATAGACGGAAGTAAAGCAGAAGAAGGTAGCTTTTTCTGAATAACATCCACTGTATTAAGCTTCCCATGAAGGAGAATCCAGGAAAACACATTAATCTTTCTTGGACTCTTCGATTTCCATAAAGCAACAAAAAGATCTTTAGGCATTAGAGCAATATTTTGCAATCTGCTTAAGGATGCAACAGAAAACAAACCAGAAAATTCCAAAGACCAAATTCTTTGGTCAGCCTCATCACTAACCGAAACCATACTTAAGATGGCCAGGAGATCGGCATATTCAATTAACTCGACGTCTTTCAAGGATCTTCTTGACCCAATATGCCATGGTTGTGTATTTCTGATGTAATGAGTAGAGCATTTATTCTGTTTGTAGTTTCGGTTAGAAGTTAGCTGTTAGTTTTTAAGTTTTAGTTATTTTCTATTTAAAGGCAAACTAGCCGTTAGCTTCTCTCTCTTTAAATAGCCCTCTTCCAGGGAAGAGGGCAGAATGAAATAAGATTCCTCTCATCATTGGTATTACAACAAATTTGGTATCAGAGCCCTAAATATAGCTTAGGGTCTGATGGCTGGAAACATGCAGTTAACCCCAGCAAAGGACCCGCTGCGGATTCTTCTACCCCTCAAATTCTGTCTCCGAAATCAACCACCAACCGATTGTTGTTGATGGAAGATTCCCTAGGCGAAGTTCGATCAAATGTCCAGGATATCCATGCCTTGTTAGAAAATCTTGGCAGACAACTCGAACTCATTTCAGACAAACAAGAACGGCTTCGAACGGACCTGCAGCATACAGGGGAAGCAATCGACCAAGAAACCAACCTCGACCACCCGAGCCTCCAAGAAATTGTGACGGACGCAACCGAAGGAATCAAGAACTTCAAGTAAGAATTCAAGATTCTGATGATGATGAAGGTTTTTTCCAGCAGCACTCTCGGTTTGCTAGGGATGAACTCAATGTTGAAAGAGGAGGCGTCCGTACTGACTTCAAAATGAAGATCGACCTTCCTACATTCAATGGGAAAATGGATGTAGAGGCCTTTCTGGACTGGGTAAAAAATGTTGAAATTTTTTTTGATTACACAAACACTCCGGAGGACAAGAAGGTCAAGTTCATGGCGTTCAAAACTTCAATCTGGCGCCTCTGCTTGGTGGGATCAGCTCGAGATTAACCGCCGACGCCTTGGCAAGCGGCCTATTCGTAGTTGGCCAAGAATACTGCGCCTCATGCGTGAGCATTTCTTGCCTCCCAACTTCGAGCAGCTTTTGTATCAACAATACCAGCGGTTAATCTCGAGTGGAAGACTAGATGACCCAGCTAAGTCGTTTCCTTTTAAAACTCCTGAATCCTCATCTAAACGTGGCACTAATCCTTATGTTCGCCCTGCATTGGGCAAATGTTTTAGGTGTGGATAGGTCGGCCATTTGTCCAACGAATGCCTCTAGCGACGTGCCTTGGCTTTGGTCGATGATGAAGATACTCTGGAGAACAATATTGATCTTCCAGTCGAAGATGATCCCACCTATGTCGAGCCCGACGATGGAGAACTTCTGAGTTGTGTCGTCCAAAAAATTCTCCTCACACCAAAAGTGGAAGTGCAGCCCCAAAGAAACTCCCTTTTTCGTACCCGGTGCACAATCAATGGCAAGGTAAGTAGTGTAATAATTGATAGTGGTAGTAGTGAAAATATGGTCTCCCAAAAACTAGTGACTGCCTTATAATTGAAAGTTGACCCCCACCCTCACCCTTACAAAGTGTCTTGGATACGAAAAGGTAGCGAAGCCACTGTTTCTTTCTGTATGTACCATCCCCCTATCTATATGAAACCAATATAAGGATCAAATTATCTGTGACGTTTTGGAAATGGATGCCTGTCATGTCTTACTTGGTAGACCATGGATGTAACAACCGAAAAAAAAAAAAAATATATATATATATATATATTTAAATTATTATTTTTTAGTTGTTTTCTTTATTTTCTCAAAGATATACCTTTTTGTTTTAAAAAGTATTTTTAAAAGATAATTTGTTCTTAGAATTTAAAAAAATAAAAAGAAAGAGTTTTATTAAATCTTTATCTTTTTATGTTATCCTTTTTAAATTAGGATTCGTTAGGGTTTGTTATAAAAGCTCTTAAACCCTAGGTTTTATTTTCTTAAACTGTTAGACCTAGTTTTCTCCCCAAGAGAAAAAGAAAAAGAAAGAAGAATAATTTTGGTATTTTCTCTCAAAGATCGGTGAGCTTTTTTCTTTCTCATTGTTTTAGTTTTATTCTTCTTGATCTGTAGTTCTTTAATTCAATTTATTGAGAAAAGTTTTGAGATCTTTGTTTTTATAATAAAAGATTTTAAGGACTTTTTACCCTCAAAATTTTCCAGAATTTTTGGTTTGAATCTTTTTGTTTATGAGACTGTTTTTACATAAAAAGTTTACCTATTTGTATCCTATAAATTATAGTTGGTTGTTATGATTTTTACATAAAAAATTATATGTTTTTACTAAGTTTTCAAGGTTTTCTATAAAGTTTTCAGATATGATTTTTCTATAAAATCAGTAAATTGTTAATTGTTTTATGGAAAATTCTTTTTTTTTTTTTTATAATAAACAAAGAGAGTTCATTCATCAAGCCGTGGAGCCCAAAAAAAAGGCAAACAACCTAGAGGCAGAGGGTCGAGGAGACCCCCTCCAAAGAACCTATACAAACAAAGTATTCCAACTCTGTAGAGTCGAAAGAAAACCGTAGTTACAAAAAACCTTCTTGTGGATCGAAGCCCACCAAGAAGCAGTGTGTTTAATATTCTCACAAAAAACCTCTAGAGAAACCTCTTTCTCTTCAAACAGTCTGTAGTTATGTTCCTTCCAAAGAAGCCAAAGGAGAGCTCTAGCACCACAATTCCATAGAATGTAAGATTTTCCTTTGAGCAACAAACCACCAAAACCTTCCTCAATGAAGTCATCTATCTTCTAAGGGAAGCAGAGAGCCAAATGTAGGTGAGAAGCCAAAAAATTCCAAGCCGATGTTGCAAAAGTACAGTGTATAAAAAGATGGTCCACTGTTTCTACACTTCTAAAGCACATGATGCAAACGGAAGGTGAGAGATTCCAATGAGGAAGTTTCCTTTGGACTTTTTCTACTGTGTTCGTTCCTCTGTAATAAAGAGTCAAAAGGAACACCTTCACTTTTTTAGGGATCTTGAAATTCCAGATAAAAGAAGCTGTGGCTGCCTTTAGTTTCGGGGAGGGGGTGGTAAGGGCCTCAAAAGCCGACTTCACTGTGAAATCCCCTTTTCTGTCTGCAGTCCAGTATAAAGAATCATTTCCATGGCCTACCTCCATGCCTTCAAGTTTTCCGATGAAAACCGCTCAACTGTCAAGCTCTCTTTCAAACAGATTCCTTCTCAACCCTAAATCCCAAGTCAAGGATTTTGTATTCCAGCAGCTTGCTATAGTGAACTCTTTCTCATTTGAAATAGCATATAAGTCGGGGAAAGAGACAGACAATGGACAAGAGTCAATCCAAGTGTCTTCCCAAAATTTTACCGCCGCCCCCGAATTCACTTTGAAAGAGATGAATCTGCCAAAATCTGGGGAAACCTTTTGTACATCAATCCAAGGACGGCCTATTGAAGAGTTATTTGAAGACTTGGACCACCATCCAAGAGGTTCTTCCTCGTAAATAGCAGCGATAACCTTTCTCCAAAAACTATTTTTTTCGTTTGCAAACTGCCATAACCATTTCATTAAAAGGGCTTTGTTCTTGTGAGCTAAAGAACCGACTCCCAAACCTCCTCTTTGTGAAGGTAACGCTGTCCAAGACCATTTTACAAGAATCTCAATCGGTCTATAATGACCTCCATTCCAAATAAAGTCCCGCATAAGTTTTTCCATAGCTTCAATCACAGATTTTGGTGCTCTCAAAATCGAAAAAAAATATGTGGGGATACTATTCAGGACTGCTTGTGTAAGAGTAAGGCGTCCCCCTTTTGACAAGATCATAGAGTTCCATTTTTCCAATCTTTTGTGCATTTTTTCCATCACTGATTCCCAGAAGCTGTAATGCCTATGATTACCTCCAAGAGGAAAACCCAAATAAGTAAAGGGAAACGATTCTGTTTTGCAACCAAGGGTGTTTGCCCAATGGTTAACTTCTGATTTGCTGCAATTCACCCCAATCACTGCCGATTTTGCTATATTTAACGAAAGGCCCGACATGTGAAGGAAAATTTGGATGACACCCCACCATTTTTCCATATTCTTCTGTGATAAGGGGCTGAAGATTAAGACATCGTCAGCATACTGGAGATGGGTTACTTCTATGGCATTCGAGCCTATAGAAAAACCTCTTAGAATCTGTCTCTCATTACAAAAGTGAATCAGGCGGCTTAGGGCGTCACCCACAATGGTGAAGAGGGAGGGGGAGAGGGGATCTCCTTGTCGAAGCCCTCTTTGGCCAAAGTCTTCCTTTTTGGACATCCGTTTATGATAACTGAAAAGTTTGTAGAATAAAGGCACCCATGTATCCATTGTCTCCATCTCATGTCGAAACCTTTAGCATGTAGGGCGGCATCTAAGAAGGTCCAGTCCACTTTATCGTAGGCCTTCTCAAAGTCCAGTTTTAAAAGGAGACCTTTCTTTTTTTCCTTCCTCCAGTAGCTTGTAGCTTCAGTGCCACTAGAATAGCATCGAGAATATGACGCCCTTCAACAAAAGCTGCCTGGGCGTCGTGGATTATGTGAGGGAGCACATTTTTTAACCTACTAGCTAGAACTTTTGCTATGATTTTGTAAAGAGATGTGACCAAGCTTATGGGACGAAAATCTTTGACTGAAGTAGGATGATTCTTTTTTGGGATAAGACAAATATAAGTTTCATTTGTTCTTCTGTTGACTATCCCCTTCTCAAAAAAATCCTGGAACACTCTCTCCAAATCTGTCTTGAAAGTGTTCCAAGCTTTTTTCATGAACTCATTACTCATCCCGTCTGGCCCCGGAGACTTGAGTGTTCCCAAATCTGTCACAGCCTTTTTGATTTCCGCTACTGTAAAAGGAGCCTCGAGCTGCTGTCTATGATCTTCATGTAAAGGGGACCAATCCAGATTCTCAATCATATAGCATCTAGCTGTTGTAGTAGTGTATAACGCCTCAAAATAATTAAGGATTTCTTTCTCTATGTCTTCCCCAGAGGTAAGCGAGACTCCTTGATTAGAGATTATTCTTGGAAGTTTTATTTTATAAAACATAAAATTTTTCAAATTTAAAATCCCCAAATTACTTGTTTTGTTGAGAAACTTTTTGTAAATTTAGTCCATATTAATTTATGCTGATTCTTGTAATTTTAAAGTTTGCTATTGTTGATTTTAAAGGCTTTTTAACCCAGTTTTCAGATCTGGTTTTGTAGCCCTAAATTCATATTTTACTAATTGTTTTGCATAAAAAAAGTGTTTTGAATGAGAAAATTGGGTAGATAAGATTTGCTTAGTAATTAGTTGTATTTTAAATCCTTATATAGGATTTAAGGATTGATTTTGGATATTGGTTGTTTTTAGGCCTCTAAGTTGACAACTACCAAGGAAGAAGTTAATTAGATTCGTAGGATTTGTGAAAAAGGTAAGCGATTTACCATATCCTTTCGAAAAGTGTTGTAAGTAATTTTTCATATCCTTTCGAAAAGTGTTGTAAGTAATTTGTCATATCCTTTCGAAAAGTATTGTAAGTGATTTACCATATCCCTTCGAAAAGTATTGTAAGTAAAACTAAAATTTATTTTGGAGTTGATATGAAGATTTGAAATTGACATTTTGCATATGAAATTGAAGTTTTATTATGGATTTGAAAACTAATTTGGCAATTGATATTATGTTTATTTGTAAAGTATTTGAAGTATTCTTATATGATTTAATAAAGTTTTGTTTAGATTGATTTAAAGGTTTGAAATTGATATTTTGTTTATTTGTGAAATATTTGAAATCATGTTTTGGAGGATTGATAAAGTTTGTTTTAAATTAGTTCAATGTTTTGAATTAATTTAATATTGAAAGTAAGTATTTGTTTTGCATTTTATTTCAAAGATATTTTGATTGATTTGATAGGGCTATCCGGATATGCCATACTTTTGTTTTGAGGAACGTTTTGCTTATTTGGGGTAGTAGCCTAATTTGGAATTGATGGATTTCTGTTCTGGCTTATTGTGGGAAGACACTTTTGTGGTTTGGCATTCCTTGTGAATGAAGATTCATGTAACTTTTCTCTTTTTGGTTGAACTACTTATACTGATGTAACTAACTCTACTATTAGTTAGTTTGGTAGTTAGCGTACTGTTAGTTAGTTTAGTAGTTAGCCTTTTCTGTTTTTATCTGTACTGTTAGTTAGTTTAGTAGTTAGCCTTTTCTGTTTTTATCTGTACTGTTAGTTAGTTTAGTAGTTAGCCTTTTCTGTTTTTATCTCTTCTGTCAGTGGCCTTACTTCTATAAATAGGAGGCCCTTTTTATCATTTAAGGCATTCAATCATTCTAATAAGATTTGGATTCCTAAACCACACCAATTTGGTATCAGAGCAACCAACGTCCTTGGGGCTTTTGGTCTATGTCGGGAAGGAAGAATGCTCCGGTTGGAGGAGACTATTCGCTCGTTGATAAAGAAGCAGAGCCTACCACCGCTCTCTCTCCACGATCATTAACCATTCGCTTGCTAATGGTTGAAGGTGCTGTTGAAAATTTACAGCGGAATGTGGTAGAGATCAAACAGATTTTGAACGTCTTGGTAGACAAGATTGACAGATTGCAAGTACAGCAAGAACAGTCAAGAAAAAAGAATGGAAAAGATGTTGTAGATCAAGGAATTGTCATCGGTCGAGAGAAGAAAGGTCCAGCTCAAAGATTGTTCCAAGAAATCCCTCCCTGACCAAGAAACCCACCCAATTCACCAAAGACAAGACATATCTCAAACACCAGAGCCTGATGTCCGAAATCCGCCCCACCAATATGTCCAAGATCCTCTTTGCCTGCCCCGGTGGAATCAAGATTGGCGACATAATCAACCTCTTCCTCGAAGGAATAATCGTTTCCACCAGCAACAAGATTGGCAAGATACTTCTTCCAGCGATGAAGATGCTTATCCACAATGGAACGATGATAGGCGGCAGCATCAATGGCAGCACCACCATCATCGGCATCAAACTGACTTATGAAGGTTGATCTCCCTCATTTCGATGGCAAGCTGGATATTGAAGGTTTTTTGGAATGGGTGAAAAATGTAGAAAATTTCTTTGATTATATGGCAACTCCAGACCACAAGAAGGTCAAATTGGTGGCTCTAAAACTCAAAGGTGGCGCATCTACTTGGTGGGAGCAATTAGAGACCAACAGACAAAGATTTGGCAAGAATCTTATCTGCTTGGGAGTGTTAGAGTATATATTAGTATATTTTACATTCTTTTAAATAATATGTATTCATTTGTCCTTTACCTTCCCTTTCTAGGATTAGGTCAACCTTGTATATTTGTCTATATATATAGACTTCAGTAATGAGAATAAGATCTATCTAGTTCTCTCAAACCTTAGTTTCTACAGGGAGAAAATGAAAAAGCTAATGCGGGGCCGCTTCCTACCTATAAACTTTGAACAGATACTATATAATCAATATAAAAATTGTCGCCAGGGAACAATATCCATTGCTAACTACACGGAAGAATTCCATCGCTTAGGGCCAGGAAGAATCTTGGTGAGAATGAGCAGTACCAAGTGGCAAGATTTGTAAGTGGACTGCGCGCAGACATTAAAGAAAAACTCCAACTCCAACTCCAACCAATTGGCTATCTTGATGAGGCCATTGCCACGGCAGTTACCGTTGAAGAACACAGGCCAATCGGTTTCGTGTACAATATCAACGAAGAACCATTGGTGACTACCAAGCTCCATATACAATTGGACTCTAGTGACTTGACTGTCCATACACTTGAGTTGTTGTGTATCAAGTGTGTAATTTTGCATCAAGAACTTCAAGTGGATTGTTTTGATACCATATTAATATTTAGTATCGAAACACACCTCTTTATTTATTTTTTAAAAACAAACCTTACAACCTCAAACATAAAGAAAAAGAAGCTATATGAGAAAGGAAACAAACCCACCGGTAACAATCATACAAGGAGAGTTGAATAATATAAAATATGTCAGGATATTAAATATCCGAAGAATACTTTTTTTGAACAAGCAACAAGCTTTCATGTATATTTGATCCACAAAATCTTGGGCCTATTGGATCTTCTTGGATGGGCTTTTTCCATGTTTTTTATAAGAAAACACAAAATCAGAGATTTATCATGATTTTTTGGGATGACAGACAATGTATTCAAGAAGACCACAAAAATAGAGAAACAACCTAAGGGTGGAGGGTCAACAACTAGACAATAGCGGCCTTCCAGTTGCTATCTATCAAGTGTAGGCTACATTACAAAAGAATTTCTTGAGATTTATCCTGATAAAACTAAGTAGGCATACATTCGACCTTTTACAGGTTGTAGAACTATGTTCTTAAGTTCTGAGCACATTGCATAATTTGAGACATAGTATTAGTCATGACACCTAATTTAGAACAAATAAGCACGTAATGCCTTTATTTTTTAAGAAGTCCGTATCTTGTTAAAAAAAAAAAAAGTTCACTTAATTTTCTAACCTTGACAGTTATTCCTATTTTACTATAAAAGATCCAACACTACTTTATCTACTTAGTGAACTTTGTGATCTTTGTGTAATCTTTTAGTTTGTTAATACCAAGTCTACGGGCTGGTCTTTAGTTTTAGCTGAAGGGTCTAGTGGCCTGTTGGTTTCTTTTGTTTACTATTTTTTGTTGCGATATGTTTTTGGGTTTAAGTTGCTGGTTTTACACATGTAAGCGAATGCTATTTCTTTATAATTCTTTTTTTTTTTTTTTGATAACTAGGAGTCGGAACTTTGCTCCCATGTATCCAAAGACACCCATGCCCGCCCCAAGGCCCGGAGACCCGGGAGACATCAAGGGTGTTTGGTATTAAGCTCGCCAAAGGTTCAAACTTGAGACCTCTAAGCTAGTATGACCAAAAGACCACGAGCCCTTGCCAACTCGACTGCCCTCTAAAGCCAATATGCTATTTCTTTATAATTCTTTCATTTCATTAATGAAAGTTTCTTTTCCTTTAAACAACAAAGCGAGATCTTAGACAAAGCAAGATACGCACCTCATGAAATTATAAGTCATGTGCACAAATTTCTTTGGGAAGGTGTTGAAGAGGGAGGTGGCGCTCATCTGGTGAGTTGGAAAGAGGTTATGAAGCCTTTGCATGTGTGGGGTTTGGGTATCGGGAACTTAAGGCTTAGGATTTAGGCTTTCTTGGCTAAATGGTTATGGCATTTCCTTCATGAATCTAACGCCTTGTGGCGAAAAATTATTGTGAGCAAGTATGGACCGCATCCATTTGATTGGGTTTCGACAGGTGGAACTAAGGTGAGCAATTAAAATCCTTGGAAGGCTATCACTTTGAGTTTCCTTGTTTTTTCTCTGTCCATTCGTTCTGTGGTGGGGGAGGGTTGTAACACTTACTTCTGGGAGGATACTAGGAGATAAACCTCTTTGTCTCGCTTTCCCTCTTTGGAAGATTAAAGTTCCTAAGAAGATCAAGTTCTTTGGGTGGCAAGTCCTTCTTGAGAAAGTCAATACCTTAGATCGTATCCAGAGGATGTCGGCCTTTTGGTTGGGTCCGCAGTGGTGCGTTCTTTGCAAGAGTGCCTCAGAAGACCTAGATCATCTGTCGTGGAATTGTCAGTTTGCTCAGGATCGATGGTATCGTTTCTTTATGTGTTTTGGGATATCCTGGGTCCGTGCTAGGGATTGTAGGGCCTTGATGGAGGAGGTGCTTTTATACCCCCCTTTTCGTGACAGGGGTTGTTTTTTATGGCAGGCTGGCTTTCTAGCTATGTTATGGGGTATTTGGCTGGAAATGAATCATAGATTGTTTAGGCGGGTGGAGAAATCTGTGGATTATGTTTGGGATATTGTTAGATTTAACACTTCTTTATGGGGCTCGGTTTCTAAGCCCTTTTGTAATTATTCGCTAGGCCTTATTCTTTTGGATTGGAGTCCTTTTCTATGGAGGATCTCCTCTTTTAGGGCTGTTTTTTTTATTCCCTTTTGTAGTCTTTTTTATAGCTCTTGTATCTTTTTCATTATTCTCAATGAAAGTATTGTTTCTCATAAAATATATATATATATATATATATATATATATATACACACACACACACTCACACAAATTGATAGTATCTATAAAGAATCAAATAGGAAATTAATTTATGGTGTTCATTTTATTTGGTTAGAAGTTCTATGACTATGAATAACTACTTTTTACAAATAAAGTATTTCACGACCCCTTGCATGCATTGAATTTAAATTGGGAGCTTGTTTGACTTTGCAATTTTTGGCATGTCCAATGAGATATTTAATAACCACGAATACGTGACAAGAAAATCTATCAGAGTTCTTGTTCCTTCTTCAAAATCATAATGACAAGAAAACTAAGAAATTCTTATCACCAATAACAATGAAGAATGGATAAGTACCTTCTCTACATAAAGCTCGAAGATATAAAGAAAGTGGATCACCAAAATTTCCTTCATTATGCAAAGCTTTTGTTCCACCTTGAAAGGTTTTTAGTGCACGGAAATGCCTAATGGCTTCTCGTATGACACAATACTTGGTAAAACACTCTACCAAGAGCCTGAAAAAAAAATACAACTTATTATCCATCAATATAGAATATTAAAAAAAATGTTAGAAGAGAAGTAACAAAGAGTAAAAGCCTAAAAGACCTAATTTGCAATATAGGTAGAAAAGCAAACTTTTGATCTACATAATTCTTAAAAGAGAAGTTTTATCATTAATCTCCCATCTAACTAAATGAGATCGACCCCCTTCATCCATCCCCTACCATAGGAAATTCCTCAAGATCTTTTCTATACTATTACTCACCAACATCAGAATTTTAATAAGAGAAAGGAAGTAGGTTGGAATGCCCATTGAAACAGATTGAATAAGAATGAATATCCCTTCTTTAGAAAAGAAAGTCTTTTTCAAGAGGAGAGGAAAGACACTTCTGAATCTTTTCCAAGACAAGATTTTAGGACTCGACCTTCGGATTGTGGCCTATGGGGAGACCAAGATAAAAGGTCAGTAAATGAGGCACCTCACACCCCACAAGGGACGCCCAGGAACTCAACTTGGAGGGCTCACAATTGATGCTACAATCGAGATCTTTCCTCCGTTGATCTTAAGACCCAAAATAGATTCAAAGAAGCAAAGGAGTCAGTTGAGGGTTAAAGAAGAAGCTTGTCTCACCTGAGAGATTATATCATTCACAAATTGGAGCTGCAACAAACAAGACCTCTCCCTCCCCACATAGAAACACTCTATATACCCTTTCTCCACTCCAGTAGAAACAAATTTACTAAGGACGGCAACAACTAGAATAAAGAGGAAAGGGGACAAAGGGTCACCTTACCTCAAGCCCCTAGTTGCCAAAACTTTTCCCCTAGGTCTTCTATTAATGAGAAAAGAAAAGTTCGTATTCCACAGTTCCAAATCCAAGATCTCCACTTAAACCAAAACTTTTCTTCCACAGGATCTTGTCCAAGAAATTCTAATCTACATGATCATAGGCTTTCAGCTTTCTCAAAATCAATTTTGAAAATAATTCCTTCCTCCTTTCTCATCCTATAATCCTCGATGACCTCAAGCAATCTGATCCAAGATTTGTCTTCCAGTGTTGAAGGCCCTGTACACCATTAGGATGCTGTAAAAAGGACCAGGGAGCTATATTTTAGTTGATTTTGAGTTTGTTTCCTCTAATGAAGGACCAAATTCATGTTCAATTTTATCCATTACTAACTAATTTATCCTTTTCAATTACACGGCTAGGTGTAAATTAAATTACTTAAACTTTCAAAATTTGGTTCTTTTATAAATGTTTGTACAAAAGTTAATTAGATAATTTCATATAGGTAAAGATTAATTTAAATAACAGATTTAATTATCATACTCAAATGTTTCTCTTAGAAAGAAATTTAACACGATGACGTAAGAGAGAATTTTTTCCCTCAATTATCAAATGTCGTAATGATGTCCATACTTCTACTTTTATTTACATTATCAAGAAGCATATATTTCCATCTTTTGGCAGTCGGAATATGTAAAAGTAAAATGATGTAACCAAGGGCTTGCTATTTTGGAACCTTGCCCGAAGAAGATCCAAAAACAGCTTTCCTCTTGGAGGGAGCATTCTTCTCTAAGAGAAGCAAGCTAACCCTCGTCCAATTTAATCTATGCACCATTTCGACTTACTTCCTTTCATTGTTCAGGATCCCTATTTTTGTCGGCAAGACTCTAGAGAATGATATACTTTTTGTGCGAAAGTGTCAACAAGGGTGGAGTTCTTATTTGATTAAGTGGAAGGTAATGTTTGTGCACGTTGGACCTTGGGAGTTTGGGCATAGGTAATTTGAGATTGCACAATGAGGCCCCGTTGGCTAAATCCTCTAAGCAATGTCCATGCTTATGTTCGTGTCTTTTTCATCTGCAAACGGGTATTGGCTTTGGGCTTCTTACAGCAGGCGTTTTTCTTTGTTTCTCTATTCTATTTTGCCGTTGTTTTTTAAGCCTGTTTGTACTTCCTCTGGCTTTTGTCTTTGCCTTTGGTCCTTGGTTCTCTGTTACTTGGTTGCTTTTTCTTTTATTTTCGCTTCCTTTTGGAAACTTGTATCCTTGAACATTTTTCTTCCTTTTCATAATTTAATGAAAAGTTTGTTTCTTGTTCAAAAAAATTACAAAAAAAAAATTCTCCAAACCACAAAGCTTAGAACTGTCCCACCAGGGACTCCTACAACCTTCCCCTTGTTTCTTCTTTGTCAATGCCCAAATCACCACCCCAATCTTATGCCACAACTCAATTAACAAACCCCTTTTCTCGTAGTTATCAGTCTAACTAACCTACTTACATGACTAGCCTCCATTAACTAACTCATATGACTATATTAGACGCCTAAACTATTGTGGTGTTCAGGTCCTTGATTTAACAGTACAAGAAGTGATCCATCGATGTACACTTGATATTTGGTATGAATATAAGAATAAATCTACCAGACTACCACTTCAAACAAACCAAGGAGAGAACAAATTTCTTAAATTTCATGATTAACTAAAGTTCAACTTACGCATAGGTTCTCATGTTAGGCTGTAGACGCTTATGGTCTTCAACCATCATGCCAAGTAACTCAGCAACATCTTGCACCCTACTCAAAACAATGGAGCAAGAAATAGTAAAATAGTAAGCATTACAAACGTCAACATAAATAATAGAACAAAAAAGAAACAAACTTCCAACCAGTACGGAACAAAAACATTCTTATAACCACAATACAAGTTTTATTTATTTTCACAGGACCAAAAATATATCTGTCACACATAAATGGTAAACAAGGCAAAAAGACATCTAAGAGAATAAGTGAAATTTCCCTATTAACTGGTGGTTTTGGCTATTTGGAACTTCAAAATTCCAAAAAAGGTTAAATTCTTTCTTTGGTCTTCATTCTATAGAGGATTAAATACCGCATATAGACTCCACAGAAGGTTCCCTCATTGGTACATCGCCCCCTTGAGATGCTCCTTGTGTTCTTCAAAGGAGGAGAGACCCTTGACCATTTATTCTTGCATTGTTCGTTCACCCAAAAAAATTTGTTATTTTGTTTTGAACAAGATACGAACTTTTCATTGATTAATGAAAAGGAACAAAATTGTTGAAGGATACAAACTCCTAATAGGAGTAAAAAAGAGGAAAGCATAAAAATAGAACAAAAACTACAAAGGAGATATAAAGGCCTCCCAATTCATACAAATCAAATTAGGAGAATAGGGAAAGAAAGTATCGGAAAGAGCACACCATTGAGAAGCTTTAAATTTGGCAATATTGAAACATTCAACTGCTGAACAGCTGGAATCTTTGAATATCCTTTGATTCCTCTCAAACCATAACTCTGAAACAATCGCCTTAAAACCATTGATCCAAAGCAGATTAGCTTTAGGCACCAATCTAACTCCATTGAGAATCTGGAAAATGTTTCTAGCAGCCACACAGTCCCAAATCCAAGCCAAATTGAACATCTGGAAGAAGGAAAACCAACAGGCAGAAGCATATGGGCAGAAGAAAAACACATGATTCAAGTTCTCTCCCTATTCAGCACATAAAAAACAAATGGATGGCCGTAGAGTCATATTAGGGGACTTCTTCTGTAAAACCTCAGCTGTATTAACCTTGCCATGTAGGAGAATCCACATTAACATGTTTACTCGTTTTGGGCTACCCAAACTCCAAAGAGAAGATAAGTGAGCTTTAGACAATCGCAAATCAGCTCCTCCAAGCTTACAAAGAGGAGGAAACTGAGAAAAGACCCGAATTTTCCAAACTCCATCGACGAGCATCCATTTCCTCAGGAGTAAGCGGAGAAATACAAGATAGTAAATCCAAAAACTCTACAAATTCTTCATCTTTCAACGCCCTTCTAGTAATGATATTCCAAGAAGAGGATTCTCTATCCCAAGCATCCGAAACCGAAGAAAAGGAGGACGACGAGATATTGTAAATAGAAGGAAATCTTACCATGAGATGAGAATCACCAATTCACAGGTGATGCCAAAAGAGAGTTCTTTGACCATTTCCTAATTTGACATGAGAGAATTTCTATACCTTGTGCGATCATTGATTTTATTCCAAGGACTACAGCCCAATCTATGAATTTTAGGAAGCACATTCCAATTAAAACAGTCAGAACCATATGAACTGGCCACCACCCTACACCACAAAGCATCTGGTTCTACGCTAAACCGCCATCCCCATTTCGATAACAGCACACTGTTTCGCTTAAGAATACAGCCAATGCCCAAACCACCAGCTTCCATCGGAAGAGATGCAATGTCCCAACGAACTAAATGTCTCAAGGAGCCTTTCGAGGAGTCTCCCCACAAGAAGGAACGGATCTTTTGCTCAATTTGTTTACTAATCTTCACCGGAACCTGAAAAATAGAAAAATAATAAAGGGGGATGCTTCCAAGAACATGTTAGCACAAGGTCAATCTACCACCTTTTGATAAGTGATATCTCCTCCAACGATCAAGCTTCTTAGAGATTCTTTCCTGGACTGGAGCCCAAAAAGAATCAAGTTTAGGATTTCCTCCTGGAGGCAAACCCAAATATATAATCGGAAGGCGTTCAACTTTGCAACAGAAGGAGTTTGCAACTCGCTCTACCCATTGATCTTCCATATTGATGCCACACAAAGACGATTCCTCCCAATTAACTTTAAGACCCGATAACCACTCAAAGGCCTTAACAGCATCAAAAAGGATCTTGAGCATCCCCTCATCATCTTTACAAAACAATAGTGTGTCATCGGCAAACTGTAAATGAGAGACATGTATCGAATCCCTTCCCACTACAAATCCCTCAAAGACTCCCTTTAGATATATGCTGTCTAATAGAACACTAAGCACATCACTGATCAAAAGGAATAAAAAAGGAGAAAAGGGGTCTCCTTGTCTCAAATGTAACAACCGGAATATATATATATATATATATATATATTTAAATTATTATTTTTATTTAGTTGTTTTCTTTATTTTCTCAAAAATATAAATTTTTGTTTTAAAAATTATTTTTAAAAGATAATTTGTTCTTAGAATTTAAAAAATAAAAAGAAAGAGTTTTATTAAATCTTTATCTTTTTATTATCCTTTTTAAATAAGGATTCATTAGAGTTTGTTATAAAAGCCATTAAACCCTAGGTTTTATTTTCTTAAACTGTTAGACCTAATTTTCTCTCCAAGAGAAAAAGAAAAGTGTAGAGACTGAGGTTGGAGAGAATCCAATGTTCTGTATTTTCATTATTAAAGTCTATATATATAGACAAATATACAAGGTTCACCTAATCCTATAAGGAGAAGGTAAAGGACAAATCAATATTAATACAAGAATATAAAACATACTAATATCTATACTCTAACACTCCCCCTCAAGTTGGTGCATATATGTTAATCATGTCCAACTTGTTAGACAAATAATCTATTCGTGCTCCATTCAATGCTTTAGTAAAGATATCTCCTAGCTGATCTCCAGTCTTCACATACCCTGTAGCCACTAATCCTTGCTGTATTTTCTCACGTACATAATGACAATCAACTTCAATGTGTTTGGTTCGTTCATGAATACTAGATTAGATGCAATATGAATAGTTGTTTGATTATCACACCAAAGTTTTATTGGAGTGGTGATGCCAAATCCCAATTCAGTCAGAAGTTGATGTATCCATACTACTTCACACACCGACTGTGCCATAGCTCTATATTCTGATTCAGCACTCGAACGCGAAACCACGTTTTGTTTCTTACTTTTCCAAGAAACTAAATTACCTCCGACAAATACACAATATCCTGAGGTTGATCTTCTATCTTCCTTAAAACCTGCCCAATCAGCATCTGAAAAACATTCAATATTAAGATGACCATGATCTTTATATAACAAGCCACGTCCAGGAGCACCTTTCAAATAACATAGAATATGCTCCAATGCGATCCAATGGTCAGTCGTAGGAGAACTCATAAACTGACCCATAATACTGACTGGATAAGCTATGTTTGGCCTCGTAACCGTAAGATAATTCAGCTTCCCTACTAATCTCCTATACTTCTCAGAATCTTTCAACAACTCCCCTTCCTTTGTAAGTTGTAAATTAGGTATCATTAGGGTACTACGCGGCTTAGCAGCTAACTTTACTATTTCAGTTAACAAGTCAAGTATATACTTTCTTTGTGACAAAAGGATCCCCTTCTTGCTCCTTGTTACTTCAACTCCTAAGAAATATTTCAACATTCCCAAATCTTTGGTATGAAATTGACTATGAAGAAAAGACTTGAGTGATAGGATGCCTGATGAATCATTACCAGTAATCACAATATCATCGACATATATAACTAGTAAGATAACACCAGACTCAAATCTTTTATAAAAAACAGAATCATCTGACTTACTCTTCTTCATTCCAAAATTCTCAATCACCTGACTAAATTTTCCAAACCATGCTCATGGACTTTGTTTCAACCCATATAAGGATTTACGAAGGCGACATACCTTTCCATTCTCCCCCTGAGCAACAAAACCTGGTGGTTACTCTATATAAGCTTCTTCTTGAAGATCACCATGGAGGAATGCATTTTTAATATCAGGCTGATGCAAGGGCCAATGGTGAATAGATGTCAATGAAATGAATAACCTGACAGAAGCCAATTTAGCAACCGGAGAAAAATTATCAGAATAATCAATTTCGTAAGTCTGCGCATATCCTTTAGCAACAAGGCGAGCTTTCAAACGGGCAATTGATCCATCCGGATGAACTTTAACAGCAAACACCCATTTACAACCGATAGGTTTCTTTCCTGCAGGAAGAGACACTAAATCCCAAGTACCATTGTCATCTAAGGCAGTCATCTCCTCCAACATAGCAGCCCGCCAACCAGGATGAGACAAAGCTTCATGAACAGTTTTAGGAATAGATACATATTCAAGGGATGCAATAAACGAACAAATAGATGATGATAAATGGTTATATGAAACAAAAGAAGAAACAGGATAAGTACACTTACGCTTACCTTTTTGAAGGGCAATAGGAAGGTCATCACTCGTTCCTGGATCCACAGGCAAAGAAGTTGCTGGTATAGGACATGAATCCGTAGGAGGTTGCCGACGAGAATAAACTTGAGTAATAGTGGGGAGAGAAGGATCAGGCGCAGAGGGAGATGTATTGCTAGGAAGTTCTTCAGTAGAAGTAGAGACAATAGAATAGACAAGAAAGGTATCATCTTCCTGTGACTGCTCCCCCTGATTGGTACTCAAGAACGATGAAAAAGGAGTATTTTCAAAGAACGTAACGTCAGGAGAGACAAGATATCTATTGAGATCAGGACAATAATATCGATACCCTTTTTGAACACGAGAGTAACCAAGGAAAATGCATTTCAATGACTTAGGGTCTAATTTGGTAAGCTGGAGGCGAACATCCCGAACGAAACAAGTGCAACCAAATATTTTAAGTTTAATAGGAAATAAAGGTTGCGTAGGACATCGAGTATGATAAGGTATTTCACCCTTAAGAACTGACGAACGCATGCGATTAATCAAAAAGCAAATCGTCGAAACAGCGTCAGCCCAAAAGTATTTTGGAACATGCATTTGAAACATTAAGGCTCTTGCTGTTTTGAGAAGATGTCTATTTTTCCTTTCTGCAACCCCATTTTGAGACGGAGTATCAACACACGAGGATTGATGAATAATACCATCTTCACTTAAATAAGAGCCAAGAGCACCAAAAAAATATTCCTTAGCATTATCACTCCGTAGAACTTTAAGAAAGCCACCAAATTGAGTTCGAATTTCAGCATGAAAGTTGCGAAAATAAGAAAGTAACTCAGAACGATGTTTAATCAAATATAACCAAGTTACACGAGAGAAATCATCGACAAAACTAACAAAATACCAAAATCCATTTTTGGACTCAATAGGACAAGGACCCCAAACATCAGAATGGACTAATTCAAAAAGAGCATTAGCTCGTGTATTGACTATAGGATAGGAACTGAGACGATGAAACTTAGCAAATTGACATGACTCATAAATTAAAGAATGCAAACTATGAAATTGAGGACGGAGACTCTTTAACACAAAGAGAGATGGATGACCCAAACGACAATGTTCTTCGAAGGGAGTTGGCACTCGAGTGCAAACGGTGGCTGTAGGTATTTGTGTATCAAACATGTAGAGGCCATTAGATTCACGCCCTTTACCAATAGTCTTCTTCGTTGTAAGATCCTGAAATAAGCAATGACCAGGAAAGAATAAGACACAACAATTGAGATCACGAGTAAGTTTACTGACAGAGATCAAATTAAAAGAAAATTGTGGCAAATTCAAAACAGAGGTCAATGAAAGAGTTTTGGAGAGATGAACTGTGCCAGAGCCAAGAATAGGAGAAGTGGTGCCATCCACTATTGTAACATCAGGTAAAGATGTAGATGGTGAAAAGGTAGCAAATAAATTGGGGTTACCTGACATATGATTCGTAGCACCAGAGTCA
>NW_019104568.1:690045-717176 GCF_001995035.1 Momordica charantia
CCCTAATATTAGTGACGGCACAATAAACGTTTGCTCTTGATGTTTGGAGTGGGTGTTTATTTTCCTTAGGGGATGTTTGGGGCGCATAATAATTAAATGAGATAATGTCTTGGACAAGCTCTTTTAGAAACTAATTTTTACAAATGTTTAACGTTTTTCAATTTTACACTTTTAGATTTATGGATTTAGGATTTTTATTCATGTCAATTTTACGTAATTTATGGCAGTTATATTTATTATTGTTAGTTTTTTTTATTGAAATGTAAAAGATTTAATGTTACAAATTTGATTTTTTAAACCTTTAATTATTGTGACCACAAATCAATTTTTTCATAATCCTTTAAGTTACTCATTGCTATATTCTATTAAAGAATAAAGTTAATTACGAAAAGATTTATCCATGATTTCAAAATCAAAATTTTCATGTGATATTCTTTAATTCAATTGAAATTCCAGGATTTTCTTTCTTCCCCATCTTGTTGGCAAGTGAAGAAGATTATGACTGTTGCTCACATGGGAAAGGTGAAGGGAAAAATATTATTGTCCCATATTGAAAGAATAAGAAAGAATTGATCGACGTCAATATTGCAAAAAGAAGAAAATATAGTTTATCTATACATCGAAAGAAACATGAGTATCGAAAGAAACATGAGTATGATTGAATGTCATTGTTTTTACAATACAATTTTTCTATATATATATATATATATATATATATATATTTCTGTTATGCATTCAATTGTGTTCATGTTCTTTCATTAATTCATTTTATGTTAATGTTGTATATAGGTTATAACATATACTTTTGAAATCAACTATTATTAATGATGTAATTAACATACTGTAGATACGTCTTTAAAATATGATATAACTTGCATATCATGTATCATTATAGAATACCAATAATTAATTATTCATAGGAATGTGTTCAATATATATGTTTTTAGTATGTTCATATCAATTCTTTTCATTAATTCCATTTTATGTTAATAATATTGTATACAAATACTTATTATAGAATATAACATATACACCGTGTGTACTTTTGAAATCAAATATTATTATAGATACAATGAATATAATATATATACCTATTTATCATATATTATAACTTTCATACGACGTATTATTAAAACTTATATATAATAATTTGTCATAAATGCCAATGATTTGTATTTTGATAACTATTATGTAAACAAATGTACTTTTATAAATTTCATGTAGGTAGCACTTCTGTTCTCGTGTGCATGCTTCATAGTGGATTTTGGAACAACAAAGATAATTACGTGGAATATAAAGTGTCAGAACTAATGATATATCAAGAAATGTCAAACGCCAATTTGATGGAAGAGATGTGGAGCAATTGTGAATGGTAGGTAGTTCTGATTATCCTAATGTATTTGCATGCGTTAGAACCACTTTGTTTATTAAGGAAGGATATGAAAATATCAGATAACAAAGATGCATTTGTTGTACAACATCATTTTTAATGGTGTTGTTTAATGTTATAGTTTAGTTATCGACTGTAGAAATTGTCTTTTAAATGTATTAGATCGCATTCTATTGTAGACACCGTATTTGGTCCGACTTCATTTTAGTTTTAAGTTTAATTTTTTGATTATTTTGGTTTAAAATACTATAAGATTACTTTATTATTGGTTATAAGCTAAAGTTTAAATTAAATTAAAAAAAATAGATTTTGTTTCAAAGAATTTGATTTAATATTAAAATAAAAGAAATAAAAAGATTTGATTTTAATTAAATAATTTTGTTTTAAATAAAGGTTTTTTTAATTAAAAAAAATTAGATTTTGTTTTAGTTAAAAATCAACATTTGGTTTCTCCTCCCGTTTTTCCTTCGTCAAAACCGAACGCTTTCCCTTCCTTCTTTTTCTCTGGTTTTACTTGACTCACAGTACTACCGTTATTTTTTTCTGGTATTTAAGGAGGCAATAGAGGGAATACAGGGAGGACAGGGCAGAGAGTTAGAAACTCATATCATCACTGTATTTTCTTCTCTCCATCTCTAAAACTCATATTTTTCCTCAATAACTACCCATTCATCTCTTCTCCTTTCTTATCCCACCATCACCACCTTTTCTCCTTCATACCTACGACCTCCGATGACGCAAGGGAACGACATGAACAACACAGCAGCAACAACCTTCTTTACAGCTTCTTCCAAGCCCGCTGGCACTCCGACGATCTCCCTCCCGGTAGTGCGTTTTGAGTAAGTATAAAATACGTTGAAAAGAACCTTTTTTTTAAATAATGGAAAATTGGCTATGGAAATCATGCTTTTAATTTGAAATAGATTGTTTGTTTCTATAAAAAGATTTTTTTTAGAAAATTTTTTTTTTTAGAAATTTTTTTTTTACTTTTTTGGAAAAAAAATGCTTTTAATAAGAAACCATTTTTTTTAAGATACAAAAAAAATCTTCTAAATTAATTTTAAATAAGTTTTTGAAAATAAAATAAGGATTTTGATATTTTAAAATTTGTTTTAAAATAAAAAGGTTCTTCTTTTTCTGATAAAAACGAGTTTTTTTAAATGAAATAAATATAAACTTAATTTTATTTTAATAAAAGATTTTACTTTAAAATTTTTGTTAAAATACGTTGAAAATATAGGAGTTTTATAAAATAAATCTTGTTTAAAAAAATTTGGATTCTTTTAAATTTGGACTCAAAGTTTAAGGGATAGTTTTTATTTAAAAGGATTTTTTTTTACAAGGTTTACTTTTTTTGTGTCAACTTTGTTTTATTTTTTAATTAAAAAAGAATTTTCTGCTGCATGATTTTAAAAAGGAGGAGATAAAAACATAGTATTTTAGAATAAAATCTCATTTTTTTTTAAATTTCTTTTAATGGCTTGGTGGTTATGGTTTTGAAAAGAATCTTAACAAAAAAAATTAGTTTTTTAGAAAATAAATTTTGTTAAAGTAAATTTGACTTTATTTTTAAATAAAAGTTTTTTTTTTCTTTTAAATAATCTTGTTAATTTCGAAATAAATAAAAAAAATTATTTATTTTTTTGTTTTAATTTAACAAAATTCGTATGTTTTTTTTTAGTTTAAAAAAATAAATTAAAACTTTTGTTTTTGTAGAAGAATATAATGTTTACATATTAGGATGTTGGAATAGTTGTAAAGAGGTTTGGTTTTTTAGTTTACATGACCCAAGTTCGAGTCTTTGCATGCCTCATATTATCATTGTTTTTACTAAATAATTATTTTAAATAGAAGATTTCCTTTAGAGGTTTTTTTTTAACAAAATTCAAAAATACAAACTTTGTATTTTAAAAAGGAACATAGCTTATATTCCAAGGTGGTGGCACGTTGGTGAGATGTTGTATCACTCAAATCGCAAATTCAAGTCTTAATGTTTCCTACAATTAAAATTATTTTTTTATTTATTATTTTTTGCTAAATAATTATTTTAAAAACTCCAATGACAAGAATTGGGACCTTCCAATATTCTCGAGGTGTTAAAAATTTTCTAATGGTCTTCGTTCCACTCATACCTATTAATTCAAATCTTATAACAAAGTGTGAATAATATAACATGAGACATTTCAATTAAAACACAAAAATATGTTTTTCCTTGGACCAAATACAATAATAGGATAATTTATGATAAAATGTGGTACCGTTTTCGAACAGGTGTTGTAGGGTGCTAACACCTTCCTTACGCTCAGTCGACTCTCAAACCAAAAATCTATTTTCACGGACCAAGTTTTTAAATAGGTGACCAATCACACTTCGTAGATGATTAGTGGCAACTCCAAACCCTTATCTCGAAAGAGACCCTTCAAGGGATGACGTCGGCCGCTCCGCGTCGCGATGACGTTACGATAATACTTCAAGTTCGATAGACATTGGTATACGATCAATTGGTCAATTTCATCACTCGATTGATGTTACCAATATTTCGATGACATTCCACATTGATGTGAATGACAAGTTTTGCAGAAAGCGTAATTCACATAATGCGTGTTACGATCTGTGGCTATAAGGGATAATTTCAATTTAAGACTGTCAAATCAAATCGTAAAGTACTCATTATCTGTTGCTTGATGGACAACTACCAATGGTTTTTTCATGCTTCCATGTTTAAAGATCAAGGGAGTGAGATTTAGATAGTAAAGAGAGTTGTACAAGATCATACATGTTGTCTTAAAATAGTACTTAACAATCATAGGCAAGCAACTTTTTATGTTATTAAGAAGTTTATTTAGGCCGAGATTAACATGGCCGACACAGATTTCCTGAGTGTAAAAGATGTTATATCCTATGTGCGTAGAGAACTCGATATTAGTATAAACTATCAAAAAGCTTAGCATGCAAGAGAATCTGCAATCAAAGAAATTAGGAGATCTCCTAAAGAGTTTTATGTGTTAATTCCTTATTTTTGTCATATGATTAAGGTGAAAAATCTAGGTATGATTCTATCATTTATTTACAATATTTTTCCCCATAATAGTAATATATTATATAATCTATTATATATTTTATGCTGTAGGTTCAATTTGTGATTTTAGAGTTGACAATCCTGAAGATTTTAGTACTTTTTGATGACTTTATCATTTTTGATCGTTGGATGGAAATATTGCCGACCTGTTAATTCAGTTGATGAAACATCAATGAAGTATAAGTATGCTGGCACTCCGTTATCAATTTGCACGTTAGAAGCGAATAATCATATAATCCCTTTGGTATTTTATGTTGTTGATTCTAAGAACGATACTTCGTGGGATTGGTTTTTGAACAACTAAAACAATGTATAGGTGTTCATCAAGACCTTGTAGTTGTCTCAGATATGCATAAGAGTATAGTTAAATTAGTTGATAAGATTTTCACTAATGCCTGCCATTGCATATGCACGTTCCACCTCTTCAAGAACTTAAAGTTGCAGTACAAGGAAAAGGCTTCTGATAAATTATTTTTCCCATGTGTCAAACCATACAATGTTGAGGATTTTTAACATAATATGTGCCTAGTAAAGTCTAGTGTACGAGGCATATGCGAGAAGTTGTTAGGCATAGGTTTCTCTAAATGGTCGTGTGCTTATTCCTTCGTCGAGATACAATTTTATGAGAACCAACATTTTCGAAAGTTTAAATGCTGCCATGAATGATGCAAGAGATTTACCAATAACTTCTATGTTAGAAGTTGTAGGTGGTTTGATATGAACCAAAGTGTCTTAGTCCTCAAGATTTAAAGAAAGTTGTTGGAGAATCCTATGTCCAAGTTGACAACAAAGTGGATTTGCATTAAATGCACTATAGTGTCATTTATTGCAACCTCAAGTTGCATTGAATGAAGTCAAGAACAAGTCCAACTTCATTTACTACAAACTCAAGTTGCATTAATGGAAGTCTTAGTTGAACTCAAGATGTATTAAATGAACAAGACTTCAAATTACTTCAAAGTAGTTCAAACTCTAGTTCATTCACTCTTGGATGGTTACAAACTCTTGGTTTTATGGTGGAGGAGTTTCATTCTCGGATTTAAAGCATGTTTAATTGTATTTTCAGTTTTAAACATTTCATTTATGTGTTTTAAGTTGCATTTGAGTTAGTGGTGGTTATGATATTGATGTAGTAGGGAGTTACAACCTTTCAAATGCTTCTAGGTTACTTTTAGGGTTGTTTTGGAGGCTATAAATAGCATAGCTTGTTTCCTTTGAAATATAGATTTTATGATTAAATGAAAGTTGCTATTTTGCTTCAAAAGCCTAGAGTTTGTTTTTCTTTGCAATTCTTGAGTGTTAGATTTGCATGCTAGAGTCATTCAAGTAGTCTTGATCAAGCTATCTGTGGAGTGGTTCGAATCTTGAGTTTAGAAATAAGTATTCTCTGCTCTTGATCTTGATCATCAAGGTAATTCGTTCTAACTTCTTCCTTGGGTTGAAATCATCTTGATTTGGGGCTTTTAACATTTGTGATCTAGGGGTTTGCATAATCATGAGGGTTCTTAGATCCAATTGGCTATTGTTTTCTTATCATGGTTCTATGAGCATAAGAACAGTGTTGATTTTCAAATTATTAAATTCACGAAAAGTGCTTAGAGTAAGTTAAGAGATTAAATTTAAACTGGTCATACAATGCAAGTAAGTATCACAATCCACTATACCTTAAAATTATTTATTCTTATTAATATAAGTTTTAACTTGTAATTGTTTTTATTTTAATGAAATTAGTTATGGTATCTATTTTATACTCTTAAAAAATGTAAACTTATGTTTAATCACTTTCCAAATTCTTTTAGGTTTTTATTGTTAATAACGATATTTATCAGGTAATTGATCATAGTAAATAGTTTGAGGTAATACTTACAAATCGAAGATATACTTATTGTCGGTGGGATATTGTTAAAAAACCTTGTGCTCATGCCTGCATTGTATTGAAACCGAAGCATTTATCTACTAAAGATTACGTCTCCTCATATTATTCTAACAACTATTTATGTTCCACATACCGTGGAAGTATCCACCCATTAGGTCATCATTCAAGTTGGAATATCCCATAAGATGTGAAGAGTATAAAAATGCTTCTGCCCAATGTGAAACGTCCTGCTGGTAGACCAAAGAAGTTGAGAATTCCGCCAGTATTAGAATTTAAAAAACGTGTTAAATGCAGTCATTGTGGAAAATATGGTCACAATAGGAAGTCGTGCAAATTTTCGCTTACACAATAGAAAGACATTGATTTATATGCTTTTACTTGTTTATTTTATTTTTTTGTAGTTAAGATAATTTCATATTACCGTTTTTATTTCAATTCTATTCAATTACAAGCATTAAAGTCTTTATGTTTTATTTATCAAATTTATCATATCATACTATATTTTATAGATTATTTGTATATTTATTTCAATTCTATTTTTAATTTTACAATTACAAAATAACAACTGATTATATACTCTAATATGTCTAGTTGAACCATTTTTATAGACTTGTACATAGTAAATATGGTAATTATAGTGGGTAGCAAAAATATTTTATGTATTTTAAAAAATGTCATCGGCTTTTCAAATATGATATATATCTGATGTATATATGATGGCTTTTCAAAAATGTCACCCTTATGATATATGATATATATCTGATGTATATCTATATTTGATATACATCAAATCTATATCTGATATAAATTCGATGTAAATTTGTATATGATATACATCCAATCTATATCTAATGTACATCCGATGTAACTCTGATATACTTCTGATATATATTCGATGTACCAATGATATACATTATCAGATGTACCCATGATGTACATTGTCAGATATACCACTGATATACATTATCAGATATACCACTGATATACATCAATTGTATGTATTATACATATAATAGCTGTAGACACCGTATTTGGTCTGGCTTGCTTTCGTTTTAAAAAAAAAATTTATTACTGATTTATTTATTATTTTATTATGTTTATTGATTTAGTTTAAAATAACATAATTTACTTTATTATAAAATTTAATGTAAAGTTTTAACTAAATCAAATTAAGTTTTAAAATTAGATTGTATTTGAAAATAATTGGGTTTTTTTAATTGATTTTAAGATTTAAAAAAATAGTTTTTTTTTCTCTTGTTTGATTTTTTCCTTCATACGTGTGTCCCCTTCCCTTCTTCTCCTCCCTCTTTTTCTTTTTTATCGTTATTTTTAGGTGTATTTAAGGAGGACAACAGTGGAGAGGAGAAGGCAGACAGAACACCCATACAGAGAAGACGAAGAAAAATTCACTTCCTTCTTTCTCTCTACCATCACCTTCTCTTCTTCTTCTCCCAGACCAGCGACCCTGACGATACACAGACTGCACACGTCCCCCGGTGATCACAAGTTCAGACAACCTGCACCACAATAGTCCGGCGCAAAGCTCTATAATCCCGACGAACAATAATAATATAACGAACAACTTCTACAACCGACGCACGGATCACCGACAACCTGACTCCGACCTCAAGTGCTCCTTCATGGTTTCAGACCCGCGGGCACACCAAGGATTTCCTCACTGCAGTACGTGATATAGAAAAAAATTGTTTTAGAAATGATTTGATTTTTTTAATAAATTTGTTTTAAATAAGTTTGTTTTAAATTTGATATAATATATATATATATATATATATTTTAAAATAAATTTGTTTAAATATGATTTTATTATTTTTAAAATAAATTTGTTTAAATATGATTTTATTGTTTTTAAAATAAGTTTGTTTTAAGTATGATTTGATTATTTTTAAAATAAGTTTGTTTTAAATATGATTTGATTTTTTTTTAAAAAAAACAAGTTTGTTTTAAATATGATATATTTTTTCTTTTAAAACAAGTTTGTTTTAAATGTTTTTTTTAGTTTTAAGTAAGTTTGTTAGAGGAATTTCAAATCTAAAACAAAATAATTATTTTATTTTATTATTATTATTATCATTCTTTTTTCGGTTTTAGTTTTATTTTTTAAAATAAAGATTTATATGATAAGAATTAAAGCTAAGTTGTATCATGTGGTGTTGGCATATTTATAGGTAACTTAGAAGTAATCCACATGTCTCAGGTTCGAGTGTTTGCTTGCCTAAATTAATGTTTATTTTATATCATTATTTTTACAAAACAGCTATTTTAGTTAAAATGTTTTTTTTAATAAAAAAAAAACTTTCGTTTTTATAGAATTTCAAATCTTAAAACATTTATATAAAATATTAAATAATATCTTAGGATGTTGGCACATTGGTAAGAATTTGTATATGAACTATTATGTCACAAGTTCAGGTCTTGGTGGGTCCTACATTAAAATTATTTTTTATTTATTTATTTTTCTTTTCTACTAAATAATTATTTCGAAAACCCGAATGACAAAAATTGGATCTTTCCAATACTCTCGAGGTGATAATTTGTTTTTCTAATGGTCTTTGCGTTACTCATGCTTGTTGGTTCATATTTTATCGTAAAATATTAACCAATAAATTTGGGACATTTAAAATCATAACACAAAAGTATTTTTCTTTTTGGACCAAGTATAATAGGATAATTTTTGACAAAATATGGTAACGTTTCGAACGGGTGTCGTAGGGTGCTAACACCTTCCCTACGCTCAACCGACTCCCGAACCTGTCAGTGGATGACGCCGGCCGCTCCGCGTCGCGATGACGTTGCTACAATATATATCTGATGTATTTTCTAATTTATGATATACTAAATATATTTGCAACTGATATACTAAATATAAGGTAGATCAAATGTTTAATTTTTAGTGGTAAATATAAGGTAGATCAAATGTTTAATTTTTAGTGGTATATCAGCTGTTTAAATTCTAGTTTACCAGCTATTTAAATTCTAGTTTATCAGCTGTTTAAATTCTAGTTTACTATTTCAATTTGTTGATTAATATACAAATATTATCAATAATGTTGATTACTATATCACCACTATTTATTCAATATTAATATTAATTAGATACTAAATATAAGAGATATCAACTGTTTAAATTTATAAAGTATATCAAAATTTTAACTTGTCTTTTTGGACGTGCATGATCCACGTCAATCTTTTATATAATAACTTTATATTTCAAAAATAAAAAATAAAAAATTTTGCACCATTGTTTTCATCTGGAAAAAATATTGGATATAATCGTATTATATCAACACATATGTATCATAGTCATATTAGTAGATATAATGGTTATATAAGAGGTATATAAGTGGTAAACTAGAAGCATATTAAGTATATATCAAATATATATTAGTGTTATATTAGTGGTAAATCATACAATATATAAGAAGTTATGTCAGTAGATACCATAGTTATATGAGTGATATATCATTTGTATATCAATGGTACATTAGATACATATCACATATATATGTGTTGTATCAGCATGGTAAATCAATGGTTATCATACGTATATCAGTGGTAAGACATGTTAGAAGTTAAGTAGATATCATGGTTATACCATAAATAAATCAATTGTATATCATTATTATATCAGTGGCATATCAGAGATATATATCAGTGGTTAGATACATTACAGATATATATCAGATATATTAAAGGGTAAATTTGTAATTTTATAATTGGACCTCCGTCTTTTATGAAAAAAATACTATATTTGAAAAAACTAAATGTGGTTGCTATTTTTCTTATTTTACTAAAATTTTTTGCTACATTTGCAAGTGTCCCTAGTAAATAATCTGCTTCGTCTAGTTTAATTTGTCCAAAACTTGATATTTGTTCACAAGTACTTGATATTTAAGCTACTAGGTGAGACCAGTAAATTAACCTATTGGATCATAGCTTGGGTGATATCTAAAGCATCAAGTGAGTAGTCTAGTAGTTCATTCAAGTAAGTTCAAAAATGACCTGTGTAGTATAGCTCACTAAAAAAACTAGAAGTTAGCAAACAATCTATTACTTAAGTACTTGAGACAACAGATTCTTCAATAGATCTAATAAATTGAAGTCAGAAGTTAGAAGTCACAACGAGTTATAATGAATATGGTAAATAATTCTAATTATCTAACCTCTTAGTAAATAATAACTAATCCAAAAAAAAGTAATTTATTACATAATGTTAATAATTAAATTTGTGATAGCAAGTTGAAAGTTGGAGCATCAAAATCTTCAACTAGATAACGTAGATCTCTTATCTTCTACTGAATCAAACTTCGTAGTGTACGGTGATCGATTAACCTTCAAAGGCAAAACCACTTTACACTTTATCTGTCTGAATGGTTGAATTTCCTGAACTTTCAATCTGGTCTTCATAGTTCCATTACCCACTTTTTGAACGGGCATGTTCCTCTCCACTGCATATTAATATAACCATATGTGAAGTATAAAATATATACGAGTATATCCGAAGGTATTAAAACAAAATAACTAACATCGATGATCGAATAGCTCCCAACATTTATATTCAACTAATAGAAGGTATAATTAATTGACAACACCACAATTATATATTATATATCAATATATCCCTATATTTAATATAGACAAACCACTAGTAGATGTACCGCAGAATCGTTATGAAGTAGCATGATCATATAAATATAAGAAGTAGCAGATTCATTATCAACCATTAATTTGAATACTTACAACATGGATGTACATGTTTTTATCCTCTACAATAATATCATTTTGCTTGATGTTCTCCTTATCCTACATGATTCAATTTATTACGATAAGGCAATTTAGATATTTCTTTCATGCCCGAATAAATAATATTTGATTGAATGAATTTCATCCACTTAAGAAGCATAACATATCTCTCAGATGAGCCAAGAATCAAAGAATCATACTATTGAAATCTATTATAAACAAAAAATATAAAAATAAGCACAAGTTTTTGTTTCGATAAATCTTTTCTATCCTATCAACCTCATCTAAAAATTTAGTGCATACGAACTCATCCTCCAGTAGATCTTCTTTTATTTCTTTAACTCCGAGTTCCTTTCAAAATGCCAAACATATAAATTAACTATACATACATCCACCAAAGACTCTGAACATTAAACATACTAAGCCTATAACTGCATAATACAATCATTTATTTTAGATACGTTATTATTATCTCCATCATTCTTACAAATAGTAGTTGCTACACTATCCTTTGATGCATTATCCTTCTCGTGATCTTCTTCAGAGTTTCCAACATGTTGTTCACCATCCTCAATACCACCATTATTACTACCCCTTCCACCTCCACCCCCATCACCGTCACCATCCTCTTTTTCGATAAGAGTTATATTCTCATTCACCATTCATTTAACACTATCAATCTTAGAGAAAAGTTATCTATCTTACAATTCATGATCTCTAAACTATTTATTACCATCTCTTTAAATTCCTCAAAAAAGGCAAGCATATAGTTTTCTTTTGATCCAAAATAGGATGATTTACTATTTGATGGTTCACCTTCTTAAAAAACTGCTGTTTTTCCTGTAATTGGTGTATCCTCATCTTCTTCGAACATATTTTTGAATTCAAACTGCATTAAAATTAACACAACAATATTATAGTCATTAAAATATAAAGTGAAAATATAATTAAAAGCTAGTCAATAAAAAGCTTACCTCTTCATTCTCAAAAACTTTAATCGCTATATCTTTCCATTCTGGTTGTGTGCTAGCCTCCCAATTTACCATGAGTGGTATACCAGTAGATATGTATTTCACATATTTGGTTCTCCCAAAGAAAGCAATGGTATGCATTCGTAGGCCCAAATAAGCAATACTAACGGCATTCCAGGTAATCCCACAACAGATGTATCAGGGTTTTTAATTGCTTTCTTTATAGACTTGATTGTTGCGTTAAAGCAAACACGTCTCCACGGATAGTTTTCAAACTATTCAGTGTCATCAAGAAGCTTTAACCTATTCTATTTTAATTCCTACAACTCTTTGTTTACCCAATAAGAAACTAGACAACATAAATAATTTGGCCATCTTAACTTTATCTTTCTTGTTCACTCCACCCGTTAAAGAAAACAAATTGGTTATTGTTGCCTTCTTCACATAAATTTTTGAGTTGTTGAAATATTTCTCCAAGAATCTCCCATTAAGTTTTTTTGCAACCTACAAAAGGTAGTTCTTCACATTTCTGACCAATAATAGTCACAAACTCTCTTAATTCAAAGTGTACTACCTTGCTCTCAAAGTTAAAATTAATTCCATCTCACGGGGAAGGAGTACATTGTCTTCTAATTATGTGGCTAAGTAGTTGGAGAGGATATTTTTTAATCTTCCCATCTAAAACCTACCAAAACAAGTATTTCTAAATTTTCTTAGATGTTTTTCTGAACAGAACATTCTTGATGATGTCCAACACTTCTAATCTTGAATATATTTGAAGTTTCATGTTATTTAACCACTTGTCCCTCATAAGTAACAATGAAGCATCCTGAATATATTTTAAACTTTAATGTAATTATATGCATATAATATATTTTAAAATATGATATAGTCCGTTGATATATATAATACATACCTCATACATATCAGCTTGGTTATGTCCAATAAAGTTCCCTTTATCATATCTTCCCTTTTTTCTTCTTTCCCCATGTCTAGATTTCCTAACCTTCTGTAATTCAATAAATATTAAGATAATCAATATCCCCGAAAAATATACTTCTACCTAAAAAAAAATATAATCACCTTTTCTTTCATTATATTATCTTCTTTCTTCTTTCCCTTAAATTTTGACGCATTCTTTACTTTTTGTACATCACTTTTTAATTTATTCAATCTTTCAATTATTGGAATCTTGTCCTCCTGCACGATTCAAAATTAAAATTAGACTACTTTTTTAAAAAAAGACTAACACGACTTTAATACCTTATATTCTTCTCTTGCTTTCCTTTTCCCTCTTCCATCATTTACATTATCAAGTATTACTTATTATTCTATTATTCCATTGATATGAGGAATATCGCCACACTCCTTATTAAGAAAAACATTGCATACGTCTAAGCTAAGATTAAGAAATATAGGTTCTTTGTTCGACTTGCTGTATGATTTGTTAAGTATCATATTACTTCTTCTTCTTTCATTTGGTTTTGGTAGCCCTTTGAACTTTACCATGTTAATATACTACTATAATATATACGTACATAAAACAATGGAACATACTACATGGTCATCAAGCTAAATTAACCACAAACTAAAAGAAGATATAATCAATTCAAATAATAATACTGTACGATTGTGTGTGTTATAAATTATTTACCTCAGCACTTATGTGTCAACAAATATTATTCAGTGTAAGGTTTTGATAATAATCAATGACATTTCAAGGTTTTGATAACAATCAAAGACATCACAAGGTTTTGATAACAATCAAAGACATTACAAAGAAATACATAAAGATATTCTCAGGTATTCGACAAACTCAAAACCTCAAAGAAAACTCAAACTTACATCTACACACCATTTCCTACCGTTATCCCCTTGCTCCCTATATTTTCAACTATCTCCTACTAACAAATTCCTTTTCTAATGACTAATATACATCAGTACCCTAACCATATTTCTAACCTCTACCCTAGCAATATTTCTAACCTCTACCCTAGCAATATTCTTAACAGATTTTCAGCTTCTCTGTGATATACTCTTTCTATATGTTGTAATTATACATCTGTTCAGATTTGGAACAAATGAAGTTCTTTCACTAAAATTCATTAGCTTTCAGGAGGACAACTTATCTTCACTCTTTTCGTTACTTCCTCTTAAATAATAGAATTTTTTTCTTCTCTTAAAAAAAGTGCCTAGTCTTTGAGAGTTAATTTTTGGGGATGACATGTATCTCCATTTACAACTCTAAAGAATAGAACGGTTAAGACGTATCTCCATAACATAATAATAATAATAATAATAATAATAATAATAATAATAATAATAACAACAACAACACCACCACCACCACCACGATCACCACGTAAGAGTAAGAGTAAGAGTAAGAGTAAGAGTAAGAATAAGAATAAATAATTAGAAGTTAAGATACATAGAGTATATCTAACAAAGAAGTAAACCAACATGTATTATATAAATTAGAGCTAGCAAGAACAAAACATTAAAATATTTTTACAAGTTTCAGTGATGTGAAATTAGTAATATGTTATAAACTATATACTTTTATATCCCAATAGACAATAAAAACAACTAATCTAATAAAATATCCTCCATAATCAAATAACTCTTTATCAAATGCTCAATACGGCCACGACTTAACACAAGAATCTTTTGTAACTCACATTAAAATAAAATACAATCAATTAAAATTCTAAGATAGACGTATATGATTTATATAAACTATATCAAGCTATTGAGTTCTTATAACTGAAACAGAATCAACTGCCCACTTGGTACTTATTTGTAGATATAAACTACATATGGATATAAACAATACGTATTGAAGAATAATATCATATAAACTTATATAGTATCATATCAAACCACAATTAACAAACAAGGTTGAAGCTGATGGTTTGATGATTAAGGGGTATGCAAAGAATGGGGAAGGAGATGATGGGGTGGTTTTGTTCGAGCAAATGAAAAATGTGGGATTGCAGCCAAATTCGTAAACATTTTTTTTTGTGGTTTTGGCTGCTTGTACCATGGCTGAAGGAGGAAGGTATATTTTACTTTAATTCGATGGAAAATGATAATGTAACCAATCTTGGAATGTAGCATTATCTAGGAGTTGTTGATATTCTTGGGAAATCTGGCCATTTAACCGAGTAGAGGAGTTTATTAAGAAAATGCCATCAACCCCACAACCAAGATCTGGGATGCCCTGATGGAATCTGAAGGTAATGAATGATGAAGGAAGAAGTCAACGGTACCATTTATGTCGCGACATTTTTAAAACACACACAAAGTTCTTCAAATTTATATAAAATTCCTATCTCGACACTTTTATATAAAAAAGGATATGTGAAACTACAGTCCCAATACACCCGAGCATTTTTAAAGGAGTTGTTTGATTTTAAAACACACACAAAATTGTTCTAACCGCAACCCCCTATTTTTTAAACACACATAAAATCAGAAATCGAAAACTATATAGATATATGGTATGGACACTATATAATATCTGAAATCAGAAATAAACCTGAAGTTTTAAATGGTGAAAGCGAGAAGGGCTACTGGCGACGAGACGAACGAGATGGGCTGCTGCCGGCGATGGAACGGAGAAAAAGGAGAAGACTGTTGGAAAAAATGGCATCTTTTATGAAGAAAACGAAAAAACCAGGACATGTAGATGTTTTCAGATGAACAAGACGAAAATATTTAGGGATTTTGGTAATTTGGATATTTTTTATTTTAGGAAAGTGTAAAGTTATATAAAATTAAGGATTTAAAATTGAACCTCTCAAATCAACCCTTTTGAATTTCCATAATTTAATAATATTTAAATATAAATGAAAATAATATATTTGTAAATAGTTGATGGGTTCCATCTTAAAAGGGGTTTATTTTAAGACAAACGTGTAAATTTTGTTGAATGAATCCCTTTATGAAATTATAATCTCTAAAAGGTTTATCAATGTACTAATCCCTTAATTAGTAATTTGTAATTTGTTAGTGTGTTTATAAAAAATATTTTTTGTAATAACAAATATATTTTTTAATTTCATTTATTTGGTAGTGCATGTCTTTTTTTTATGTTATATTTTCAACATACTATTATTAATTTTTGAAACCTAATAATATAGAGTTTTCATTAGAAAATAAACTATGGATAAAAATGAAGATGTGGCATATGGTATAAAATATCGTCCTTTAATTATGTCATATAATTGTACAGTTAAAAATGAAAAAAATAATTAAAAAAGTTTATTAAATATTCTTACAAAGTCAAAACTTTCGTATATACAATGGTTTTTGTCAATCTGTCATGTGATTTCACCAATACCTTTGTTGTTGCTGTAGAAATGCATCTTGAAAGTGCCACGTACAATTGTCCATGAGAAAAAATATGTTGAGGAAGAGAAATTCCCACATTGGAAATTGTTTGTCTTTGAGTCTTATTAATAGTCATGGCAAAGCAGAGTCGAATTGGAAATTTTTTTCTTTCAAATTTGAATGAATATTCTTCATCATTTGCCTGGCTCATTGGTACACGTGGGAGGAAGACTTATTTTCCTGCATGTTGGCCAGATGTGATTTCTGCATAAATGACGTTCTTATGAAATTTTTGATAAATCATTCTAGTTCCATTACATAAACCATTAGATGGGTCTAAGTTTCTTAAAAGTACGATCGGACAATTTATTTTTTAGCATCAATTATTTGAGAGGAGGAACACCATTATATTGGGTAATAATGAATTGAGAAATTCTTCTTGATAGTAATTATGTGTGTCATCAATTGCCTCGTCAAAACTCATGAACTCTTCTATGTTTCCAGGAAATGGGCAAATCATTCTATTGTCGATCTCATCAACACACTCATTTATGGTCGAAAGAACCGCTCTATTTGTTACATATTCAGCTGACATTGCATTTGTGGGAGATCAGGATAAACAATATTGAGTAATTTTAATACTGAATCTTTATGACCTTTATCTATAATGACAATATCTTTTGGTAGGCGAACATATTTTTCAACTATTGATAGTTCAGTTCCATTCCCAATCTTTAATAGAAACCCTGCAAATTGGTAGTCATTTTGAGTTCGCATGTTTTTTTTCAACTGTAATTTTTTCATTTGCTTCCAAAGGTATGACTTTACCAAACTTTCATGAACGGTTTGTTGTCGTGTCGCCCGTGGGACAACAAAAAGTACTTGTCAAAAATCCCCTCCAAAGACAACAACCTTTCCACCAAATAGTTCTGAATTTTCCATTATTTCTCGAAATGTTCTATCAACAACTTTTATTGTTTCCTTTTTTGCCATAGGTGCTTCATCCCAAATAATGAGTTTTGTTTGTCTAATCAACTCTGCTCTATTACTCTGTTTAGAAATATTGCATATAGATGATTCATTTGCTTGTAGTGGTATATTAAATCTAGAATGAGTAGTTTGTCGTCTTGACATTATCGAAGTAGCAACACTTGATGTTGCTGTTGCAGTTGCTATCATGCTTCTTGATCTTACATTTACTAATAATGAATGATATAAAAAACTTTTTCTTGTTCCTTCTGGCCCATCGATGAAAAATATGCCGCTTTTATTATTATTGATTCTATCAATTATTATATCAAATGCAGTTTTTTGTTCTTTATTATTATTTAACTTTGATGATGCTTCAATATCTTCATTTGGGAACTCAACTGATTGCCCATCCAATACATCTTTCATATACTTTCTATTACCATCATATGACTTATCTTTGATTTTTGGTAAATCATATATGGTAATATCTTTGCCTATTGACTCCAAGAATAATTTTATATCTCATAGATTCTGTTGGATTTGATAATCCAAATTTTCTAGATTTCTTCTTTTATAATCTTTTGATAATACTTGAAAATAATCCTCTCATAATTTTCTCACATCCACAGGTTTGCAGTATACTAATAATGTTGCAAAAAGTCTTCGGAAATGATACGACTTTTCAAATGATATTGCTTCATTCAAACAGTCTAGCACACTTTGGTCGGACTCTAAAAATCCTCTTTCTTGTGCGGCCACTTTAAATGTCGACATTCTTTTTCCATTGTCAATAAATAAGTATTCAAATGATGTTGGCCCCATAACATGGTTTAGTAGTAAATGCAAGTAATATCTTTCTCCTTCTCTTGGATTTGCTCCTATGGTGCGTGATATAACCACTCATTTTTTCTTTTCCTTCTACATTCGTAGTTGCTTATCCCATACATAATGTTCAGGAAATTCTTTGTATATAAATCTCATATTTGTGACACATGTTTAAGAACTTTGTTAACATAGTCTTAGAGACATGATCCCAATGAATTAATTTCTTCAAATTCTAATTTTCCCAATAAGAAACACACTGCATATTTGGAAGGTGAAGTTAGAATTTTATCAATGGAGGAGATATTTCATTCAATCTAAAATCATAAATTTTCCATAAGGCCTCTTGCGCAGATACCCATCTTGCATCTTGGTAATCCCTTATTTCATCAGTACTTTTATGAGTACTATCATGCGATATATAAACTTTCGCTCTATCATGTCATTTGTACATATATTTGTACAAAAATTAACAGCTTTCAACCCTGAACATATTTCTACATTAATGTGACATTTGTATCTCAAAAGTAGGTACGGGTATAAGGGACCACCTATCGATTATAAAAAGTCTTCTTCCGTAGCGTTACCTTCAAATTTTCGAAATTTAATATTAATCGAAAAATATTATTTGAATATTAATTTTACTAACTTAATTACTACCCTAAGAAATATATTATCAATAATTAAACATAAAATTATAAATAAATGCTATAATTATAAATACCTGGTTTCCATTGTCTCTCCTCCTATATGTTGGGTATGCTCTCATTGACGTGTCTTTTCAGAAAACTGTTTTGGGTAATGAAACTTACATCTTCCATTGATCATGCAAGGACATTTTTTATTATCTTCCCCGCAAGGTCCATGGAGTATGTGCTTCACAACAACATTGTGGAGAGCAAAGTTTGCTTGGCTATCTGGAATTTCTGCATAGACAAAGTTGTCATATTGTTCAGCATTGATGATCTTGTAATCATTTTTCAATATGACCAACATATGCATGTGTGGAAGAACTCGCTTTTGAAATTCAATTATATATACAAAAGCTGCCACTTTTCTGAAAATTTCTTTATGTAGAATTTGGTCTTTTAAGTCCATTAATTTTTCCCAGAAAACTCTTGAAGTCAGATCTGGTCTCTCTTAAGAATGTTGTCCTTCCATTAGTTCTTCTTTTATTTCCTTCCAATCAGCATTACAGGTCATATTTATAAAAAAATTTCGCTTTCCAAAATGTTGTACTAAGGTCATAGCAACTAAATATCGACGTTGCATATCTCTTGGATCTCCTATAAATGTCGAAAGAAGAACGACGCATTTTCCAACTTTATCTCCCCTTGTTTCCCCTATATTTACAGTGTCAACAATCCCTTGATATAACTCAAATCGAATGTGTGATTCCTATGTCTTATAGAAATCAAGTCTTGTTGTTTCAAGCTTTATATAATATCAACAACATATTGTTGGAAAAGTCGGCCAACTCGAAGCAACATTGATGGAGTAGATAGATGTATTTGTAGCTTGTAACAATAATATTCCCTACATGAAACCTTAGAAGACAGACCTTTTGAAATTTCTACAAAAATTAAAAAAAATAAAAATAAAAAAATAAAAAATACATATACATATATGTGTATCTGTATATATGGATGTATATGTATATCTATATATATTATAGCATGAATAATTTAATGTTCATAAATTTTAGTTGACATATGTCATTAAATTTTAATTTCAATGTAAACGTACCTTGATTTTCACTGTTGACGATGTCTTCAATGCTATTAATTTTAGGAGTGTTGGATGTTCCTTCTATTGAATTTTTGTAGACACCATTGTCATGATTTGGCCTATCATTTCTTTTAATGTCTTGATGCCAACCAACCTCTCTATATGGAAAAAGTAAAGGATATTGAAGTGAATCATAACAGCTGAAATAATGTTGTATTCTACATCTTTTTCCTGAATGTGCATGTACTATAATATCTCTCTTAAATGGAATATTGTTATTATTTCCTTCAATCCAGATAGCAGCAACTTGATCCATTGCAGGTAAGTTATAGACACTTTGATCGACTTGTACATCTGTAGCAATATGAATACGAGCATCTTCAATTGATGGGAGATCTTGTAGGCTTTCGAAAAACTCGGCATATAGACTCTATTAAAATTTTCACAATTTTTTTAGTAATATTTTCATTCAATCCAATATCTCCTAGTCTTTCAATTCGATTTTGAATTTCGTTCATGGTATCATAAAAATATACTTGAAAGAATATGAGTTTCTCCTTAGGTAATAGACTTGGGAGGTCATGATATATTTGTCTTTGTACTCTAAACGTGTATACTCCTTTATGTGAAGAAGTTAGATCTTTATCTAAATTTACCTTAAATGATGTGAAAGAAAAAATACTATTATAGGCACGGATGTTCTTTCTAAATAAAATTCCTTCCTCAGATTGTGAGATAAAGAAATATTTTAGCTCATCAGGTATTGTAGTTTCGGCAAGATGTACCTAAGCATAAGAAGTGTTTACGAATAAAAATTTAATCATCTAATAAATACAATATACAATACCTTTAACAAAGATTTTAGCGTAATAGAAACTTATACTTGACCATTGAAGCAACAAAATGTTAGAGTTTCATGATCGAATTTGATTGCTCCACAAAATTTACTTGAGCGTGTCTTTTTAAGCTCGTGTATTGGAAAATGAAATGGTTCGTACAAAATTTGTCTTGTTTAATATTAGATTACGAACATTAGTAAATGTAAAAATAATGTTAATAAAAAGAGATATTAAAATATGAGTCTTAAGATACAATGATATAATTTTACCTTGTAGTTCATCTGTTATATTTTGTGTGGCTATACTGAAATCATTTTTTCTCTAAGTACGATATGTACTTCCTTCTTGAAGTCTTTTTTTCTTTGGTTTCACAGACAATTCAATCACTTTTCCTCTTTCTTCTTGAGAAGTGTGGAGTATGTTTCTTTTTTCTACCACCATCCACATTTTCCTACTAAAATGATAACAAAGACAAGTAAAATTAAAACAAAGGCCAAATTATAATTTACTTTTCCACTTAGTGTGTGTAATATGTTTGATTCCCTAATAATAATTGACTTAGTTTTGTATTTTTATATCATTTTGTTTAAGGTTCAAACAGTAAAGTTGTTGTGATTACCGTAATGTCTCTCTCATTTATTTCATGAAAGTCAGTTCTTATAAAGTTTTATCTTTTTAAAACAATTATGAAAATAAAAATATAAATCTATAGGCATTAAAACCCATAGGAATAGTTACAATTTAATTTACCCAAAAATTTAATTTCAATTTAGTTTGTTATATTTTTGTGGTATTTTTTTTTCAGTTCGAACCAATGAAATAATCACATGATGGTTTTAATATTTAGGGCCTAGGAGCGAGATGAAGAGTTATACTAAAGAGAGAGAATAAAGTGCAATGAGTAGGGGTGCAGAACCAAATTGACACAACTAAACTAATTTTTGTGGTTTGGTTGGTTTGCAGTTTGGTTCAATTTATTATAATTTTGTAAGTAAAATTTTAACTTTGATTTTAATTTGGAGTTGAAAAACAGGACTTCATGAAAATTAACTATATATAAAGTTTAAATTCTCTAGTGTATTATGATATAGAAAAATACAGGATTCAAATTGTAAAATTAAATATTCTAAAACTAAATTAAATTAAGTTAACTCATTTTCATGATTACAGTTACTTCAAATTTCATTGGTGGAAATCTTTTAAAATTGAATTGAATATTCAAATGATTTGACTTAGTTGAAATATTCTAAAATTGAATTGAATATTCAAATCATTTGACTTTTTTTTTCTAGATTTTGTTAGAATTTTTTCAGTCATTTAATTATTTTGTATATTTATTTATTCCAAAATGCAAATAAATGGGATGCTATATTAGGCAATTAGTTAATGAGATGACTAAAATTATGGTATGATTTAATTTTAAGTATATAGTTTAAGCAAAAACAATTCTTAAGTTTTAAATTACCGTGATTAAATATATCAAAATTACTTTTATATTTGTTAGAAAAAAATAAATAATCAATATAGCTAAATAATTTTAATAGTATTCAATTACCCTTTAGATTTAAATGCATAAATTATTATAGTTTAGACCATACTTTTTTAATTTAAATTAATATTTTTGGTTCTATTTAGTTATTTACTCAAAATTTTATTGTTTAATCTGTTTTATTTTAATAGTGTAAAAACAAATGCCAAAAATTTTAAATAATATATAGATTATAAAGGAATAGATATTAAAGATATTGCACTAAAAGTACAATATATTTTTTTAAATTACTGCATGAATTAAACTTTTTACTTTAAGTTGTAAAGAAAAAAAAAGAAAAAGAAAAAAAATTATTTTTTAATATTTATTGATACAGATTTGTTCAATCTTAAGATTGTTTTTTTTTAATATTTATTGATACAGATTTGTTCAATCTTAAGATTGTTTTTATAAAACAATATTATACTTATTTAATGTTATTTTTTTTCTACCAACCATAGAAGGAAAAAATGACATTTTTAAAATTCAATTAAGATTACTTTTATTAAAAAAAAACATTTTGTATATTATATATTAAATTAGGATTTGAGAGGTGGTAGTTAGAGTTAATTAAGGTAAACGAAATCTTGTTTTTTAAATTTTCTTTATAATAAATATTTGAAATCTTGTTTTTTACCCATTTAAACAAATCTTCTAAAACTAGTGGTATGTGTACACAAATTTTCAAATTAGGCAGTGATTTCTTATAACCGTGTGCGAAAGTTTTCAAAATTAGGGTTTTTATTTTACAAAAAGATTTATATTTCTTCATTATCCTAGAGTTAGCCTCCTTTTTCTCCCTTTACCCTTTCCATCGTTTTTTTTGTAGAATTTGTCCCTTTATCTTCTTTTCCTCTATTCTTTCTATACCATCATTTTCTCAAACAATATGTTCTTTCTTCTTCCTCTTCTCTCTCTATGTTGGCTCTCCATAGCTGCTACAATCTGTCTTCCTTAAAGAACCGTTAAAAGTATAGTGCATTAACATTTTTTTTTATACTTTGAATGTTATTTCGATTTCAACTTCAACCTCTACTTATTACGTCTTCTCATATTTTACCTATTTTAATACTTTGTTCATTGAGATTGCATTACCTTTCTAATATCAATTATTATGGTTAATGACATTTTGAATGTTTTATTTTAGGATAATTATTTTCAACATGGGCAAACCACCACCAATATTTTTAAGGGATACTATATTTACATAGGTAAGTTTACGTATATTTTTATTTTGTTACATTCTACATGGTTTGGATAACTGCTATCAATATTTTGAAGGGAGATGTCTGTTTATTTTGATATTTCCGTAAGTTTATAATATTAAAGTTGTTTGGAAAAAAAGAATAGATAAATCGATCCTCCTGTAAGTTCTTCAAGCAGGAACTATTTGATTTTCCCCTTCCACTGGCTAAAAGTAGATAAGTAAGTAACAATAACAAAGGAATAAGAGATAGGGATGGAAAAACTTAACACCACAAGGATTATACTGGTTCGCCCCTATCTTGGGACTACGTCCAGTCTTTCGCAAAAAATCAGGTTCAACTATAGTTTGGAATATGACAATGGAGATCTCACTCAAGATATTACTATCTTGCTTCCAAGTACTTAATAATGGATAGGTAGGATTACACAATTGAAAATACCCTCACTAAACCCACGAGATACAAACACCTTTTTTCTCACACTGCCCACAACCACTCAAGTCTCCCTTATTTTGGATTCTGTACAAATGAAACCTTAACAAAAGAGTTCTATTTATAAGAGGTCAAATATCTCAATCCTTATAGGAAAACAATATTGTAATCCTTATAAGACAATAATATTCTACTCCTTGTAGGAAAACAATATTGTAATCATTATAAGACAATAATATCCTACTCCTTGTAGGAATTGGTAGTAGTGTTAAAAATTATTTTACTCGTAGGACACAAATCATCTGTTTTGGCTCAAATATCCCAACAAAAGTATTATTTTAACAAATTTGTTATAGTTTTTTAATGTTTTGATATCTTTATTAAAGTATTTCAAAAAAAAATTCATTTCCATATAGTTTTCTTCTAATATTTATGAACCAAACACTTAAAGAAGTTTCAAGTTTATGTAAGGCTTAATTTAAATGAATATAATAAGTTAAAATATGCAATTTGAATGAATACAATAATCTAAAATTTTGTAATTTTACTTTTCTACTTGTTTGGGAGTTCGTGTGGGGGAAGTGTCTACTTGTTTCATATAGTTAATGTTTGTTTCTTTTCTTTTATTTCATGCTGTTTTATTTCTAAAATTATACACATTCTAACTTTTATAATAAAAAACCGACAAAAAATATGTGATGCAAATCCAATCACTGATCCATTAAACGTACCCGAGGGAGCAATTACAAGAAGTAAAGCAAAGAAAATTCAAGAGGCTTTCACACTGCATCTTCAAAGGCTGATTAATACACAAGAATCAACAAAGAGTTTTGAACCCAAAATTCTTTACAATGTTACTACAATGAGTCAAGAAGAGAATGAAACAAAGATAACACGGAAAAGTTGTTTATTTTGAGAGATGACACGGACGACAAAAAAAAGTGTGCAGAATTGTGAACATGTGCTTTTGCAGATTGCACCTCTTGGGAGTTTGTGAAGTTAAAAGTTGTCAAACCATATCCAAATGTGGAACGCCTCCTATAGTAGATAGATAAGACAATTTGAAGTATGATTACGTTTTCTGATCCGCATTTAAGCATCTAGATTAATGTGCAATCAAGTTTTAATTTGCCTGCCTTGTTTTTTTCAATTTGCATTAAGTAGGATTTTGAAGAACTTTTGGTATTTCTTTGTTGAACGACCCTTTGGCTTATTTAAAGACTTGTAATCACCTTGTTATGGTAGATTTAACATATTGAAATTTAAGAACTTTTGTTCCTTAACACTTTTGGTGTTGTCTCTTTCAAATCTTGCTTTAGATTTGATGTTAAATCGATTCATTGGATTAGTCTCGATTAAGCTAATTCTGGAGTGAGTCATCTTAGGATCTAGGAGTGACCATCATAGATTCTAGGTTTGATCTTTAGAGTGATTCATCTTCTAACCTTACTCTTGGTTGGAATCATTCGGTAGGTTAGCTATTTTTGTGAAAGTTTGCAAGGATCCTAGAAGACACTCTAGCTTTGTAAACTCGAGCAACCTTGGTGCTTATCATTTGGTATCCAAGCACTTGGTTGACATCCTTTGGCCGGTTCTAGAGGTGAAATATCTTTACTTTATGTAATTTTATTTTCTGTCATTTTTTCGAAAGTAGTTTTTTTTACAAAGTGTAACAAGGCATACTACAACTTCCCTTGAAAATTCCTGTATTTTGCTCTCCGATCATAAAAAAAAAGAAAAAAAAATTCAGAAGCAAAAGAAAAGAAAAACAGTAGCAAAAAAAAGTATTCAAAGATCCGAGGCACAAGAAAAGTTTTCATCATTGTATTGTGTTTCGTTCAAATTTTCAAGTTGTTGGATCTAAGATTGAGTCACTCTAATTCCTTGTTTGTGAGAGTTAATCGTTTTATTTGTTATATCAAGCATTAAGCAAGATTGCACCAAATTTTAAGTCAACCCTTACATCTTTGATCTAGTACCAAAAGCCTACTCTTGAGTGATAAACACGAGTGTCATTGAGTGAAATCTTGGTGAGAAGAGTGGTAAGGTCCTCATTATTATTTGTTTTTTTTTCTAACAAAATGGTACAGGATGGAGTACCACAAGTACCATCATAATACGGCTATTCTTCAAGCAATTTAAGGTATGATGGAAATGATGATGGAAGATAGGCAAGAAAGGAGAGCGCAACAACAAAGAGGAAGAACGAGCCTTATAAGAAGATGATGCGTTTGACTTTGCTGAACAAGAAAGACAAGTTGGAGGAAGAAGAAATGCGAGAGGAAGAGGACGAAATAACTTTGCCAACGTTATGCAACCTAAAAGATTGGAAAGATTAAATGAAAATAGAGATGACGGAGTTAAACTCAAAATTCCACCYTTTAGTGGAACGGCGGACCCTGATGCTTACTTGCAATGGGAAAGGAAGATAGAACATGTGTTTGATTGTTATACATATATTGAGAATACGAAGATGAGACTCGCCATTGTTGAATTCACCAATCATGCTGGTGAATGATATCAAAATCTCAAATTAGAAAGAAGAAGTAAGGAGGAGGATCCAATAGACGTTTGGGAAGAACTCAAAAAAGCCATGAGAAGAGATACGTTCCAAAACACTATGAAAGAGATTTGAAAACTAAATTGCAAGCTTTAAGGCAGGGAATGAAATGTGTTGCTGAGTATTATCAAGAGATGGAGACCTTAACATTAGCATGGATTTTGTTTTGGGGTTACCAAAAACTAGAAGACATCATGATAGCAATTTTGTGGTGGTTGATAGGTTTAGTTAGATGGCACACTTCATTCCATGTAACAAAATAGATGATGCTATTAACATAGCTAATCTTTTCTTTAGAGAAGTGGTTAGACGACATGGCATTCCTAAAACCATTGTTAGTGACCGGATGCTAAATTTTTAACTCATTTTTGGAAAGTTTTATGGGGCAAATTGGGTACCAAGCTTTTGTTTTCTACAACTTGTCACCCACAAACCGATGGCCAAACTGAGGTGGTTAATAAAATATTAGGGCCTTGATTAGGTCATTCATTTTTAAAAATTTTAAGTCTTGGGAAGAGAATCTTTCGAATGGAATTAGATTAACTTAATTTGAACTTCTGAGCAAAAAGTTATAGGTTTTTAAAGTTGGCTATGGGTTTATGCTTTCGGCAGGTTTCTCTCAATTTCTGGCGTTCG
>NW_019104568.1:734042-751152 GCF_001995035.1 Momordica charantia
TTCGATTTAACCGAAATATAATGCAATGGACCTGGCTTTAACAATAGGCTTCGACCTCGACTTGGATCAGGTTCGATTTAACCGAATGAGAAAATGCAATGGACTTGGCTTTAACAACAGGCTTCGACCTCGACTTGGATCGGGTTCGATTTAACTGAATAAGATGCAACATACCTGGCTTTAGCACAGGCTTCGACCTCGACTCGAACCGCAACCGAAGATAAATGTTTGATTACAAAAATTCCCAAGCTTCCGAGCTTGGCTCAGATGGAAGGATGACCTTGAGGATGAGCTGAAATGTGCTGAGTAGGAGACCTGCAAGAGAAAACACTCCGACGCCCAAGTTAGGAAGAATTCGAGTTGTATTCGAGAGAAAATACAATGTTCGCGTACCTGGGATAAAAGCAAATAGTTTCTATATAGAGGCAAAGTCTCTAACAAGATCCCTGACAAGGCCTTCAACGGCTCTTTAAGGTAAGTGTGGATTACGGCGTGCTGTCGCGAAGTTTGTTGAAATATATGGCTGACACATTTAGGTCGGTTCAAAAAAAAGAATGGGAACGAGAGAAAAGGATATGCCACCTAAGTGTAGGGTTTAGAGTTTCTTTTAAAACTTGTTAAGTGCATGAGATATGCACTTGATGCATGACGATAAGACTAACAAAAACCACGTGTTCATGCAAATTTGAACTTCCAATGGCAGTATGTAGTACTTATTGTAGCGGGAATCTGACATCTGAGCGAGAGGTCAGACCAATTCAATTCATTCTGGTAACCGACATATACTACGTAGGTACCTGTGCATGTGAGGCCTCGGTCGGTCCTAGAAACGGTCGTACGGCGTGAAGAGTTAACGATTGGAATTCCTAGAGATCATAAGGGATGAGATAAGAATGGAGGTGGTACAAAGTTGTGCTGATATTAAATTGCGTCCCTTATAAACGAAAGAGCTCTTACCAAAAATAGCTAATGAAGATTGGGTATCCTGTCGCTAACAATTGAGTGTGACCTATCAACTAGCTCTAACTCTAAAGGCCGAGGAAAAGCTAAAGAGATCCGTATGAGGCTCCATGGGAAGCTGATACGTGACCTCTGACGCAACTATCTTATGATGGATGGGTGCATCTACAAATGTGTATTGCCCCAATGTCATGAATGACAAATGATGCTCCATTTTACTTTGTATTTATTTTTATCACTTGAAAAATGTGTTACAGCATATAATATGTTTTTTATTTAGCTTAACAAATGAATTTGACCCTCAATGCATGATGCAATAATGTATATGCATTCTAAAAGCTAAATGGTTGCAACATGTATACATGATACTCATTTTTATTTTTGCTCAAATACTAGACTGTGACTATGAATGCCCAATGCATGATATTTAAATTTTCATAATCTAATCATGATATGAATTTTTTTTTTTTTGAAGAATATGTATGCAAGTGATTTGAATGCATGATTTGTGAAAATATGGTTGAGTGAACAAGACGTTTTTCCATATTTTACAAAGATATTATCTACTCTCATCCTTATTATTAGCAATTATTTAGCAAAGAATCAACTGAGAAAAGGTAATGTCGACATTGGAGGAAACTTTGTCAACATTTTTTTTTTTCATTTTCTTTTGCTTTCGTTTTTTTTAAATGAATTCCTTCACTTGATAAGAGATAGATACGATACATCAAGGTAATTTCTCAACCATATTAGGTTTGATGGGGGATTCTTTTGTAGAGATAACTCATGTGGCAGTTTAGATAACTATCAAAAGTAATTCATAACATTGTACATCTCCCTTGATTAAAATGCTTTATAAACTCAGCCTTGTAATTGACAAGAAGATCGCTTACAAGAAAATAGATTTAACATTAGGAGTAATGGAGGATAGAAATCATGATTTTGTAATAAAGCTTGACGATGAATAAAAGTCAGCAAGCTTCCTTTTTAAAGAAAAGGAAACCAAGAATTCATGGATATTTTGTCAAATCTCTGGAACAATAAGAGATTGATTTTTTTTTTTTAACCTTTGGGTAAGAGATTATAATCAAATGAACAGAAGAGTAGCAGTGATCCAATTTCTTTCGACAAATAACTTTGAGAATTGATTACGTAACTCCCCAAGAGTTCATCTCATCGACCTCGTCGTTTCTTTGAGTTTTCGATGAAATCATCTTTCTAGCCACGTTTTATTCTTCATGGAAATTTTGTTGTGGTCCATTTTGAATGTAAAGCTCATTTTTTAGCCCTAACTTCGACGTGCAGTTGATGCAATCCACTTTTAATGCAAAGGACCTCTCTTTTTCTCAAAGTGTAGCTCCTTATTATGTAGAATATACTTTGTGAATGTTGAAAACTTCTTAAAATTGAAAGATTTTGTGCAATGTAACAATCTCAGTCTAACGACGGCCTTTGTCTCAAAGCTTTGTACAATGCAGTTACCATTTTGCCCCAACATAGCATTTCTCGACTTTGCCCCAGTTTGAAAATTTTTAAAGAGGACCTTGAAGCCTGAACTATAGTTGTTGATCTATATTGATTGCCTGAGTCATTGAACTAAAAGATTGTCACGACCTTTTCTTCTTTTTTTTTTCTCTTTTTTCCTTTTTTTTTTGGTCGGACATAATCTTTTTTAGAAACAAAATATGGTGCAATCACATATAAAATGTTGATCAAGCATAAGTCGCATTTTGCCCTCTTGACCGTTGTTTCAAATTATTTATTTGCCAATGCTGGTTCAGTATCATGATGAAAATTATCCCAAAAAAAACTCATCAAAAGAGACTGATATCTTGAGACTATTTGTCAGGTCGCTAACTTCCCAATTCTCAAAATCACTATCCTCGGTCTTGGAATCACTTTTTTACTCAAAAGAAAACTAGACGAAGGATTAAGCTTGAAGAACAAAGTTGAGATAGATTTGGGAAGAAAATTTTAGATATAAATAAAATAAGTCAAAATAGGGAAATACTTGTGCAATCAAAAGTACTGATTCATGAAGCAGCAAATCATAAGAGTTCAATGTTATTTCATTACCTTCAAAGTTCTCAAGGTAACACTAGGTGGATTTTTGGACGTTTACCACGTAATTAGATGTGGCAGACTTAGTAAAAAGTTTTTATGGTAAGTAGGCAAATATTGATATTCATCACAAAAATTGTATGTGACGGGCTGAGCAATTGACTTTTTGCAGTAAATGGTCAACTCTCAATGTTGACTATATTTACCATATATCGGTAGGCTAGGCTCAAGGTAGATTAGGCTTAAAGCAGGTCAAGCTCAAGGTTTTACAGGGAGTGAGTAATTTTGGTTTCTTACCTTAATAGGCATGCTTGCCCCAGTATGAAATTTGATGGTTTCCTAGTTATCACATGAGAAGCAATAGGAAGACCAAGATAAAATTGGTTTGAGTTACGGATTTAGCCCGACAACAAAGTCCAGAAAAATGGTTGAGTTTTGAAAAAGATTATATCTCATTAAGGACCTTGAAGACATTCACATTTTCATTTTTTCCCATTTTTCATTTCTTTTTTCAGAACTTTTTTTTTTCACTTCTTTTTCGTTTCCTCCAAGTGACTTACAATGGTTGGTTTATGATTCTTGCTTAGGTCTCCACTAACAAGAATTATAAGAGTAGACCATATAAAAAATTATCATTGAAAATCTCAAATCATGTAATTTTTTATTGAGAGCATTTTCAAATAAAACTATTTTTTTTCACCAATGATATGATACGAGTGATGCATAAGTGAATGTATGACTTTGATTTTTTTTTAAGAAAAATAGCTCAATTTCCACACACTCACATTCTTTTTTACAAGTACTTAGCTAAATCATGGGTGACTAAAGCTTCATTGCCGTTTTAACACTAGCAAGCAATCTCAAAGATGATTTCAAAGAAGAAATAAACTTCATTGATAATGCAAAGTAATAGCTCAACATTGATTTTGATAATCTTGTACACTCATGATTCTAGTGCTTCATGTATTCACCATCTTCCTTTGAAAACTTTAGCCATCCTACCTTCATTAGAACTTGCAATTTATGCTTTAGTGAAGTACAGTTCTCAGTTGAATGACCTACAACTCCTGCGTGGTAATCACAGTGGACTTGCGGGTCGTACCACTTTTGATAAGGTGGTTGCAATAGCTCTACGCGTACGGGAACTAATAGATTACCTTGAAATAATTGGGATAACAACTCAGTGTAGGATATTGGGATCGGATGGAAGCTCTCTCGCTTTAGTTGCCTCCGACTACTATGATTATCGGGTAATGTTGGCAACCTTAGTCGTGGGTCATACTGTAGAGCCAATGAGTTTATAGGTACTGTATATGGATTATTGTATATCGTAGGTCTTTGCTGGTGCATCCACTTGCGCTTCGAGATTACTGCCTCGACTTTATTTTTCCTTTTAACAGAGCTTCTATTCGTTTTAGAATGTGGCTCTTTATTAATTAAAGGCACTGGCAGCTGTTCTGTTTCTTTTCCCTATCTTTGAGCATATTCTTTCCCTGTAGTTTCTTCAGCATTTCTGTTGGTAACATTTTCTTTTTCTTTACTTTTTAAATTGGCCTTTGATGTTTGACCATCTTGGAATGCAAACTCAACCTGACAAATTGTAGGAGCTTGTTGGTCTTTCTTAGAAAGCTGAGCGTCATATGACGAACTATGTTGGGGGAATCCATCTGTTGATTGACAAAGAGGTGGGTCTACCCTAGGTGATGAATTATTACGAAGTTCGACTAAATTGTTAGGTTGAGAAATGTCCCCAATTATAACAATATTATTTAAGACATTGAAAATTTCCGTGATTTGCTCCTGAATTTTATCGATGTCTTGTCTCATCTGCTTTAGCTCTAAATTCTGCACCTCCATGACCTGTTCTTGAATCTCGTATCTTATTTTCTTTAGCTCGGCATTAAATTCTTCCATGAATCGCTCGTGGATTTTGTCTCTAATATTCTTTAGCTCAGCATTAAATTCTTCCATGTTATGCTGTTTTATATACCTTGTATATAAAGAATAGTAAATATGTAGTTATTGAGCTATTTTTCTAACAGTTCGTGTTAATTATGATGTAATGGAGAATGCATAGATTTTGATTTTTTAAGATAGAAATTGATATGCATGAGACGATGGGATGCGAATGTTGGATCATCAATTAGGGGAATTATGCGAAACAATGCCTGCGAAAATATTGCTTTTTTTTAATATATATATTTAGACATATGAAATGATGCATTAGAACGATAAATTTTAATTTATGATATAGACATGTAAAATGATGATACAAAAGATAGAAATATATATTTTTTGAATTTATGATATGGACATGCAGAATGATGCATGAACAGGATAAGTTTTTTTTATTTTATTTTCTTTGGAGGAGAAAAAAAAATTATCTAAATATGCTACAAACTGCCCCAAGAATGTGATAAATACTTCATGCAATCATTAATACATTCCAAATGCATGCAAATGTAATGGTAGATTCTAATTCACCCTAAGAGAGATAAACATGAATATATGCATAAAATTAAACACTAGGGTTATAGAGCCGAACTCCTGAGTTTTTGATAGAAGTGAATAAGCTTGAAAGTTTTTGGCGTGCCTACATAGAATGTTTAGAATCCCTTTGAAAGACAACACTTCTAAATTCACTTAGAAGTAGACTAAATATGTGACTCAAAAAGTAAAATAAATGTGATGCACATGCATGTTGATAACAAATAAATCATGAACAAATAGGAATAAATAAAAGCTAAATGATTTTTTATTAAAAAAAATGGTTAATTTTAAAACCTTATGGTTAAAGCTCCAAATCAACCCTAAAAACAATATGTCATGAACAACATAACAACTCACATAAAATGCAATATGAATATGGTGTGAAGTTATGTACTAATGCATCTTAGAGGACAATGGCCCCCAAATCTTCCATATGCTTTGGCAGGAACCAAAATTCTACGAAGGTCACACTACTCAGTCTCCGATCTAATATTAAAGGTAAAGCCCGGGTAGGAGGCTCGTGGATTTGTGTGTAATGCATAATGATGCAAAAATAAAAGCCAATAATTAAAAGACAATATATGCAATAAAAAAATGGACCAAAATATTTTATAACGGGTAATAAATGACAAAATAATGGCTTGACTCTCAAGGTCCCTAGCGGAGTCGCCAAGTTGTCACAACTTCATCGCAACGCGGAGCGGCCGACGTCATCCCCTGAAATATCTCTTTAGAGATAAGGGTTTGGAGTCGCCACCAATCATCTACGAGGTGTGATTGGTCACCTATTTAAAAAAAAAACTTGGTCTACGAAAACAAAATTTCTGGTTCGGGAGTCGACTGAACGTAGGAAAGGTGTTAGCATCATACGACACCCATTCGAAAACGGTACCATATTTTGTCAAAAATCATCATATTATCTTATTTGGTCCAAAAAAAATGTTTTTATTTTATTTTAAATGTCTCATATTATATTAATTCACATTTTGTAATAAGATATGAATTAATAGGTATGAGTGGCACGAAGGCCATTAGGAAAATTAAGCACCTCGAGAATATTGGCGACATGAGTATTGATACTCAACATCTCACCAATGTGCCACCACGTTGAGATATTAGCTATGTTCCTTTTTAAAATACAAATTTTGAATTTTTGAATTTTGTTAAAAAAAACTCCAAACGAAATCTTTTATTTAAAATAACTATTTAGTAAAAACAATAATAAAATGAGGCATTCAAAGACTCAAACTTGGGCCGATATATTAAAAACCAAACACCTTACTACCATGCCAATATCCTAAAATGTAAACATAGTATTCTTTTACAAAAACAAAGCTTTTAATTTATTTTTTAAAACTAAAAAAAAGACGAATTTTGTTAAATTAAAACAAAAAATAAAAACAACTTTTTATTTATTTCAAATTTAAAGAGATTCTTTAAAAGAAATATTTTTATTTCAAAATTTAACAAAATAAATCAAATTTACTTAAAACAAATTTATTTGTTGAGATTCTTTCCAACAATTATAATTAACAAACTTATTTTAAAAGATTTTACCTTTACTTATTTTCCTAAAACTTGAATTTTATAGCTTTCTTAAAAATATTTTTTTTCTTTTAAACTTAGTTTTTACTAATTCAAAGAAATTTATTTTAAATCTATTTACAAAATTCTTTACACTTTTTCAAAAAGAAATTACTTTAATAAAATGTTATTTTAAAACAAATTCCTTTTTAGAAAAAAAAAACCTTTTATTTATTTTGCATTTAAAAAAATTGCTTAAAACAAAATATTTCCTTTTCAAAATTAACTTTTATTTACCAAAAAGAAAAAAACTATTTTTATAAAAAAAAGAAAATGATTTATCAAAATCATTTACTATTTTTCAAAAACGTATTTAAAAAGTATTACTTTAAACCTTTTTGTTTTTTAAGAAAACTTTAACAGCATCAGATTATACCGTCTACCAGCAATGATCTGTGAATCTTGTTTTCGTCGGGTTTTGCTTGGTTGTGGAGGTCATCAAGGCTTCGCGTGGGTTGGTCGTGTATGCTCGCCGGTCCTACAGGATGAGTTACTGGAGTTTATTGTAGAGAGAGAAATAGGGACTGGTGAGAGGTAGAAGATGAAGAAGAAGGTGACCCTTTTTCAAGAGAGGAATAAAACTAAATTTTTCTAAGGGTCTAGTACTTGTTCTCTGTGTCTCTATGTGTCCTTTAAATACACAAAAAAATAACAATAACATGCGTGAGTCAAGTAAAACCAGAGAGAAAAAAAAAAGAAGGGAAAACGTAGGGAATGACACCTGAACCTTGACCAAGAAAAAACCAAAGGGAGAAAAAAAAACTATTAATATCAAACGTTTAAAATAAAATCTTTATTTTTAAATTTGTAATTTTATTAATAAAATCAAAATCTTTAAAAGAAAACCTTTTTTTTAATTTAAATTAAAACTTTAACTTATAAACAATAATAAAGTAATCTTTTTTTAATGAAAATAGTTAAAAATAATAATAATAATAAATAATTAAAAATTAGTTGGACCAATAACGGTGTCTACAATATTTATTTGAGTATTCAATTAATAATCATGATACATTGCTATAATTAAAAAATTATTTTTAGTCTTAAATTTATTATATTAATTTTAATGAGTTATAATTAATTTATAATCAATGACATAAATATCTTTAGAAATTAAATTAAATATATTATTAACTAATTATTAATAATATCTTAAATTAGCTTAAAAGAATTTTTTTCTATTTTAAAGAAACCAATCACTCATTTAAGGGCCAAACCGTTACAACTAGCATTTGATTCTCACATTCAAACAGTAGTAAGCTCCACTAATGGACATCAATAGGATAAAGATGGAAAAAAAACTTTATTCATTGTGCCAAATAAAGATACGAGAAGAAAAAGAAGAAACTTTGTATTAACAAAGTTAATTATTTTAAAATTGTTATTTATATTATTTTAGGCTTTTATATTTTTAACCAATGATGTGGCATTGAATTTATTAATTTCAGTTTTTTTTAAATAAACTATGTCACTTTAATTGGGGGTAGTATAGTCTTTTAGCCTCCTTTGAGATTAGTAATTTAATCTTGTGAACAGAACAATTAAGTTACAGAATGAATTTGAGTGTTTTAGCGTGATGACTAAGGATTCATCAATTTTGCAATTCTTGATCTAGGTTGCAAACTCAAAATATTCAAGCTAGGTTTGACCAACTTTCTTGTGGAGTGTTCAACCTTGAGTAGGGAATCAGTTCTCCTTACCTCTTGGTCTTCGATCATCAAGGTAATCCTTCATCTAATATTTCCTTGGGATTGTGCTTTTTGATTTGGGGTTTTAGGAATTGACAGTTAGGGGTCCTCTTTAAGTGGGAGGGTTTTTATCTACAATTTCCTAGGGTTTCATATTAGACATTATTTGAATTAGATTTATTATTAGGAATTATATTATTTGATTTATATTTTCTATTACTATGATTATGAATTTTTCGTAAATAAATAGGTGGGTAGTTATGTATCCATATTGAGGAATTCAATTCAATGAAATCATATTTTGTTATTATGTCTATTTTTTCTCCTTCCTAAAATTTACCGTATGATGTATTCGCTATGACATTTTTATTTTGTTTGAAAGAATTTAAAATGTTGAAATCATGCATGTAGTAACGTCTCTAGTTAATCTAAGTTCAAAAAGTCGAGTCTTTACATAACTGCTCCCCTCCTCATCTCTATATATCCCCTTCTCTCCCTCCCCATCTCATAGAAGTTGGATGACATTACCATAAAAAAACAAGAGAGAAAATATCTGTAAAAGAAAAATAGAGAGTGAGTGTTCTCTAGAATAAATTTTACTCATCATTATTGTTGGATTTAAGATGTGAATTGTGGGAATTCTCTCTTTGTAAATATTCTCCAATCAGCACTTTTTTTTTCGTGGACTCCTCTGTGCTACAAAATGTTAGTACTTCATTCCACGAAAAATCCAACAATGCACACTTCAAGCAAGCAAAAAGAGAAATCGAATGTGGGGAAGCATCACGTGAGCCATGCGGAGTTCTTCAAAAATTCCTACATAGAGAGCACAAGTAGTAACCAGCAGAATTTGAATGGTTTGTTTTTTAGCCCTACAACCAAGGTTTAAACGTTGATGTCGATGAATATTTCTAGAAAAATTATAAATATAAAAAAATAATAACAAATATTTAAATTAACAAATAAACATTTCACTAAATATAAAATTTCATGAAATAATTAATATATGTTTATTATGAACATTATCCAAATTAGATGCCCAACCTTAGGTGTCAAAAAGAAACATGTAACCCTAACCCCATGTGTCAAATTCTCCCATTTGCTTAGTGTCTCCAAGTGACAAGTTAACCTATAGTCATGTGCTTAATTCTCAATATCTCATGTGTCTATTTCAACCTATGATTAGTGTCCAAATGTAACACCTCATGGTTGCACAAATTACCTATAAATGTGGCAATTCATGGTTAATTTGGGAGCGAGAATTTTAGTGGATTTTGGTGGAAAATCTTTGTTGAATTTCTAACATAAATTTATGTTTTATTTTCTAATTTCTAAATTTATATTTATATTTTATCAAATCTCGTATTTTCTCGTTGTTTGTGACTCGTGGTGCCTCATTTTGCTCCGTAATTTTACAAGACGTTATCAGCACGACTCTCTGTCAACTTTCCCTCTAAAGGTAGGTCCTAAAGTTATGTTTTTTTATTTTCCTTTAATTTTTCATGCTTAGTATATATCAAATTTCTAATATACATATATTTTCTTTGTGATAGTGTTACCATGACAAACCTCACCAAATTAGAGTTTACTGCCCTTGACATCAATGACAATAATTATTTGTCATGGGTATTTGATGCTGAGATTCATCTCAATACTATGAATCTGGGAGAAACCATCAAAGAAGCAAATACTACGACAGGTCAAGATAAGGGAAAAGTCATGATTTTCCTTCGTCACCATCTACACGAGTGATTGAAGATGGAATATCTGACAATAAAAGATCCTCGTGTATTATTACAAAATTTGAAAAAGAGATATGATCATCAGAAGATTGTTATTCTTCCTCAAGCTCGATACGAATGGATGCATTTAAGGCTCCAAGATTTCAAATCAGTAAGTGATTATAATTCTTTATTATTTATAATCGGTTCGATATTGAAGTTAAGCGGAAAAAAATTACTGATGGAGATATGCTTGAGAAGACATTCTCTACCTTTCATGTCTCGAATATGCTCTTGCAACAATAATATCGAGAGAAATGCTTTAAGAAATATTATGAGCTCATATCATGTCTACTTGTTGCTGAGCAAAACAATGAGTTGTTGATGAAAAATCATAAATCTTGACCAACGGGAGCAACAATAAACCTGAAGTTCATGAATCCAGATATATTTACTATTTGGCATGACAGATTGGGTCATCTAGGGTCCATAATGATGAGAAGAGTTATTGAGAATTCACATAGATATCCATTGAAAAACCAGAAGATTCTTCAATCTAATGAATTGTTATGTGATGTTTGCTCTCAAGGTAAATTAGTCATTAGACCATCACCAACTAAAGTGGGGACAGGATCACCTACATTTTTAGAACGAATTCATGGTGATATATGTGGACCTATTAATCCATCAAGCGACCCTTTAGATATTTTTGGTATTAATAGATGTATCGAGTAGATGGTCACATGTATACTTAGTATCAAGTCGAAACCTTGCATTTGTAAGATTACTTACTCAGATAATTAAGTTACGAGCGTAATTTCCTGATTATACAATTAAGAACATTCGTCTTGATAATGATGACGAATTTACATCCCAATCATTTAATAATTATTGTATGGCAATTCGGATAGATGTTGAACATCTTGTACCTCATGTTCATACACAAAATGGTTTAGCTGAATCATTTATAAAACGACTGCAGTTAATTGCTAGACCATTACTTATGAGAGCTAAGCTTCCTACATTAATATGAGGACATGCTATTTTGCATGTAGCATCACTTAGACGTATTAAGCCAGCCTATCATAGATGTTATCCATTAAAATTAGCTTATGGCCAAGAGCCGAATATTTCCATTTGCGAATTTTTGGATGTGCAGTATACGTTCCTATTGCTCCACCACAACGTACTAAGATTGGCCCGCAAAGGCAGTTGGGAATATATGTTGATTTTGATTCCCATCAATCGTTAAATATCTTGAGCCCCTAACAGATGATGTATTTACTGCATGATTTACTGATTGTCATTTTAATTAGACAAATTTTCCAACATTAGGGGGAGGAATTAAGAAGTTGGAAAAAGAAATTACATGGAATGAATTCTTATTGTTCATTTAGATCCCCGTATAGATCAAAGTGAACTTGAAGTTCAGAAAATAATCGATTTCTAAAATATAGCAAATCAATTACCAGATGCATTTATAGATGCTAATAAAGTGACTAAATCCTATATTGCAGCTGCAAATGCTCCATCAAAAATTGATATCTCAATACAACAAGTTGTCATTAATAAGTTTGCAAACGGTAGAAGCATGGAAGACCAATAGGTTCTAAAGATAAAAATCCTCGAAAAAGAAAAGTAGTCAATAATCAAAATAATTCGATTAAGAATGTGGATATTCTAGAAGAAAACCTAAATATGACTACTCATGAAAATAACGAGGAATGTCAAGTACCTGAAGATAGTAATGAGATTTCAATACATTAAATCATGATATGGAAAAGATGGAACCGAACTAATATACTTATTGACAACATTTTTGCTTATAATGTAGCTCTTGGCATTATATCCTAAAGTGAAGATTCTGAACCAAAATCTATCAAAGAATGTCAACAAAAAAATGTGCCTTAAGTGGAAAGAAGCAATCCATGCAAAATTAAACTCACTTTCAAAACGTCAAGTCTTTGGACTAGTAGTCCAAACACCACAAGATGTTAAGCCTGTGGGATACAAATGAGTATTTGTAAGAAAAAGAAATGAAAACAACAAGGTCATAAGATATAAGGCAAGGCTGGTTGCACAAGGCTGGTTTTCACAAAGACCTGATATTGATTATAATGATACATATTCTCCGGTGGTGGATACGATTACACTGAGATATTTAATTGGTCGCTGACTGTGTTGTGTTTGAAAGTCTTGACATGCATCTTATTGATGTAGTCACAGTATATTTATATGGATCTCTTGATAATGATATATATATGAAAATCCCTGAATGATTTAAGATACCTGAAACATATAATCAAAGTTCTCGAGAACTGCATTCAATAAAGTTACAGAGATCATTATATGGATTAAAACAATTTGGGCGAATGTGGTACAATCGCCTGAGTGGATATTTGTTGAAGGAAGGATATCAAAATAATTCAATTTGTCCGTGTGTTTTTTTTATAAAGAAATCATAGTCAGGATTTGCTATTATAACTGTGTATGTTGATGATTTAAATATAATTGGAACTCTTGAAGAGCTTTCAAAGGCAATAGAGTATCTTAAGCAAGAATTTGAAATGAAGGATCACGGAAAAACAAAATTTTGCCTTGGCTTGCAAATCAAACATTTAGCCGATGAGATATTTGTGCATCAATCAACTTATACAGAAAAAGTTTTAAAAAGATTTTATATGAACAAAGCACATCCATTGAACATTCCAATGGAAGTTCTTTCAATTGATGTGAAGAAAGATATCTTTCGACCTCGAAAAGATAATGAAGAAATTCTTGGTCCGAAAGTACCATATCTTAGTGCAATTGGTGCACTTATGTATCTTGCTAATAATACAAGACCAGATATAACATTTTCAGTTAATTTATTAGCGAGATATAGTTATTCTACAAAAAAAAGACATTGGAATAGAGTCAAGCGAATATTCTGTTATCTTCGAGGAACGACTGATATGAACTTGTTTTATTCAAACAAATCAAATTTTGATCTAGTTGGTTATGCAGATGCCGGATATTTATCTGATCCACACAAAACTAGATCTCAAATAGGTTATTTATTCACATGTGGATGAATTGCTGTATCATGGCGATCAGTGAAATAGACCATAACAGCTACCTCCTCAAATCATGCTGAAATTCTTGCAATTCATGGGACTAGTCAAGAATGTGTATGGCTAAGATCAATGACTTAACACATTCATGGAACATGTGACTTGTCTCCTAATAATCTTCCAACGATATTATACGAATATAACATAGCATGTATAGTCCAAATCAAAAGAGGATATATTAAAGGGGATAGAACAGAATATATCTCACCTAAGCCCTTCTACACTCATGATCTTGAAGAAAATGACAACATTAATATTCAACAAATTTGTTTAAAGGATAACTTGGCAAATTTATTTACAAAGGCGTTACCTACTACAACCTTTGAAAGATTAGTACGCGACATTGGAATACGGTGGCTCAAAGATCTCAAGTGATGTTTCTATGAGGGGAGCCTAATTTATTGTATCATTTTGGGTTTGCTTGATTATATGAAATATGTACTCTTTTTCCTTCACTAGGTTTTTTTTAGATTGGTTTTCCCACTGGGTTTTTCTTAGTAAGGTTTTAACGAGACATATTTCATATAAACAATGGACATCTAAGGGGGAGTATTATGAACGTTATCCAAATTAGATGTCCAACCTTAGGTGTTAAAAAGAAAGATGTAACCCTAACCCCATGTGTCAAATTCTCCCATTTGCTTTATGTCTCCAAGTGACAAATTAACACATATCCATGTGCTTAATTCTCAATATCCCATATATCTATTTTCTACCAATGATTAGTGTCCAAATATAATACCTCATGATTGTACAAATTGCTTATAAATAGTTGCAATTCATGGTTAATTTGGGAGTGAGAATTTTAGTGGATTTTGGTGGAAAATCTTTGTTGAATTTTTAAAAGAAATTTATGTTTTATTTTCTAATTTCTAAATTTATATTTTAATTCTTTTTGTCAAATATCGTATTTTCTCGTGGTCCGTGATTTGTGGTACCTCATTAGTGACCAATTTAGTACCCTCCAAACCCTTGAAAATGACACTTTTGAAAATGACACTTTTGCTGATGTCAGCAAATATAGGTTTAAAAGCAAAACCGAACTGCTTCCTTCCATCAGTTAAACTTTGGAAGCTCCCTTTACACTTCGAGCCATGAACCCTGCTCTTCCATTTCCCAACCAAAGTTTCCCAAATTTTCTGCCCCAAAACCCTAACCCTAATTTATTTGTCAGCCCTGAATTCTCACATTCTGAGTCTCAAGATCTTCCACTCGACTTGTCTTCTTCGCTCTCCTCCCTCAAAAACCTCATCCATGTCGCCAATCAGACCCTTCAATCTCTCTCCTACCTCAGCCTCACCCGAAACCCATCTGATAATGGCGACGATTCCGACTTCGTTCAGTGTGCTTTTGATCGGCGCCACCGTCTGCCGCCGCATTCTCTCTTCCGCCACTCCCTCCTCTGCCCTTCCGCTCCCCAGCCTCGAATTGACCCGACCCACCTCCTCCACTCCTTGCTTTACCCCCACTCTCTTCAATCATCTCGTGATTTGATTAATGAGAAGCGTTTCCATCAAGCTCTGCCGGATTCTGATGCCGACCTTTGCTTCTCTCTCAATGATTTTGCGGATAGTAGTTCCAATTTCTTCTATGTTGATTGCCCTGGTGTGGTTACCTTGTGTGACCAGGATGAAATGTCCAAGGTTTTCACTCTTCCTCGTGTTTTGGCTGTTGAATGTGCAAATTTTGTCAGTAAGGACGGTCGAGAGATGGAGAGTGCGTGGAAGGAGACTCGAATACTTCCCTCCGAGTTGTGGGCTCTTAGAAATGAGGTTGAAATGTGGAATGACTATCCCACTATGTATTCGCACATTGTTCTCCGTTCTCTATTGGGCACAAAATTGGTCATTGACGACCATTTGATGACATGGATCATTGCGAATTCGCCTCGGTATGGTGTTGTTATTGATGTTGCTATGAGGGATCATATACTTCCGCTGTTCAGGCTGTGTTTTATGGCAATCTTAAAAGAAGCTGTGGGATTTCAGATTGCTCTGGAAAATGGAAATGAAATGGAGGATGGATCCCTAATTATCTCAGGCAGCCACAATTTTAAGTGTCCAGTTTTGATTCAAGTATTAATGTGGCTAGCATCTCAGCTTTCTGTGTTGTATGGGGAAACAAACGGGAAGTTCTTTGCCATTCACATGCTTAGACAATGTATATTAGATGCTGCATCAGGCTTGTTACTTTTACCACTGGAACAAAAGCCGGGACATGGTTCTCATAATCAGGAATCTACCTGTAGTGACACACAGAATGTGAAGTCGAAAAGATTGGTTCAGGAAGTTAGAAATTATGACAATGTTACTGGAGAAGAAACTGTTACTTGTACTGTGATTTTTGTGTCCCAAGTGGCTGCGGCTATTGCAGCATTGCATGAACGTTTCCTACTTGAAGAAAAGATCAAGGCTGTACGCTTTTCTCATCTGCAAACTAAATATCAGCTGTATGTTATGATTTCTCCACATTCTGGTTCTGTTTCTCTTTTGGTTACCTGTTTTATATTTAGTGATGATCTTGTGGTAAATAGATCAACTTGGTCTTTTCATTATTTTTGTGATATTCATTTATCCAATACGATTATGAATATATCATTTTTTGTAAGGAAAATGATTTTTAATAGACTTAAAAGGTCGGAGGGAATATGTTCAAACCCATAGTGACCCCTTAGCTAGAATATTAAAATGCTATGAGTTTCCTTGGCAACTAAATATTTTAAGGTTAGGTTGGTGTATTGTGAGCAGTGTTTTCGAGGCGCAAGGCGCACTGCAAGGCGACGAGTCCTTTGATCGCCTTGAGGCGAGAGGCGATACAAAGACGACGCCCGATTGAAGCGAGACGCACCTTGATAAATAAGTAAAAATTATATATATAGTGCATAAATTACCTTAAAAGAATCAATACCAAAATAGTAAATGTCAACAAGATGCATAAAACAACCAAATTCTATAAGTTTAGTTCCAAATAAAGACAAGCAACATTAAGAAATTGTAGAGTCTGAAATAGAACAAAAAGTAAATATAAGTAATCAAAGCTCATCATCCTCATCTAAATCTAAATTCTCTTCATCTTGGACGTCCTCACAATCTTCCTTTTCCAATTCTTCTTCTTCTTCTTCGGTGTCATCATCATCATCACTAACCACAACTTGCACTGATTTTCGAACTCTTGAAGTTGTAGGAGCGGGAGTAGCAGGCGACTTTCCTTTAGATCTTGCATGTGTTCTAGTTTGCCTTATGAGTTCTCTAACACCACTAGCCTCGGCTACATCTCCCCATGTGAGGTTGTCATCATCAAAGACCAACTCATTTTCTTCCTAACCATCTTCTTCTTCGAGTGTTCCGATCAACCATTCATTACTTCCATCAATATGATCCAAAGTAATTGGATCAAGTTGGTCTTGTAGAGTGTAGCGCTCTTTAAGTGCTTGGTTATATTTTATATAAACCAAGTCATTAAGACGCTTTTGCTCTAACCTGTTCCTCTTCTT
>NW_019104568.1:753822-766441 GCF_001995035.1 Momordica charantia
TGGGCGAAAACGCCCCGCCTCTCGCCTGAGGCGAGCGCCCGGGTGCGCCTCGAAATCACTGATTGTGAGATTAGTCAAGGTGCGTGCAATTGCCTCAAACACTCACGAATGTCAAAGAAATATATATAGTAGAGATGGTGAAAATAAGATGACCAAAGAGATTTTAGAGTCCAGTGTATCTTTGCAGCACAATGCAGATTAAGGTAACTACATGGGAGGAAATGGAGGGCAGCCTTTTTAAGGTTTTTTTTTTTTGTCCTTTGGAAACAAAAGTTTTGATTGAATTATTGAAATTAAGTCACCTACAAATTTTAAAATGTCAGAGAAACTGACCTGAATCTGTAGAATCTCTGTTACCTTCTTTATGCAGATATTTGTGACAACAAAGAATGAACTATCAGATGTCTAGTTTGATAGTACATCTAACTATCAAATGTCTTCTCTGTTGTCAAAGCCTTTTGGGACAAGTACATCTCAAAGTCATCATAATCTTTTTTGAGGTCTAGTTTGATGATGAAACGTTTCTAGTTTTTTGTACTCTTTCATCTACCACTACATTAGATAAAAATTTAATAGATGACTTCTATCCTTCAGTTAGGCGCTCATATTTTTAGAAGTGCTGGGGTTTAGATTGATTGACTGAACTGTATTGTTGGCCTATCACAATGATCTTCTTTTCATAAAAACCCTTAAAGATTTTAAGGACATCATTTCTAGCTATCCCAGCTGGGTTTCTTCCATAGAACTGTTAAAAACTGGAGATTTAGGTTGCCTAGCATTTCAATGGCTTCTTAATCTCAAGTTAATGGTTGAGACGTGTGTTATCAACTTTAGAAAGTGGACTTCAGTTTATGTTTACAGAAATAAGTCTTGGAATTTGAAGTTGAAAGTCCAAAAATAATCCAGCATTTGCTTGAATGGTCTGAGTTCTTTTTATGAGAAACCGCATTTTTATTAGAAAAAATGGAAGATACAAGGAAATATAAAAGAAGGAAAAAAAAAACCTCTCAATGGTCCGAATTGATATCAAAATCAAAATAACACCTTCCGTATATTGTGTGGCAAAAAAAAAAAACCCCATATAATCGGTGTGTATGTTGTGTGGCAAGGATTCTGAAACTATAGACCATCTTTTCCTCCATTGTCGGGGGGTGGCGTCCTCAGTGTGGTTTCACTTCGCTTCCATTTTGGGAGTGTCTTTTTGTCTCCTCCAAAAGATAGATGATTTTATTTCAGAAGGTTTTGGGGGAAGGGCTCTAAAGGATAAAGCTTTCATCCTTTGGAATTGTGCTGTTAGAGCTTTACTTTGGCTTTTGTGGAAAGAAAGAAATAGTAGACTTTTTGAAGATAAGAAGTCATCGGTGGATTCTCTATGTGTGAAAATACAGCAGACGGCTTCTTGGTGGGCTACCATCCACAAGGAGGTTTTTTGTAATTATAGTCTTCAAATGATTATACGGGATTTGAAAGCTGTGATTGTATAGTTCTTTGGAGAGGGTTTTCTCAATCCTTTGCCTTTAGGCTGTTTCTTCTCTTGAATGGAATTCATTTTGTCTGTTTCTTATAAAAAATAAATAAATAAATAACACCTTCCGTATATTGAGTTCTATTAATTAGGGTTTCCTTCCTCTTCTACCAGCAATCTTATGGAAAAGTTCTGACATTTGAGTTTTTCTCTCCCACTTTCATTCAACTTAGTATGCACGTTTGTACCACTTTTCTTCATGATTTTTTCGGAAAAATTTCCATAAAAAGAAAAGGGGATCTCACTTTTCAAGTAGGTAATTGTTAGAAACAAACTAATCCTTTTCTAACTCTTTTAGGGTTTCTGAGCATAAATATATCTCTCAAAGAGCTTGTGAAGAGCGTAAAAGACGTTGCAACTATAGGCCTATAATTGAGCATGATGGACTTCCAAAGCAGCAGGCTCATGATGAGGTATTTCTGACCTCTATGTTGGTCTCATTATGAATTATGCAGTTAATATATTCTGGCATGTTATTGTCAGCAATTTCCTTCCACTTGGATTTCCCTGCCTGATAATTTTCTCTATTCATTTGTTGGTGATTTAAGTCCCACTGATTTTTCCTTATTTACTTCTCTAAATGGGATGGCATTTGCAAAAGAAGATAAATGTCCTCCAATTCTTTCTCTAGTTCTTTTTACTTTTTAGAATCAAATCAAGCCAGTGCCTATTTATACTTATTTCTTGGGCGTATTTTGTAGAGGTTCTTGAGGAGCTTCAGAGATGATTGTTTTCATTTTATTTTATTGACTAAATGATCTAGAAGAAACAGCTGGCCAACTGTTTAATGTCAACTTACCCATGATGTATCTCGACTGTTTGTTCTATCTTATAGATTTTATTTTAATTAAAAACACGAAACAGGGTACAGGGAAGACCAAAACAAGGGAGGAATTGTTAGCTGAAGAAAGGGATTATAAACGTCGAAGAATGTCATACCGTGGAAAAAAGGCAAAGCGATCAACTTTACAGGTAGGCAAGCAGCTTGTATTAGATTAATCTTTTGCCTTCTCCCTTATTTTTCATTAAAATCATCTTGCAGGATGATTTTTATACTTCGTCCATTGTTTTTGTTGTCTCACTATTCTCTGTTGGCTATTGGTTTAGGTTCTAACTGGGTACGGCATGGCATTCCTTTTCTTATAACCTTAAATGTAAAAATGACAAAATTATTAGTTGCATGATATTGATACGGTCAAGAACATTTTGTGGTAAAAGATTTTGGGTATTAGTCGTCACTTTTAAGAATATTCTTTATTACTTCCGAAGTACAAAGATTATAGCAACAATGGCCGAAGAAAGTCACTTTTAAGAATAGCATTCATTGCTTTGATTTATCGCTTATGATGTACAAAGATAATGGAGTTCCGGGAGTCCGGTCAACTATATTTGAACAATAATGGAGTATTCCAAGAGTTACTCTGCCACTATTCTAGATATTGGATGTTGTGGGGGTGAGGGGGGATATGATCTCCTGTTATCTCTTTCTGTCTAAACTAATGGAATAGGTGAATCTGCAAAGCTAAATGGACCATGGAATTAATGATATCCATTACAATTTACAAGTTTCTGCAATATGTTGTCTGGTTTCAACTTTTGCCGCCAGACATGTTTATGTTAGATGATATTTCCACCTTATTAATTTTACTTTTCATGGAAGGTTACAAGAGATATTATTGAGGAATACATGGAGGAAATTATGAAAGCTGGAGGAATTGGGTGCTTTGTTAAGAGATCTGAAGAGAGAGGGGTAAAATATGAACAACCAGCTGAGCATAACATTAAAAGAGATATTATTGCTGATGAATACACAAAAGGAAGCAACGACACATATGGAGCAGCCAAACATAGCTCAAGTCATTCCAAGAAGCAGTCTTACTATGATGACAGATATTCAGCTTCCAATAAGCCACAAAAAGGTCAGTATGGGCACTATGGCTCTCTAGAAGATGAAGGGAAAAGTGTCGGTAAGGACAAATATGATCAAGGTCGCTATTATAGATCCTTAGATCGAAGCAGTAGTCCTAGCCTGTCGCACAAACGGAATAGATATCTAAGTGATCGAGATGATGAGGTGCCAACGAAAACCAGGCATCATGAAGCAAGAGAAATAACTTCTAGCAGTTCTAATTTTCATGGTTTTAGGTCACCTTCATCCTCCAGATCTGCCGGTGGTTCAAGTGCAATGAAGGATGGCCATAAATCGAGAGCTGGTGATAATTGGAAAAGGAGCACGGCTAATAATCATGGTTCAAAGTCTTCGATGCTTAATTCATTTAATGATAGGTACACCCCCACCGAATGGCATGACCAATTGGAAGATGATTACTCCACCGGCAGCAGATATGTAAATCCAGATGAACTTTAATTTGATAATTTGGAAATGACGAGAGAAGCTATCCTGCAGATTGTGCATACTTTTTTGACATAACAAATTTCTACCTTGTGGTAAGTGTCCCTTTTGTATTACGTCCCAAGTATCTTTAACTGTGAGTTCTGTTACATATGTTTTTTAACAAGTTTTATTCACACAACCTTGCAGCATGAAGTTATCTGGCTTCAGAAATTTTATCCTCACGTGTATCCTCCATAGTATCCTTGAAGTTTATCCCATTTTCTTATACATTAAATCTTGTCAGAATATATTCTTCCCTTGTTTTTCTCTTTTCTAGAGAGAATTTCAACAAACAATGCTGCACTTGCTGCATAACTTCAATTGCATCATCACCATGTAGAAAATGCCAAGTTTACATTATCTTTTTCTGTTCTGGTGTTTACTAATATTTCTGGACTAACCACAAAGACAGATTGACAAAGTTATTGTATTGGCATGGATGAAGTTGGACAAGATATTCATAAATCCCATATTATAAATGATGCAACATTGCAACTTTTAGGGATCTGGAGGGTTTCTCGGAGGAGGTTATTATATGTTTTTTTTCCTGTTCTCTCCTGTCACGGTTGGTCATTCGAAGTCTTACAAGAATTGGAGGAGGTTTGATCGCTTGTTAGGTTGAATGCTCTAGTTGGGCATCGGTCTCCAAGGAGTTTTGTACTTATCCTCTAGGTTTTATTATTATTTTCAACTGGAGCCCCTTTAGTTAGCCTTGAGTCTTCTTTTGTTGAGTTGTCTTTTTGTATTCTCTTTTGCTTGTTTCTTGTTTTCTTTCATTTTTGCGTAATAGAAGCTCGTTTCTCAAAAATAAGAAAGAAAAGAAAATGAAGCTGGTCCGAACACTCACGGATATAAAAAAAAGACATTACTAAAAAAAAGACATTACTAAAAAAAAAATTAGTAAGACAGTATTACTGAGTAGGCTTGAGTTATTTCCACTTGAAAAAATTTCTGGATCGTTCTGAAACAGTATAGATGATTAATCTACTGACACTAGTTCAATTAGACCTTAGTATTTGATTTTCTATAGTACTCTCTATCAAGAGAAATCGAAGAATTTACTAGGAGATCTAGATCAAATCAAGCATAGAGAAGTTTGGGACCTTATGAAACTTTATTCTTCTTCTTGGTATCAATGTTGCATATTTTTTGCCTATTGGGAGTCTTCTTTTGTAACTCATTGGTTTCGTGGGGATATTATGTTGTCTTAATTCTCTTGGTAATATATTGGTGTGTTACTTATTTGTACTAACTATTGCATTACCTTTAGTGTTCTGACCAACAGCTCGCCCGCTTGCTGGATCGGTGGAATATGAAGCCAGTCTGCGAAATGACCCACGGAGATTCAGATCATCGGTTGCATCCTGTAATTTGGCTGATTAGTATTAGTTTATTATAACCTGAATCAGAAATATTATGTACTTTGGTTGTTAGAAGGTAAGAATTCTGGCTCCTTGGTATGAATTTGGAGTTTTTTTATTGGGCTGCCTATGATCAGATTTTGATCACACTGCGTACATGTTTGGTATTTTACTCGATGATATATGTCATAACCAGTTGAGCTATGTTCTTACACTATGAAAAGAGTTGAAAAAAGATACATGAAGCGATTGAAGAAAATGGTTTGGAAGCTGTTATACGAAGGCTCGTTTAATTATTGAACTTTGTTTCATATAATATTTTTGAACTTTGTTTCATATAATATTTTTAGGACAGCAAGGTGATTGTTGATTATTACTTCTACATTTCTCTAGGGAATAGCAATGGGTAATTATAGCAACGAATAAGGAGAAATTTCATGAACAATGCCAAAGGAGTGGTGGGAATTAGGGTATTATTTAATAACAAGGGATGGTGTTTAATTTAGCATAATTTAGATCAAATATTGCAAGATTAGCACCTCAAAAGATAACGTAATTCTCAATTCCGTTGTTAATTTTTTAAAATTCTTAAGTGTATAAAAAAAGTTTCAATATTTCATTTCATAAATATTGTTAAATTTTGTTAAGAAAAAAGTGTTTTATATTTATTATAATATAACTAATGTGTCTATTCATCAACAAATTTTATTTCTTTTAAAAGACGTTTAAGTGACATTTATTTGTCTTGCAAAACAATAATTGAGTGGCATGTAGAATTTCTATTAACACTTTTTTTTTATGGAATGTTTTAATTGAGAACTTTTAATATATTAAGGGTAAAATAAAATAAATTTAAAATATTTAGAACCAAATTTAAAAAATTATAGATTATTTGATAAATTAGTAAGTAGGTTAAATTCAACATGATTTAGATAAAACATAACAAAAGTAATGAGATATAATAATTTAGAAAACAGAAAACCCAAAGTAAATTGGTGGTTATTGCACCATGGTCATGAATTATTTGGCTGACATGACATACTCAAGTTAGAAAATATCATTTGTCATGTGGACATTCACCTTGCAGGTACTGTACATTAGATCATGCGATCGAATAAAATACATCCCCTTATAATATAACACCGCACTGTTAATCTACACGATCTAGACATTATTGTCCATTGCATAATATAATCAGATAACTCAACAACAAAGAGATCATGAAACCTAACACATTCATATGGAAGATAGGATCGCGTGGGACTTCCGCACGAGCACTTACACAACGGCTCGTATAAAACAATCACTAGCCGTGCCGTAGTACTAGTCATAAAATTGAGACATATATGGAAAGAGAAGGATAGAAGTTGTGGAGGAGGTTGCATATTTACGAAAGGACATGGCAGGCGCAGGCAATCCACACGCGTGGGGGATCCATATTTATTTGAATTAAGAAAATGGAAAATGGAAAAAGGAAAAAGGAGAAAAAGAGTTGTTATGGAAATCGCGGGTTTTTCTCTGGTTTTGGAGGGCAAATGAATGCCTCAACATTTCCATTCAAATCTCCCCAAATTTCTCCATCCCCAAAACTCCTCTATTCTCTCTCTTTCTGTGTCGTTCCGTTCCCCCAACATTTTGCTGTATGGCGTCTTCTATTATTATTATTGTTCTAATTTTCTTCTTCCTCCCACCTCATTCCCCAATTCACTCCCTCTCCTCCACTCCTCGCCGGGTCCTTCAATAGTCTTGGAGGGCCCATCTCCATGACAACAGCAATCGCATCTCCGATCCGCGATTCATCTCCACCACCGTTGTTGTTCTGATTCCTTTTCTTTTTCCCTTCTCTCCATCTCTCGATCCGATCCAGGGAATCAAACCAAAACCTAGAAAGCAACGATGAGCTGCTTCCCGTGCTTCTCCTCGCAGAAGAGCAAGAAAGGGATCGACAAGAACCATGACAGCCCCTCCGCCTCCGCCGCCCACCGCTCCCCTCCCCCCGCCAAGCCCCCTGGTTTGTTCTTCTCTTTTCCATTTCTATTCTAATTTACAAATCTTTCTTCTATATCAACCTTTTGTTTGTAATGCCTTCATTTTCTATATTGATGATTAAAAACAACTGAGTGCTATCACATCACTATTTCCCTTTTTTTACTTCCTTAATGTTAGCGAGGGAGGTGAGATGCAGCCCATCTACTCCTTTCCACGTCCGAAGAGATTGCCTCAAATCTCTTGCTTAAAAAAAATGAGTGGTTACCTATTTTTTTTTTCTCTAAAAAGATTTGAAATATGTATTTTCTTAGAAATAATGAATTTTCAACGTCATAAATTGATGATTCTTTTAGGGGAATAATTGTTGATTAACTTAATAATGGGTGTAATTCTTTTTAGTATAATAAATTCTAGTATGTCGAGATTTGTACCTCTGATTTCAGCGAAAGTATGCCTATATTGTTTATGTTTCGCTGGTAACGAGCGTATTTGTGTTTTATGTGATACTTATTCATTAATATAATAAATCACTTGTCAACATCAATCACTTATCATTTTATTTATTTTAGTTGGTAAAATTTCATTTCTTAACTATATAATAAATGTGTAATAATACTAACAAGTTTTATTTAGTTGCCAATTGTTTATTTATTTATATTTTAATTTTGCTATACATGTGATTCTTTTCTACTCGCTATTTTTTTTTATATATTTTATATAAAGTAGACAAAATTTGTAGCAGTAGCACCACTCAATTTCATTTCCAACCCAATCAATAAAACGTGTCTTGTGTTTTATGACGATAAAGACTTAATTTGAGGGGAAAAAATTCTATAAAAGATAAATGAAACTAAAACTTTTAATAAAAAGAAAATAACCTAAAAAACCAATGTTTTAAATGTCTATGTCAATATAAACAAGATCTAACGATGAAATGTCTATATATTTTTGGAAAAGTTTCAGAAATAAAAAGTTTGTACAAACTATTTAAATCATTTTATCATTTATAAATGAGTTTAAAATAATTAAAATTAATATTATGTCTAAGATTTTATTGATATTTTTCATATTTTGTTAATTTTTTTTGTAATATTATGAAAATGTTGATTTATCTCTCATGTCGATGTAAAATCCATGTATACATGAAAATATTGATGAAAACGTCGATATGTTGATGGATATTTAATATCATGCTAAAAACAAATAAAGAAAGGGGGTAAAGGAGTAATTTAAACTTTAGTTGAATTAAACAGCCATGTTTTGTTTTTTGTTTTTTGTTTTTAAATTTTTTAGCTCCAGAAGTGAATAATAAACCAAAACCTGCTGAGGAAATCAAGGAGAAAGCACCAGAAGGTGAGAAAATAGATGCCCAGACCTTCACATTTCGAGAGTTGGCCACTGCTACAAAGAACTTCCGCCAGGAATGTCTTCTGGGTGAAGGTGGGTTTGGGAAAGTCTTTAAGGCTACCCTCCAATCAACTGGCCAGGTAACAATCCTATTGCTTTCAACCTTCAATTTCTTCGTATTTCTAACAATTCTTCGTAGAGATGCCAATCCAAGCATCGATTGAGTAATTCTCTTTCCGAGTCGTATATTCAAATTCCTTCCCCTGTATGTGTGAGGTAATATTCTCAAGAGAATGGAATCTTGATCGAGATGTTTTGTTGGGCATAAATTTTGAAGGTGGTGGCTGTGAAGCAACTTGACAGAAATGGACTGCAAGGAAACAAGGAGTTTCTTGGTGAGGTTAAGGCATTGAGCCTTCTAACCCACGAAAATCTTGTGAAGTTCAATGGGTATTGTGCAGATGGAGATCAAAGGATTTTGGTCTATGAATACATGCCAGGAGGTTCTTTGGAAGATTGTCTCTTTGGTATGAACTCACACTCACAACCCAAACTTCAATTCTCCAAAATCTCAAGCACACAAACATGTCATGATTTTAAAATTTGGCAGACACAAAAACCGAACGGAAGCCAATGGATTGGTTTGTTCGCATAAAGATAGCATCAGGAGTAGCAAAAGGATTGGAGTACCTGCATGACCAGACGGATCCTCCCATTATATTTCGTGATTTGAAGTCCTCAAACATCTTGCTGGATGAGGAATTCAATCCGAAGCTTTCTGATTTCGGGCTCGCGAAGCTCGGCCCCGGAGGCGACAAGACGCCGCTGCCGTCAAGGGTCATGGGCACCTACGGCTACTCTGCTCCTGAATACACAAGAAGTGGTCAGCTGACTTTGAAGTCGGATATATACAGCTTTGGAGTTGTGATGCTTGAACTCATCACTGGAAGAAAAGCCATTGACACTACAAAGCCAAATAATGAGCAGAATCTTGTTACTTGGGTAAGTTCTATGTTCTATGTTCTTGGTTTTCAATTTCAGTAAAGATAGCAACAGAATTAGACATTTCAGTACTCTTGAATCCATGGCTGCTGTGTAACAGGCACAGCCATTTTTCCGAGATCCGAAGAAATTTCCCGACCTGGCAGATCCACAACTGGGGCGGTTGTTCCCGGAGAAAGATTTGAATCAGGCCGTGGCCGTCGCCGCCATGTGTCTGCAAGAGGAAGCCGAAGTCCGTCCTCTGATCGGCGACGTCGTCACGGCTCTCAGCTTCCTCTCCACAACTCCTGACGAGAATCTCCGTCCCCTCCCCTATCCGGCGGAGCCAGAGGAGGACGGTTCCTCCTCGGAATCTTCCGACTCGTCGGACGACGAATCGCGCAAAATCCGGAAGGACAAAGACGGCGCATCTGCAAATTTCACAAGCGCAAGAAACCACGAAACCGACTCCTCAGACGACGAGGAAGAAGAAGAAATCGAAGAACAAGAAACCAATTCAACCTACCAACAGAAACCTAAGAACAAAAGCGGAGGCAAGGAATCTGAACCGAAGCGCGTGGTGTTCAAAGACGACGTGCAGCAAAATCACGGCAGAAAAGCGAGCTCCTCATCGAGCGACGGAGGATCTTCTCCGAGCCCTAGAAACAGCAACGCATCGGAAGACAGAAGAATCATGAGCCGTGAAAGTAGCAGAGATTCAGAAGGAGGAGATGATTCATCGTTACATCTGAAAATCAAAGCTTCGGAGGATGTAAATAATACCGTTTCCTTAGACCATAACAGCAGTAGGGGATCTCGTTCTGCCTACAGCAGCAGCGACAGCGAGAGCTAACCTGAACTGTGACAATGGCGATGGAAGAGAAGAACAAGGGCTTTTTTCGGAGAGCATCTGGCTATGGCGATGGCGATGGCGATGGCGATGGCGACGGCGATAATTTGTGGGGGCAAAACCATAAAAAGTAACAACCAGAGGGGGAATATTTCTAATTTTCTTTTCTCGAGGTGGCAAAATGCTATTTTAACTAGTAGCTTGAGCTTGGAGTGTTTTAAAAAATCTCACTCTTTATTTCATTTTTTTTATTCTTTTATCATATTAAAAGAATTTATACGTGGTAAAATCATACCCATTTCAAATCCAATTGAATAATTAAAAATGAGCTAATTTATTATATAAATTCTTTTTGTTTTTAAAATATGTTATCATATCTGTGAGGTAGGGACTCAAATCGGTTGAAATAATATATGTTTTAATTATTTTCAACTCTATTTAAGATGATATCATGTTTATGATTCTTTGTCCTGTTTAAGATTGGTTCATGAGGAGATTTAAGAACTTCCTTTATTTTTTGTAGAGTCCAAATCAAAAAAGTTAAATCGATTTTACTCGGAAAGATAATCGATGATCAAGAAGAAAAAGTGAACTATTTTTTCTATTTTCAATATTTTGAACCCAATTAATCAAAACTAAATGAAAGTTCCAAAATGTACCTTCTAAACACAAAAATGTGAATAAAGCATAAAATTTAGATTTAGTTTTCTTCCTAAAGCAAACTTTACATTCTTTTTATTGAAAAAATACAAAGGAAAGACAAACTTTGGTCAAACTACTCTGAATTCAGCCCATACTATTTCAAATACATACATGAACATTTTAAAATGCAAATACATGAATTTAAATGGTACACAATTTTGGAAAATTTAAAGATTTTCATTTAAAATTATTTCATTTATTTAACTGTTTCTTTAATTAGTAAATTGGCTTGGTCTTCCATCACTCTCTTATCATAAGGAAGTTGATTTACCAAGTTGAGCGTGAGTTTTAACAAATATAACTTGTTATATTTAGTTATCTAAAACACTATACAAGAGGGAGTTTTGTACAAAACAAAACACACAAGAAAACTCATTTCCTCGTAAAATTTTCTTTCTTTATCTTCTACGAGTGGAGTGCTAAACAACTGGAGGCACATCTTCTCTAAGGACAGCGTTCGTCAATGCACCTCCTAAATCCATATACAGACTGACTAAAACCCTTTATTTTATAATTAGTATTAACTATTCATTGGTTTGCTGGTGTGTTGTGTGTTAAATAAGAGTCATGTTTTACTGTGTTGGCCCTATTTTTCTAACAATCTTAGAGAAGACGTATTGAAAATTTGTGTTTATTGTATTGATTGTCATGACTTCATTTCATGAGTCTAAATATTCCTACAAACTTGAAAATTTTACTGGACAAAATTTTAAATGTTGGCAACAACAGATGAAGTTTTTAGCTCACAACTTTACCCTTTATCCTATCATTTTTTATTGTGAAAAAGAAAAGGTGAAAGTCTCTTAAACCTCTAAATATGTTTGTGAAACCTCCAAAGCTAGTGACTTTAAATCTAGTATAAATACTATTGACAAGGATCTTGAAGAAACAAATATTTTATGTCATGAGAATATCTTGAGTGTTGTGTCGGATAGTATTTATAAAATCTTTTGTTTCACTCAAAATTCCATAGAATCATGGGGAGCTCTAGAGAATGAATATGGTCAGAAGAATTAAGCTTTAAAAGGTATGCAATTGAAAAATGACTTGATTTCAAAATGGTTTATGGGAAATATGTCACTACAAGAAACGAAGCTTTCAGAGACACATTTTTAGCGACGTATAAGCAATAATGTCCCTAAAACATAATTTCAGCGACATTGTCATCAGACAATGTCGCTGAATAATGTTTTCAGCGACACGAAGAGTAAATGTCGCTGAAAGTAATTTTCAGCGACATCTACAGTGTCGCTGAAACCATTTTCAGCGACATCATCTTGACGATGTCGCTGAAAGTGCCTTTTCAGGGATGCCGTCAAGCAGATGTCGCTGAAAATGTACTTTCAGTGACGCCGTAAGTTGACGGCGTCGCTGAAGGTATTTTCAGCGACACATACAAGTATAAGTCGCTGAAAATCCCAGAATTTACAAACCCAATTCGCGATTTTACAAACCCTCGCCCCAAATCG
>NW_019104568.1:776894-789230 GCF_001995035.1 Momordica charantia
TCGGCCTAGAAGGAGGAATTATGTTACCTTTTGGATGCATTACAGAAAAGGGCCATAATCCCTTCGTTGGAGGAGTAGGTGATGAGTCCGAGAACCTTTGACTCGGCACAGAAGGATGAATTATGTTACCTTTTGGATGCATTACAAAAAATGACCATAGTCCTTTTGTCGTTGGAGGAAGTAACGAGTCTGATGTCCTCTGACTCGACCTAATTTGATGCATAATTGGTATTTGTTTTAGATACATTTCGTTGTTGACCATAGATTCCTTTTCTACAATGGAGAATTTTAAAATCCTTATCAGCGACAATAACTTTTCTACCATCTGTTTGGCAAACGAGATAAAACCCTAGGAGTAGAAGAGTACATGCTCTTAGAAACATCTTTGAACTAATTAACTCCATTATATTTCTTCTATGCGTTTTCTATCTTCTTCCATGGCTTCCTTTATATAGCTGTAGGTTCTTAATTGAAACAAAGCTAGAGTTCGGTATAAAATCTAAAAATAATATTTTGTTTTTAGAAAACACGAAATTTGTTAAAAATATACTTGGTAAGAAGCTTTCAAAATAAAAATATTATTGAATAAAAAATTTGATTTTGTTTTTTAGGCCTCTCTAAGAATGTTTTCAAAACTAATGGGTTGATTTTTTTTTTGTTTCGTTTAAACCAATGTGTTAATATGGTAATGCATATATTCAATTGTATCAATTATTTGTGAAGAATTTTATTCACTATTTTTTTTTAATTTCTCAAAATCAATGTATAGTTTTGAATCCTTGTAATCGAGACTGGTTATATGAGCTGAATAACGCTATGATCAGAGTAGGTCTTTAACTTAAGACCTCATGGTAGGTGATACCAGAAGTCCAAAGGCTCTTGCCACTACGCCTTTGAGAGGACAATTTGAATGTTTTTATTTCTCTACTTGATTTCTTGGCTATGTTCCAGGTATTTTCTAATTGAGCTTAGGTAGGGATATTACACCATTTTGAGTTATTTTGCTCAAAATTTAAGTGATTTATGGGTTCATTCCTCAACAATTTACTATTTTTGGGAAGATATATTAACTTTATAAATTATTCTAATTTTTTAGATTCACAGTTTGATAAAACTTAAAAGTTCAGAAGAAAAATTGACTCACTAAATGAGTATAAAGTGAGTATTTCTTAATTATTTTTTGAAAAATATATGTACTGATATATATATATATAACACTGAAATAATAAATAATTACAATATATACAAGTTTTATTTCTAACGTTATTCAAGTTTGAAAGTTGTATTTTAATCCTTCCAAAATTATATATATATTTTGAATTTGTATTTTTTTGGTAAGAATTTTAATTTTTATTGAGTAGATACTTGATTTGATTTGTTGTTTTATTGATTAATATTTATGTCTAATTAATTAATAGTTTAACATAATACATTACTCACATTAAAATTGAGAAAAAAATAAAGTTAAAATAAGTTCTAGTTAGAGAAGATAGAAATAAATTAAAAGTTCCAAAAATATAATATAGAAAATTTATAACTTTCAAGATTGCAAATATCATTAGTTTCTTAAAAAGAATATATATATTGCAAATATCATACAACAACATAAGAAAATAAACCATGTCATTTTTTTTTAAAGTTTCAACCGGATCATTTTTCATGCACTAGAATTTTTTTTTTCTTTTGAACTACTAAAATTTATATTTTAACCTTCAAAACGTTGGTAGATTTTTTAATCCATTTTAATTATATTGATGTAAAATCATTTAAATTTATTATTTAAATAAATAAATATAAGATTTCAAGACATCTAAAATAAAAATCACATTCACATGATTTATCACAATTGTTAATATATACTTAATTAACCACATCTAAAAAATTATTTTTCTATAATTAGAAATACAACATTATCGAGTTAATTTAGTCTCTCTACTTTCATAGTCGTATTTATTTTATCTTTTAATTTGAAATCTTTTAAAAGATCTATAAACTTCCATGGTTGTCTATTTAGTCCGATACTCTAAGCAAACTTTTAATAAGTCTAAAGTCTAAACTTCAAATTTTGAGTCTAATAAGTCTCTTTCAATAACTTCCCCCAGTTTAGTGTTTGTATTAATAACCAGTAGTTTGTTTTTAATGATCTTAAATATCCAAAATTTTAGATGTTCTAAAATTCAAATATCCGACATGTTTAGATATTATTAATGTTTGTTTGGCAAGAAAATTCATAATGATGTATGAGAATATTTGAATTGCTAGGTTTGTTTGGTAAGATTTGTTCGAAAGCAAACTTTTACCATATTCAACTAACTTTTACATTAATTTTTATGACTTTATTAATTTAATATATATAGATTTTTAACAAATTTAGCTTATATTAATTTTAAATGTTATTTTCTAGAACACATTCATTTATATTAGTTTGAAATTTTTATAAAATATTTAATGTTAACTATTAATTTCAATTTTAATGTCAACTTTACTCAAAAAGAGAATTATGTAATTGATTCACCTTTTATTGGATTATAACTTTACATTATCAAATTAGAAAAAAAAATTGAGAGGAATAAAATATTGGTTTCTATTATATGGAATCTTTTTATATGTATAATTAATATTAATTTTAAGAGAATTTATAAACCAAATAAATTGACATATTATATAATATAATTGAAATTTATTTTATAGGTAAATGTCATATATAAATATACTTAATTGCATAAAATTATTTATTTAAGTACATAAATTTATTTTTAATTATTATAAAATACAAAGTAAAGAGATTTGATGAATCAAAATATATAAAAAAGAAAATGAATGATAAAAATGTAATGAGAAGATGCCACAAAATGGGAATATTAAAAACTAGAAAGCCATGTTGTAACCGGACATAAAAAATTCTTTAGATGCCTCTGGAATGGATATCCTTAGCCTCAAATGATATAGCTATTATGATTTCATAAACATTAAAATAACATAATATAATCTATTAGAAACAAAATTAATTAGAAAAGAAAAATTATTAGTAATTTCATGATGTCATTCCTACTTTAGGAATTAATTCTTATGTGTTTCCAGCATTAAATGTTGTAGGATTAGACCACTACCTTCGTAGTCGAGGTGTGCACAATCTGGTCCGTACACTCACAGATATTAAAAAAAAATACTAGCAATTTTTCTTACATAAAAGCTCGAAATTATTAATAGTTTCTGAGACTGTGTATTTTGGTGGATCATTAGAGGTTGCACGGATTAAAAGGTGGGTGCAGGTGGAAGTAGAGGAAATTGGTCTGACTCTGGACTCGGTCTGAGGAATTCGTACGCCTTTCGGATACTTTCCAAACTTCAACCAATGCTTCCCTATATCGGTGGACGAAGAAGACGGTCGCTGACTCGGTCCAGACGGAGGGATCTGTATGCCTTTTGGATACATTCCAAAATCCAACCTCAGCTCTAATGGTGGAGGAGAAGTATGGTCCGATCGATGACTCAGTCCAGATGGAGGAATCAATACACCTTTTAGATACATTCGAAAATCTAACCACCCTTCCTTCTCTCCTTCTCCAGCGATTTTTCCCTCCCTACTGTTCGGCTGGTGGGAAAATGAAAGCTGAGGAGAATTAGAACGGAAGCTCCCCAAAACATTTATGAACCAATTGACGCCATTGTTGCTCTGTCTATTGTCTTCTCCAATCTTCTTCCATTGCCTTCTTTATAGAGCGATTTGAACTCTCAATTCAATTAGGTTTTCTGTATGATGCATGAAATCGGCTGTCCATAATTCATTATTGTTCGGCCAGCTTCGCTAATAAAGAAATCCACTGGAATCTCTGGAATTGTGAAGAATTTAGGATCTTCCCATTTATGCCTTTAGCCTACCAAATTTCTTATTGGTTTCTGAACTTGTTTTTCTTAATTTTAAAAAAAGAAAATGTTGAAACCGATGTTTAATATTTTAGTTCAACAACAACATACTGGTGGAATTCAAATTCCCAATTTTCTAGTCGAAGATATATGTTTGAGAGCTAGCACGGGAATGAGGATATGAGGTGGAGAATTTGGATGATTGAATTTCTTTATTTTACTTTTGAGGATGAGTATGAGAATTATTGATGGGTGGTTTTGAATGAGAACTTTATGAAATTGGGAATGAAGCTTCTAAATTTGTGTTTTTTCCTATTATTTTTTGACATATTTGGGTTTTTTTCCCGGTTTGGTTAAAAAACACTTTTTGGTCCCACTTTTAGTCCTTATATTATCGGTGAAGCAACAATTTAGCCTGTCAACTTTAGTTTGTAAGTTTGTAACGATTTAGTCTTTAGTCCATGAATTTTAGTGTGTAACAATTTAGGGCCCGATTGATAACTATTTCGGACTCGTTTGAAAACCATTTTAGTTTTTGGATTTTGGTTTTTCTTGTTTTAGTTTTTGGTTTTTGTTTTTCTGTTTTTAAAAAACAAAAACCATATATGTTTGATAATCATTTTTTGTTTTTTGTTTTTAAAAAACAGAAGACCAAAACATGTTAAGTAACCATTTTAGTTTTTTGTTTTAAAAAAGTTATAAAATTTATAATACATATTAGAGAGAGAAAATTTTATATAGAGTAGAGATGACAATGGTGTGGGTGCGGAGTGAGGATGCTCTCTCAATTCTCGTGCTCGTGAAAATTTTTAGTCTCCGTCTCCACCTCGTTCTTGGGTTCGAGAGATGTTCTCAAGAAAAATTATTGGTTTTATAATTGTTTTTAATTATTTTTAGAATTTAAGTATAAAAAAAGTGTAATAAATACATATTAATTATTTAAAAAATAAAATCGGGACAAGGACGGGGACAGGGTCGGGACATGCATTTCCTATTTTTGGGACCTGACCCTGCGGAATTTTTTGTAATCCCTAATATAGAGACATGAAAATACAAGTTTGGAGAGATGTAAATAAACTTTTGGAAGAAAAATTTTAGAGAGATAAATAAAATGATTTTGAAAAAAAAAAAGATAGGGAAAGAAAAGTTAAAGACAAACAGAGAAAAAAGTAAAGTCGAGAGAAAAGAGATGTTAAAGAAAAAAAATTATAAAGAAAGAAAAAAAATATAGTGGAAACAAATTTAGAGATAAAAACAAGATTCAAACTATAATTTTTAGAGAAAATAAATAAATACAAAGACAAATAAAAGTTACCGTGAAAGAAAATTGAACCAGAAAATAAAATATAATTTTTCAGAAGAAAAAATATATTACGAAGAGAGAAAAGTTATATGAAATTTTAGAGAGAGAAAAATAAGGTTGGTAAAGAGAAATTTAGAAATAAAAAAATTTTAGAGTGAGAAATAATTTTTTAGAGATAAATATGAGAAAGAAAAAAAATTAAATATTAAAAGAAAAAGTTAGATTTTGCAAAACAAAAACCTATTTTTGAAACTACTTTTTTTTTAAATTTACATGGAATTTTAAAATGGTTTTTGAAAAAGAAAAAATAGAAAATTGTATTAGTTATCAAACATTCCTGTTTTTGAAAAACTAAAAACCAAAAACCAAAAATCAAAAACAAAATGGTTTTCAAACGGAGCCTTCATGTTCCGATTTTGGTTTTTAGATTTTTGAAAAAGATAAATGTAATTCAATTTTCTATTTTTTGTTTGAAAAACGATTTGAAATTCTCAGTAAATTAAAAAAAAAAGTAGTTTCTAAAAATAGATTATTGATTTTGAAAATCTCTTTTTTTTTTTCATCTAATACTCACTTTTTTTTTCTTTACATATTTATCTTTAACAAATTTCTTCCCCTGAAATTTTTCTTTCATAAATATCCTCTGAAACTTTTCTTTTTATGCCTTTGAAATTTTTAATGTTTTAAATATTGATCATAATTTCTCTCCAAAATTTTCTATCTCTATGTATTTTATTCTTCTTTTTTTTTTTTTTATCAAATCACTCTCATCTCTCTATCTAAAAATTTTATATTTTCTCAAAAATTTTATATTTTCTCAAAAATTTTTCTCTTTAAAAGTTTCCTCTATTTTTCTTGCTATAATTTTTCTTTTTCTTTTGAACTTTTTTTTTTCTTTAATGTATTTTTTCCTCTCCATTTTACTTTTTTTTTCTAATTTTTTTTTTATCTTTTTCTCTTTTAACTTTTCTTTCACTAATTTTTTTTCTAAATCTTTGCTTTGCCTCTCTAAAATTTCTCTTTCAAAAGTTAATTTATTTTCATCCCTCTAAACTTGTATTTTCATGTCCACTCTAGGTATGACAAAATTGCTGGGTCGGATCTTACTCCAAAAATAGGAAAGGCATATTCCGACTCTATCCCTGATTCCATTTTTAAATAATTAATATATATTTTATTGACATATTTGTTAAACTGTGAATAAAATATTAAATATTTTAAAAACTAATTATTTATACTAGTAAATAATAATTCTAAAAATACCTTTTATTTTCTAAATTCTAAAAATAATAAAAATTGATTATAAAATGGGTAAGTTTTCACCAGGAATATTCCATTCCCAAATAAGGATTATTTAACTTGGATCTCGATTCCTGGACCAAAAACCAAAAAACACAATAATTACCAAACATGTTTGATTTTCTGTTCTTTTTTAACAAAATAAAAAAAAACTAAAACTAAAAACTAAAAACAAAAAATAGAAAAACCAAAAACCAAAAACAGAAATCGTTATCAAACGAGACCTTAGGTATTGGACTTTAAAATTTATAATAATTTAGTCCATACCATGAAAAATCTCATAAAAAAATTAAGTGTCGATTTTTATTATGCAATGATTTAGGTCTTTGTAGCTTAAAAAGACATTTGACCTCTCAATTTTATTGATTTACGTATACTAGGAATCTCATTAAATGATCTTAACGATGTTTTTCACAGAATAGAGAGTAAATTGTTACAAAATTTAAACTATAAAAACTAAATTTTTACCTACTAAAATTGACAGACTAAATTATTATAAATTTGGAATTACTAGGATTAAATTGTTATAAACTTATTTTACTGAAAGTATAACAACAAAATGAAGTGATTTTTAACCCTTTTTAAAATTTTAATTCTTATCGTCTAAAAAGTTTTAATTTATTTTATTATGTATTTATATTTCTCAATCATTCACTTTCTGTTATGACCGTTAAAAAATTTTGATATTATATCGTACTTGCTGAGATTTATGTGATGATTGACGCCACTTTAGAAACTAGGAATAAATTTTATCTTTTCTTTGCTTAATTATTCCTTTAAATTTTTATGCAAGAATTTGCACAACGTCAATTTAGCTCAAACTCGATCCTTGCTTCGACCCGAAACAGTAAGAGAAGACCTGCACAAGAGGGCTGTTGATGCATGGATTTTGACCCTCCGACTCTTCTTCTCGCACACACCTAACTCGATGATAAAGGAACCGATACCTGCAAAATCAAACCGATCTAAACCGGTGTGACCTTAGTCACACGGGCTCCGATTCTTAAGTTAGCGAAGGAGAGTTGAGAAAATAGTTAGCTGGGGATAAGTCACTTACCCCCTCAGGATTGGATCTCACTGCTACTTATAGCCGTGAAGATGATTCCAGAACCTCCGTAGCCAAACCCTAATTCAGCGTTGCAGGGCCCGAGGGATCGTTGATCGCAGGCGGGAGATTCACGGACTGGGCCGTGGGTCGACCAGGGGTCGGGATCGAGAAGGGGTCGGGACCGAGCAGGGGTCGGGATCGAGCCCTCTCGACCCAGTTGGTTCTCCGTCGGTCACTTTCCTCGTTCTCTACCTCAGCGCTAGGTCGTTCTTTAGGCCGGCTCGTTACGTCGCGGGCCGGTCTCCCCCAATCAATGATCTCAGGCTTCAACTCCTTGTCCCGTTCGTGTCTTTTTTGTTCCCTATAGCAATGGCCCCCACTCTCAAAACAAAGGATGAATAATTGTGTCAAGATCTTTGTTTTGAGAGTACTTGTCGCTTGTTGTTACCACGAGATCATTGTATATCAGTGACTAATAATGTCAAGGTTTCTAATGACAGAGCTTCTACCAAAAGCTTTTGATCCAATTTTGGATTTTAGTGTTTGGTTGTGCCTTGAGCTTGTTGATACTATTCATGAATTGGAAGTTTTTTCCAATTTTCGTTGACCACAATCAAGTCTTCTTAGCCTAGTTTTATTCTCATCTGAGTTTAAACCATTTACTTTTGGTCTTGGGATCTAACTTTAACAGAACTAATGTCGGTACTTTGGGTTTCTAACCTATTTGGCTTTTGCCCATGTTTTATACCTCAGGGTTTACTCTCGGGTTTCTAACCTACTTGGCTTTTGCCAATGGCTTTTATACCCTTAGTTTAGTCGGAACCCTTAGGTTTCTAACATATTTGGCTTCTGCCGGTTTTTTACCCTAAGTTAAATCAACACCCTCGGGTTTTTAACCTATTTTGGCTTTTGCCGTATGGTTTTCTACCCGTGGGTTTCATTGATTGGTTAGGCTTACCTGTTTTCTGTTTTAACCTTGCTGGGCCTGTACGCATGCCTTTTTCAGCACCTCAGGATTCTTTTCCCTGGTTTCACTGATTGGCTTTAGCTTATCGGCCTGCTTCTAGGTCCGTCCCAATTTAAAGTTTCTTGATTGGTCGTAGATATGTAGATATTCAGGTCGTAGATATGTAGATATTCATATGATGCCCCCTGCTTGAGAAATTTATTTCAGAATGAACATAAAAGCTCAAGTATCACGTCGAATGTTTAAGACTTTATTAGTAGGAAGATCGTCGTGTCGAAGATTTAGTTACAATAACCTTCGAGTTGTAGTATCGAGATATTCGATTTTTGTATTTAGCCGTTCGTAGCCGTGCTGTTTCTCGATGTTCTTCTAATAGGTCGAGGTTGAGCTGTACGGATTCGTTGTTGTCAAGTAGACTGAACTGCTCTACCCTTGGGGAGGGGAGTCCAATTTCGACTGGCACTACCGCTTTAGAGCCAAATGATAGTGAAAATGACGTTTCTCCTGTCGAAGTACAAGGTGTTGTTGTAGGCCCATAATGCGTTGGGAAGTTCCTCTGCCCACAACCCTTGGAGCTTTTCTAATCTGGTCTTCAGAGTTGTTTTGATGATTTTGTTGACTGCTTCCCATTATTATTGATAATGGTGTAGGGTATTCCAAAGCGGCAAATTATGTTCTTCCAGATGAAGTCAGTGACCTTTTTTCTTAGCAATTGTCGCTAGGGCTTTGGCTTCGGCCAATTTAGTAAAACTAGTGTATTACCACGTGCAATGCACGTATAAATTTTTTTTAATTATAAGGTAACTTAAATTTTATATAATTTCACGTAAAATATTTTAAGTATAATTATTTTTAAAAATAATTAAGATTAATTTTTATATATATTTATTATTATTGACAGCTGATTACTAATAATAAAATGTATTATTTATAATTATTTTTTAAATATACTATTTATAATTAATTGTTAATGATATATTTTGTAAATAAATAAATTAAAAGTAAAGGAAAAAATTATATATTAATAAAAAAGTAAATAGGTATTTTAATATTTTTATTTTTGAATTATTTGGTCTTTTATTTTATTTTTTTAATATTTTGTTTGTTTATTAAATATTTGTTTAGAGCTGACATTTTGTTATATATGTTGAATTTTTTAGCTAAATATAAATTATTTTATTGATTTAATTTTATATTATAATTAAAATTATTAAAGAAAAATTCTTCAAATTATTATTAGAAAATAAAATGACCAAAAGTTTTATATTCCACCTTTTACGATTCTATACAAATTATTGTTTATAATTAATTTATTAATTAAACATTTTTTTAATATATTGACTTCTATGATTTTTTTTTCAACAATAAGAACATGAGCTTGTAATTATCTATATTTTAAACAAATATTCTAAATAAAATTGCTAAAAAAAAACATTCCAAATAAAAAAAATACACTAAACAATAAAAAACATTAGTAACAAAAAAAAATCCAAATCCTAAACTAAATAAAATTGCTAAAAAAAGAAACATTCCAAATAAAAAACACACTGATTAGAAAAATAACAATAGTAACAAAAAAAATCCAAGTACTTACTATACACTCATCTTGTAGAGTAAATATGCTCAGATTGCTTGACAGATACTATTATTCAACTTTGTAAAATTGTGGAATGGTAATGTCACAAACCTAGTATTCAAGATATGTAGATTCAACATATGCCTCTCTTGCAACTTGATGAATATGTCACAAATATCTCGAGATGTTTTCAAGATTGAATCATCTTTGAGAGATGTTTCAAGGAACTAAGAATAAAAAAGTATTGAAACTTGTGAAAAACATGTAGAAAAAAGCCTATTTTTATAGTAGTAGAGGATAAAATGTTACAAAAGCTTTTCAAATTCTAAAACTCTTAAAATTCTAGTATGAATTTTAATTAAAGTAAAAATTTAATTTTATGTTGTTGGAAAACTTTTTGCATTCTAACCTTTTATATTCCATGCATTTATAGTATTGATAATTAATAATTAATAATTAATAATTAATTTAATATTTGTAATAATATATTAATGGCGTAATTTGTAAATTTGTAAATTTAGTAAAGGGCAAAAGTGTCCAAAAATGTTTTTCCTACGTCCTACCTTTTTAATATAGTATAGATAGTCGACTGCCACTACTGCAAATTTGGTCTGACCCTTTTCCAGTGGGAGAGGCTCTATAAGGTCTATTCCCCACTGAGCAAAGGGCCAATGACTCATTATGCTTGTTAGAGGCTCTGGCGGTTGTCTAGGTACTGTTGCAAACCGTTAGCATTTGTTGTATTTTTTGGTGAATTGCTTCGTGTCATTCAGCATGGTCGGCCAGTAGTACCATTGTCGAACTATTTTGTGACTTAGGGATCATGCTCCGGAATGGCTCCCACAAACACCCTCATGTATCTCTCTCATGACGTAGTCAGCTTCGTCGGGCGTTAGACATTTTAAAAGCGGCAACGGGTAGCCTCTTTTGTACATATTGTCGTCTTTAAGCACATATCTAGCTGCTCGTCGTTGTAGCTGCTAGGCCTCTATCTTTTCAGTAGGCAGGATCCCGTCTCTCAAATATTTGATCAAAAGGCTCTTCCAGTTTTCTTCTGGTTGCCCTTGCTCGTCGATATCCATTGCTTCATGAGCTTCTATACTTGTGAGCTAACGCATCGGCGTTGACGTTTTGAGTACGTGGAATTGTCGAATTTCATATTTTTAGAACTGGTCGAGCTGGTTTCTTACCTGTGAAAGGTATTTCGCCATTTGCGGTTCTCTAGCCTGGAACTCCTCTTTCACCTGACCTACCACTAGCTGTGAATCATTTAGTATCAGTATGTTCCTGACCCCAACGTACCTGACCACTTTTAGTCCTGCTAGTAGAGCTTCATATTCGGCTTCGTTGATGGAGTTGATTTTGTTGCTTTCATTTTCATAGGTTTCTAACCCTTTGGCCATAGTCACTGGTTTTATACCCGCTGTCGTTTTTACTCCATCTCATGTTTTAATTGTGCTAGGTCAATCGACCCGCTTCTGGTTTGACCGTGTTGAGATTGTTTAATTGTTCTTTCCAAATTTGTCTATTAATATAGATTCTGCTTTCAAAATCTGTCGATTAATGTAGATTTGTGCCTCATTACATCTGGTCAGCGCCGAGCAGTGGTCGGATCCAAGCAGAGATGTGCTCGGCTGGGTCGGACCTAAACCCTGCTCGGCCTGCTCGGCTCGGGCTGGTTCTACCAAGCTTGCCTCGCTGAGTCGATCATGACCTATTGCCCCTTACTCTCAAGGTACTGTATTGTCGATATCCTTTGAGAGTATATTTGTAGACGAGGCAAGGTGTTTTATCAAAGTCGCTTGTCATCCAGTTTTGGATTTAGAAAACAGAGTTGGTAGGGAACCAAGCTAATGGATATTGAAGGGAGCTGGGCATCCATGAAACTCAATCTTTTATGTTCTACAGTGGCATCAACCAGTTGATCTATTCGAGGCAAAGGAAAAGAATCCTTTGGACATGCCTTATTTAGGTCCGTGAAGTCGATGCACATTCTCCATTTGCCGTTCGGCTTCTTTACCAGCACTGCGTTGGATATCCACTGGGGATAATGTACTTACCGAATGAAGCCTGCTTTCAGTAGCTCCTCCACCTGTTCAGCTACAATCTCGTTCTTTTCTTGGTTGAACACGCGACGCTTCTGTTTCATTGGCTTACAGCCCTCGTCGCAATTGAGTCGATGTACCATGACTCCTCGCTCGATTCCCGGCACGTCCTCCGGTGACCATGGGAACACATCGGCGTTGCTTCTGAGGAAGTTTATAAGGCTTTCTCTT
>NW_019104568.1:797152-832992 GCF_001995035.1 Momordica charantia
GTCGCAATGGTATGCGGCCACTGAATTATATTTGAGTTGACCGCTCCAGTAGCTGGGGTAGACCCCAAATTCGGTGTAACCGGGGTCTGTTGCCTGGCCTGCTGAGGCACATTGCGCTCATCCATTATCTGGCGAAGGTCTGTGGCCTCTGTTGTAATATGCACCTGCAAACCTTCCCTTGGATCGATGGTAGCGGTTTGTCTCGCTCCTAAATTTAGGTGTTCGTGGACAGACACGCGCGGGGGAACGTATTCTTCCCCTGATACTGCTGGCGCTTTCCTGCGTGCTGGATTCCTTGGAACAGGGGATTCGGCAGTGTGTTCCTATACGTCAACCTCCCGAACTCTAGTCGACGGTCTCGGCGCGTGTGCGTCTCCCACTGTTACCTTTGGGATTTGGCTGCAATGTGTCATGTTCATGCTCGTCCAGGGCTTGTTGCATGTGGCCGCATGCCCATAACAACTTCTTTCCACATACTTTTATGCCATGTATTTAGTTTTGCATATTATTTTCTTTTCCTTGTACTTTTGGTGGCAAGTGACTCCTCGCCACTTTGCACGTTCGTGCCTGCTAGAGCAAATATGCCTTAAAATGTACTATAGGGGGTACACCTAGTCATCCTCCCTACATTGTGTTGTATTCTTGTCTTGCCGCTAATCTATTCTCTTTCACTCAAGCTTACAACAACTTTAAAAAATGCTTTCAAACATTTTCCAAAACCTTTTTCTCTAACCCCGTTTTGCAAAACCGTTTTCTTGAGACGGGGGTGGAGGTTGCGACATATAGCCGTTGTGCCGCCTGCTATTCGATCTCGTATTGGCTGACTTGTTAGAAGGCTGAAGCAAGTGCACGCACAATCACTTTCTGAGTCCCGTTAAAGTGCGATTGTGACAGTTGGTATCAGAGCCTAGTTGGCCCATCGAGTACGAAAACAGTAACCATGTCCGTGACAAAACAGTTGGGCAAGTCCCATGTCGACAGACTCGTCGAGATCGAAGAACAGCTGTTGTTTTTTAGGGAAATCCTTGACAATTTTAGATATGTGGAATCTCGGCTGGATGAGATCTCTACCAATGCTGACGAAATTGACGCCGTAAATGCTCACATAGATGGGCTTGCTGTACGTGAGTTAATGCCTCGGGTTGAGACCCTTGAAGGCAAGGTTAAGCGAACCGATAACCTTGAGCGTTGCGAAAGCTCATCGAGCTCAATCCCCCACATGGAGGAGCGTGTTGAAGAACTAGACACCTCCTAAAAGACTATTGTTCAGATGGTCAGTGAGCTAACCGACGACTTCAAAGCCACCATTGACGACATGAAGGTGGAGATTGCCGAATTATGCATTAGGGTAAATCTCACCATGAGAGTAGTGGGAAACCAGGCCCCAACTGGGGAACTTATTCAGTTTAACAAGGTGAAAGTTCCAGAACCCAAGCCCTTCTGTGGGGTGCGAGATGTTAAAGCTCTTGAGAACTTCATCTTCGACGTTGAGCAGTATTTCAAAGTGACAAGTGTTGGGATTATGGAGCCAAACCAAGGAGAAAATCTTTTTCTTATAAGGAAAAAGTCCATTTAAATTTTTCCTTGTCCTATTTAGTTTGGGCTTTTTTATTTTCACATTCCCTTTTAGTTTTTGTCATACCATCTATTATAAATAGAGATAGATGGACCATTTGATTTGTGTGCACAAATCGAGAGTTGTGAGAAATTCTCTAAGAAGAGAGAATTTGAGAGCTAAATACTTGTGTATTCGTTCGAGAGTTTGAAAGGCTTGTAGAGTGATTCGTGAGCGTTTTTTGTGTGAGGGAAAACTGAGAGAAATCATTGTAAGAGGCTTGTAAACTCTTGGAAGATTCTTCCTGACATTTTAGTAGAACCTGCAACGGTAGTAGAGAACTAGACGTAGCCCACATTGGGTGAACCAGTATAAATCCGGCGTTTAATTTTCTTCTACCTAACCTATTTATCTTTCTTGTTACTTAGAAGTTTTAGATTATTTTATCTAATCCTTTTAAGTGTAGGCTGCATTTTTTTTCTCAACAACAAGCAATGTTACAGAGGAATCGAAAGTCATACTAGCCACAATGCATCTTACTGACGATGCGAAGCTGTGGTGGAGAGCGAGATATATAGACGTACAAGAAGGCAGATGTACCATAGACACCTAGGAAAAACTAAAGCAGGAACTTAGATCTCAAGTCTTCCCAGAAAATGTAGAGATCATTGCCCGCCGTAAACTGCGTGAATTACGACACACGGGAAATATTCGAGACTATGTAAAGTAATTCTCAGGGTTGATGTTGGACATTCGTGATATGTCCGAGAAAGACAAGGTCTTTGCCTTTGTGGAAGGCTTGAAACCATAGGCCCGGGTTAAACTGTATGAACAGAAAGTGCAAGATATCACTACTGCTTATGCCACAGCCAAACGACTGTTTGATCTTAGTAACGATACATTGCAAGAATAGAGAAAGACCCAAGCTTCTTCTAGATGTGGAAACAAACCCGCTAGATCAGGGTCCTCCAAAAGTGGGGGAGTTGATAGAATCGGAGGGGGAAACCACAGACCCTTCCAATAGAGAGGTGGAAATACATGAAGAAGGCCGAACCCACAGAATAATAACAACCGGACAGGACCATCCTGCTTCATTTGTAAAGGACCGGATAGAGTGTATGAGTGTCCGAACCAGGCCGCCCTCAGGGCCTTCCAAGGCACATTGACGAACAATCGAGAGACCGAATAGGAAGACCCCGAAACAAATACACCTCTTGAAGACGTCGATGACAACCCCCATATGGGGGTACTCAAATTCTTCTCGGCTCTTCAGAAGAAAGCTGAGGAGGTGAAAGAGCCACTAGAATGTGGTCTGATGTATGTTGAAGCGTGGGTCAACTAGAGAGCAGCAAAGAGGACTATGGTAGATTCTGGCGCCACCCACAATTTCATGACCGAAACCGAAGCGCATCATTTGAACTTGCGATGGGATAAGGACACAGGAAAGATGAAAGTTGTCAACTCGGTCGCCCTCCCCATCATGGGAGTTGCTAAGAGAGTCTCATTAAAACTAGGGACATGGAGTGGACAAGTCGATTTTGTGATAGTGCGGATGAATGACTTTGACGTAGTATTGTGAATTGAATTTCTGCTGGAACACAAAGTCATTCCCATGCGTCTCGCGAAGTGCCTGGTTGTAACAGGTTCCGATCGCATGGTTGTTCAGACAAGCATCAAACAACCAAGTGAAGTGAAGATGATATCAACACTCCAACTAAAGAAAGGTCTTGCTCATGATGAACCAACGTTCATGACTATTCCTGTACTGGAAGGCAGAAACTCTTAGATATGTATGCAGATGTAACAATCCAACGAGTCTTAGATGTGTATGCAGATGTAATGCCACATAATCTACCCAAGGCCCTACCTCCAAGACGGGGGATAGACCACGAAATTGAATTGTTACCAGGCGCGAAACCGCTTGCCAAGAACGCTTAGATGTGTATCCAACGAGTCTTAGATGTATATGCAGATGTAATGCCAGATAATCTGCCCAAGGCCCTACCTCCAAGACGAGGGATAGACTACGAAATTGAATTGTTACCAGGCGCGAAACCGCCTGCCAAGAACGCTTATCGGATGGCTCCTCCCGAGTTAGCTGAACTGAGGAAACAACTCGATGAATTATTGAACACTGGATTCATCCCCCCGGCTAAGGCTCCCTTTGGAGCCTCAGTCTTTTTTCAGAAGAAGAAAGACGGAAACCTCCGCATATGCATTGATTATCGAGCACGGAACAAGCTCACAGTTCGCAACAAACACCCCTTGCCCATCATCACAAACCCTTTTAATTAGCTTCATGGGACAAAGTACTTCTCTAAACTGGATCTACGATTTGGGTACTATCAGGTGCGCATCGCAGAAGAAGACGAATCGAAGACGACTTTCGTCACTCGGTATGGGGCCTTCGAATTCCTTGTCATGCCCTTTGGCCTCACGAACGCTCTCGCCACCTTCTGCACCTTAATGAACCAAGTGTTTCACGAATATCGTGACAAGTTTGTGGTTGTACACCTGGATGATATAGTTGTCTATAACCCAACCATGGAAGAACACCAGGTACAATTGTAACTTGTTTTCGAGAAGCTCAAGCAAAACTAGTTGTCTATCAAGCGGGAAAAGTGTTCTTTCGCTCTAGAACGCATCAGTTTTTTAGGCCATATCATAGAATATGGCCGAATAGGCATGGAAGATGGGAAGATCAAAGCCATCCAAGAATGGAAAGTTTCGACATCCTACAGAACTACGTTTATTTCTCGGTCTAGCTAACTATTATAAGCGATTTGTAGAAGGATTCTCGAAAAGGGCAGGGCCCTTGACTGAACTACTAAAGAAGAATAAAAAATGGAATTGGACCCCAGAGTGTCAAGCCGCGTTCGAGAGCTTGAAAAAGGCAATGATGGAGAGACTGGTGTTGGGGATTGCAGACGTCACAAGATCGTTTGAAGTCGAGACGGATGCGTTAGACTTTACCCTGGGAGGAGTGCTTCTCCAAGATGGCCACCCTATTGCGTTCGAGAGTCGGAAGTTGAATGATGCCGAAAGAAGGTATGCTGCCTTTGAGAAAGAGATGTTAGCAGTAGTCCACTGCTTGAGGGCCTGGAGATAATATCTCCTAGGGGCCAAATTCGTTGTCAAGACCGACAACATATTAGTCAGTCAGTTCTTCAACCAACCAAAGTTATCATCAAAGCAAGCTAGACGGCAAGAATACCTTGTAGAGTTTGATTTTTAGTTCGAACATAAGCCGGGTCAGGCAAATCAAGCAGCAGATGCTCTTAGCAGAAAGAGCGAACATGCGGCCCTGTGCATGTTAGCTCACCTAAAAGCGAGCAAACTAACAGGATCCATTCGTGAAGCCATCAAAGAAAACTTACAGAATGATCCAGCTACCCAAGCGATAATTCAGTTGGCCAACAAAGGGAAGACTCGGTAGTTTTGGGTGGAGAACGACCTCCTCTGCACCAAAGGTAACTGTTTGTACGTTCCCCATTCTGGGAACCTGAGGAAGCTCCTACTTGGAGAATGTCACAATACGATGTGGGTAGGCCATGCTGGATGGCAGAGAACTTATGCCCTGCTAAAGAAAGGCTACTATTGGCCAAATTTGAGAGACGACGTGATGCAGTATACTAAAACGTGTCTCATTTGCCAACAAGATAAGGTCGAGTGAAACAAGATTGCGGGTTTGCTGGAACCCCTGCTAGTTCCATCAAAACCATGGGAGAGTGTGTCTCTCGACTTCATCACCCACCTACCAAAAGTCGGGGAGACAGAAACGATCCTCGTGATAGTTGATCGGTTTTCTAAGTATACAACCTTTATTCCAACTCCGAAGATGTGCTCGGCCGAAATGACTGCACAGCTATTTTTCAGAAATGTTGTGAAACTATGGGGCGTCCCTGAAAGTATCGTAAGCGATAGAGACAGACGTTTCACAGGGACATTCTGGACAAAACTTTTTCACCCAGTGGGATCCAATTTGAACATCTCTTCAAGTTATCACCCACAAACAGACAGACAGACAGAGCGCTTCAACAATATGCTAGAAGAATACCTCCGCCATTTTATTGATTCTCGGCAAAATAACTGGATCCAGATACTCGACGTGGCTCAGTTCTATTTCAATTGTCAAAAGAGCACCACCACCGGAAGAACCCTCTTTGAAATCGTATGTGGGCGACAACCTGTGTTGTCTCATGTTGTCAACCATCCGTATGTGGGAAAGAGCCCTCAAGCTTACAACTTCACCAAGGAATGGTGACAGTCCACCGAAGCGGCCCGAGCTTACCTCGAGAAGGCGTCCGAACATATGAAAAAGTGGGCAGACAAAAAGTGAAGACCTTTAGATTTCCAAATAGGAGATCAAGTCCTTGTGAAGTTGAAGCCTGAACAATTTCGTTTCTGGGGTAACAACGACCAGCGCGTTGTGTGAAAATACGAAGCACCCGTCAACATCCTTCAGAAGGTGGGCAAGACATCCTATAGGGTACAACTACCCTCGTGGATGAAAATTCATCTAGTGATCCACATGAGTAACATGAAGTCTTACCATCCAGACACTGTCAACCCTACACGAAATGAGATAACTCGTCCAGCAGTCACGTTGACAAACAAGGTTGACAAAGAAGTTGAGTCAATCCTCGCCGAAAGAACACGCCGAGTAGGAAGACCACGAAGGGACGTACATGAATTCCTAGTCAAGTGGAAAGGGCTCCTAGATGAAGAGATCGGTTGGTAGTGTACTAAAGACCTGAAGACAGCTGCAGCAGCGATTGAAGAGTTCAAGCAGCGACGGTTGATTGGGACGTCAACAATTTAAGTGGAGGAGAATGTCATGGTCATGCTCGTCCAGGGCCTGTTGCCTGTGGCCGCATGCCCATAACAACCTATTTCCACATACTTTTATGCCATGTATTTAGTTTTGCATGTTATTTTCTTTTCCTTGTACTTTTGGTGGCGAGTAACTCCTCGTCACTTTGCACGTTCATGCCTGTCATAGCAAATATGCCTTAGAATGTACTATGGGGGGGTACACCTAGTCATCCTCCCTACATTGTGTTGTATTCTTATCTTGCTGATAATCTATTCTCTTGCACTCAGGCTTACAACAACTTTTCAAAATGCTTTCAAACGTTTTCCAAAACCTTTTTCTCTAACCCCGTTTTACAAAACCGTTTTCTCGAGAACGGAGGTGGAGGTTGTGACATATAGCCTTTGTGCCACCGGCTATTCGGTCTCGTATTGGCTGACTTGCTAGAGGGCTGAAGCAAGTGTCACACAATCGCTTTCTGAGTCTCGTTAAAGTGCGATTGTGACACGACGCAACGCTGCAGTTAAATTAGCAATCTCAACCCTCAGGTGAGCGACTCCGCCTAATTCCGACCGAACTTTGTTGTGTTCTACACACAGTCCTATTAACTCCTGACTCATTTGCCGGGCGGTGCTTGAGGAGCTTAGTCGTGTAGCACTCTTTCTCCCTCCCCCACCACGCATCAATGGTGGCCTCCCTCGCCCGCGGGTCGGTGTACGCACTATGTTCTGAGTTCAGCTGCTGGTGAATGATCGCTGAGACATTTCTTCATCCGCCATTGCTCTGTTTGCTTGCCTACAAAGCTTGCTCTGTTGACTCAAAATTCAAAGAGAACTTTCGTTCCCACAGACGGCGCCAATTGTTCTTACGGAAAAATGGATAATCATAATAAATTCCCGAGAACACTCTAGGATCGAAACCTGCAAAAACAAATTAGCACTCCGACGGTCTAGTTAGTCTCTGTGCCAAACAAAGATAATAATAAAGCAACTGTTCACCTATTCCTCCCCCATTCCTTAATTGATTTCTGAGGTACTTATAAGAGAATGAGAAAAAGTAACCGTTGTGAGGGGTGGAAGACCCCGTTTGAACGAAGCGGTTCCCGCTCCGTAGAAATAGGAAGATTGCGTATTATGAGGGAGAGCAGTTGGAGCGTCTCATCGTGGGTAGCGGAATAACCGCTCTGCTGAGTTCTTGGTTCGGTTAAATGCCTAGTTCGACTGTGACCCGACCTAGTATTATTTACTTCCTTAAGATGTTCACCCTCGTGATTGACAAATCAAGTGACGTGTCCTTTGGAGACCGACAGTTTAAACAATTATGAAACCATGTCGAAGATTATCTGAGGCTATTTGGTATGGAAAAGTTTGGGACTTGTAATGTGATTTCAACTTTTTTTTTCTTTCCAACGAAACGTCGGAAATGATTTGCGAATCCTGATTCCAAACAAAGGGTTAGAGCTTTTTTCTTTATTTATTTCTAGTTCTCTCAAAACATCATCTCAAATATTGTTCAATCTTGAAAACATCTCAAGCTATTGGTGGCATAATTTGGTATGGAAAAGTTTGTGACTTGAAATGTTATTTCAATTTTTTTTTTCTTTCAAACGAAACACCAGAAATGATTTGTGAATCTTGATTCCAAACAAAGGGTCAGAGCTTTTTTCTTTATTTATTTCTAGTTCTCTCAGAACAACATCTCAAATATTGTTCAATCCTGAAAACATCTCAAACTATTGGTGTCATAATATTCATCAAATTGTAAGAGATGCATGTGTCGAATCTATATATTGAAGCCTAAGCTTACAATGTTACTATTCCATAATTTTATGAAGTTGAATAATAGTATTTGTTAAACAATTATCAAAGAGTGAGCATATCTACTTTAAAGATGAGTGTATAGTTGAGGTTTGGATATATATATATATATATATTTTGTTACTATTGCTTTTTATTGTTCTTTTACAATTAGTATGCTTGGGGGAAGGAAATTAGATTGCCACGTGGAGGAGTGGTTCGCCAAAAGATGTATATACGATTAAATTCCTAGATAGCTCCACCTCGATCCTTCCAAGGTGAAAGGCTTGGCTGTTATTTCTTTCATCAAACTAGCAACATCTTGGGTAAAACTGTTTGGTTCGACCTACGTGACCCAACATGTTCGATCTTAACTCCGACCAAGGTAATCGCCTGTCGTAACCCTTGTTGGAGCCTATACCTATAAATAGAGGGTCTCATTTCGACACCAGATATGAAATTTCTCCTCGATCTTCATATTGAGTCCGAACTGCTTACTAACTTGACCGTCAGAGATTTTGCCCTCTTGTGCAAGTCTTCTTGTTGTGATCCAAGTCGGAGCCTAGACCGAGTTCGATCTTGACCAAGGTTTGACGTTGTGCATTTCTTTGCGTAAACATAGTATATTTTTTTTATTTATTTAGAAAATTTGTTCAAAAAGTAATAATGTACGAATCAATTACAAGTTCATGTGTTCTTTTTAATTAATTATAAATAGTAAATTAATAAATTAATTATCAATAATGATTTATATTCTAAAAGGCTGGAATACAAAACCTTTTGTCATTTCATTTCCCGATAATTTAAAGAATTTTAGTTATAATATGAAATTATATTAGTAAAATAACTTAATATCAAGTTAAAAAAGTAAGCTTAAAAGTCATTAGAATGGTTAATAAAGAAACAAAATATTTTAAAAATTATAGACCCAAATTAGATAAAATAGCATATCCAACATAAAAATGTTAAAATAGTTATATATTTTTTCAATTAATATATTAAAAATGGTGGGATGATGTAACTCATTTTAAGATATTTCATGTACTTTTATTTTAAACATATTTTATTAACAACAATTATTATTTTTAATTGTCAAAATGAGTATAGTTAAACAGTAATTGACATATATTTTCAACAAACGGGTTGTAAATTTGATCCCCACTCTCCCATGTTGTACTAAAAAAAATTATTATTTTTAATCTTATAATTTTATAATTACACTATTTATAAATAATAAATAAGAAATTTATTAACTTTTCTATAAATTTAAAGTACATACTAATTTATTATTATAATATAAAATAAAGTAGAAAAATAGAATGTGCATGCACACGCTAATAAACTATTATATTAAAAGGCTATAATATTTGAAAAACATTTTTGAGCTATTTTATCCCTCGTAAAATTTTAAATTTACAAAAACATGTCACTTACAATTAATTACTATCAATCAGTCACATATATATTTAACTTAAATCATAAAATGTGGTTAAAAATGTTAGAATATTGAAAAGTTTACTCACGTAATTTAATTCAATAATTATTATCTTTAATTATATTATATTTAGCTTAAGAATACAGAAGTCTTAAAATAGCAAAAGAATGATAATTTTAGTATATATACTTTAAATTTATCTGTGGCTTTAAAAGTTATTTCAATAGTATAAATTAAAAAAAAAGGTTTGATTATGAAAACTTTACCTGGTATTTTTTAAAACTTTAAAAATTTTATCTTAAATCATAATTAGTTATAGAATTTTAAATAAGAATTTAAAAAACTCTATAACTCTTTCATTCTCTCATTATAGAAACGAGTTATTCCATAATTCTTCTACAAACCATACGAGTTCTATTTTCTTTTTCCTACTATTCTTCTCTCTCATTTTTAACCATACAATTCAAGGAATTAAAAAGTCATTTGAACATCTAATTAGTAAGTCAAAAATTGTTTGAATTAATAACTGTGTTGTCTTTAATTGTAGTTTAATTAGGTTGTAATTGACAACTTTTAGTCATTATATCTAAAAATATAAGTAACATTTTTATGAAAATACTAATATGACAAAAATTCATAAAAAATCACGAAAAAAGTTGAAATTCGTTTAATTGTTTGAACTAGTAGATGAGATTTTAATTATAATTTAATTGAATATAAATGACCATTTATAATATCAATTTTAAACAGATGTGAAATATTTGTTACATAATTGAAAATGTGAAATATACTTAAATTCTCTTTGTGCTAATTTCTAATGGGGTTCCATGGACAAGGTCAAGAAAATCCATTGTAGGAACTGGAAGGGAATGTGTATAAGCAATGGGACTCCGACCTGGTTTGTGAATTTGATTCGAGCTTGTATTACTTCTCCCATGTTCTCGATCTCTTTCAATGGTGCACTTGAGGGATACTTTCCTGGCCGTCGGACTTGCGTCAATGGGATCCTCTGTCCCCATATCTGTTTGTCATGGCCATGGTGATGTTGTCTCAGATGATGAATAGACCGTCGTCAGGTTTTCGGTTTCATCATAAGTGTGATTGGGTTGGTTTGACTCATTTATGTTTTGCTAGTGACCTGATGATTTACTCGCTCGGGGATCTCGGTTATCTATCCTTTATTAAGGATGCTTTGGTATTTTTTGGAGTGTTGGCGGGTCTTGTTGTGAATACTCGGAAGAGCTCGTTTTTCGAAGCGAGTCTTCCTGATGTTGAGGTAGAGCGATTGGCAGCTTTGTTAGGATTTTCGTTGGATTTGCTTCCTATTCGTTATCTCGGGGTTTAGTTCCTTTCGCGCCGACTTTCTCATCATGATTGTCAGCCTTTGCTTGAACGGATTATTTCTCGTATTTGGAGTTCGTTGGCTCGGGTGCTTTCCTTTGCTAGTCGGTTGCAGCTTATTCGGTTGGTTCTGCAGAGTTTCAGGTCCATTGGGCCAGTATGTTTATCCTTCAGGCTCGGGTTGTGCATGATATTGAACGGATTCCGCATTCTTTTTTGTAGAAGAGGTGTGAGCGCAGGTGGTCGGGGGCTAAGGTAGCTTGGTATGAGGTGTGTATTCCTTTGCGGGTGGGTGGTTAGGGTATACGTCACTTGGCCTCTTGGAATTCTACCTCTATAATGAAGTTTCTTTGGCTTCTCATTACTCAGGCTGGCTTTATTTAGGTGGCTTGGGTGGAGGCTTATGTTATTCGGGAGATTGTATTTGGACTGTTCGTGATTCGCCTTGGTTCTCTTGATGTTAGCGGGATATTATTTCTGTTCGAGATGCTTTTCGGCCTCTAGTTCAGTTTGTTATTAGAGACGGTCACCATTGTTTTGTATGACATGATGCTTGGCTTCAGGGGGTTCGATTTATCTGAGGTTTGGTGATCAGATTATCTATGATATTGCAAGCTCATCCCAGATGAAGGTTGCTTCTTTTCTATTTCCAAATGGTTTATGGCATTGGCCTGGAGGGTCGACTAATCTCCAACAACTGGTCTCTGAGATTTCATCCGTGCAAGTTTTTGTTGGGAGAGTTGATATGCCCATTTGGATTCTGACACCGTCAGGTCTCTTCTCGGTGTCTCGTGCGTAGGGTGTGTTGTGGCCGGTCCGACCTCCTGTTACTTGGTCTTCTTTCTTTTGGTTTGGTGGGAACATTCCGAGCATTTTTTCATTGCTTGGTTGGCGGTGCGTGATCGGCTTGTTACGAGGAATCACTTATGTTATTGGAAGTCTTCCGTCCCTACTTCCGATGTGTTTTGTGTTGGCATGGAGTATCGGGATCATCTATTCTCTGAGTGCCCTTTTAGTTGGGAGGTTTGGTCTGGCATGATTGCTTGAGCTGGTTCTTCTCACCGGGTTTCATATTGGTTTATTGAGCTTGCTTGAGTTTGTCACGTTAGTGCCGGGAAGCCTGCTCGTGTGTCGTGTGTGGTGCTTGCTTGAGATTCCGACACTGTCGCACCGTCGGGTCTCTTCTCGGTGTCTAGTGCGTGGGGTGTGTTGCGGCCGATCCGACCTCCTATTACTTGGTCTTCTTTCGTTTGGTTTGATGGGAACATTCCGAGCATTTTTTCATTGCTTGGTTGGCGGTGCGTGATCGTCTTGTTACGAGGAATCAATTATGTTGTTGGGAGTCTTTCGTCCCTACTTTCGATGTGTTTTGTGTTGGCATGAAGCCTCGGTGTAGGGTAAATATACGATGTATAGGTAAATTGAATAGCACTGATAAACAGATTACAACGTAACTGGCTACAAACAATACAAATTCGGACAACTTTATGAACACCACAAACTTGATTAAATTAGTCGAGGCATGCTTTAATAGCGCTAACCTGAAGACAATTATTCGCTCTGCACAAGTGGCTAGCAGACTACAGCGATCGTCTCAGCAGGATACAACGACTAACTCCGGTAGAACTGCAACCTCGAACTACTCGGATCTGGCAGAACTCTTAGACACTTGCTTTCAACACAAACAAGAACAAGAACTCAAAAAGAAGAGAAAATTCTTGTGGGAGGAGAAGAATACTCAATTGTGGTATGCTTGGATGTCTCAAAATGAAGAAATTCACAACTATAGATAGTTGTCCAAACATGTAACCTATCACACAAAATTAAACACATATGTAACCTTTTTGCATATGTTACATGTGTAAATTTAACATATATAAAGTTACAAATTAACAAAATAAAGAAACAACTTTTTTAATTTAAATAAATAACTCCAAATTTAATATTAAAAGAAACAAAACCACAAACATATTCACAACGTATATGTGAATAAGTTTTTTACACTTTCTTTCACACCTTTAAATTCAACAATCCCCCACATGAAAGAAAGTGAGACAGACAAGACACGATCAAGACGTTGAGAGCAAATAGATAAGTTATGCATCAGGAGAGGTATCTTTTGGACTTGAACCTTCCTTAGTGAATATTTATCGAATTTACCGAAGAAATAGTGAGAACTAGCTATGGAACTATCCTTCTTTTGATAAATTGAGACAAAAAATATCACACATAACTTATCTTGTATCTTTAAGTTCTATACGGTTGTGTCCATTTTGGTCCTGGACAAGATCCTGAATTCATGATAGCTTTAGAGAACATAAGCCATTTGAAAAGCTGATCTCATAGAACCGACTCAATTCTACACTCACATAAGTGATATTGATTAAGAGTATTCTGCCATTATTCCTCTTGTAATCAAGATATCAATATGACCTTAACATCAACAGATCACACACATAACATCATAGAAATGGGAAGAAACTATAAGTTTCCTAGTGTGTCAACTATGAATTATCCAGCCAATTTGTCTATTCAACCTAGATCTTGGGATCTCCAGTCAACTAGGTTAGGTTACCACCAGATATTTAATTTCATAGGCTTTAGTCTCATTTCTCTCGATGTATATGCAACTTGCTCTCGAGACAATCCTTTCGTCAAAGGATCTGCAACATTCTCTTTTGATTTTACATAATCAATGGAAATTATTCCATTAGAGAGCAATTGCCTAATAGAATTATGCATATGTCTTATGTGTCGTGACTTTCCATTGTAGACATTATTCTTAGCTCTCATTGAGGCTGCTAAGCTGTCACAATAAATACACATGACACTTACAGGCTTCGGCCATAACGGAATATCTTCAAGAAAGTTTCGAAGCCATTCTGCTTCTTCTCCAGCTTTATCAAGAGCTATAAACTCTGATTCCATAGTAGATCATTCTATACACGTCTGTTTTGAAGATTTCCATGACACAGCTCCTCCACCTAAGGTAAACATATACCCACTGGTTGATTTAGTTTCCATGCTATCAGAGATCCAGTTAGCATCACTAAATCCTTCCAGTACATATGAATATTTCGTATAATGCAATCGATAGTCTAAGTGTACTTCAAGTACTTTAAATCTCTGACTGACGCATTCCAATGATCATGTCCAGGATTGCTAGTGTATCTTACCAATCTTCCTTCCGAATAGGCAATATCAGGTCTTGTACAATTCATTATGTACATTAAACTACCCACAACTCTAGAGTATTCTAGAGAAGATACACCTTCACCATTATTCTTCTTCAACTTACAATTTGGATTAAATGGAGTAACTACTGACTTACTCTCAAAATGACCAAAATTTCTCAACACTTTCTCTATGTAATGAGATTGAGAAAGTATATATCCATTTAGATTTCTTGTTATTTTGATTCCAAGGATAACATCAGCAAGACCAAGGTCTTTCATATCAAATTTGGAATTCAACATCCTTTTAATGGAATCAATGACACTTCTAGTTGTGCCTATTATCAACATATCATCTACATATAAACAAACAATGACACAATCTTTATCTATGGTTTTAACATACACACATTTCTTACACTCATTTATCTTAAATCCATTAGATAACTAGTGTGATCAAACTTCTCATGCCATTCTTTGGGTGCTTGTTTCAACCCATATAGAGACTTGACAAGCTTACAAACCTTATTTTCAAGTTCTTTTACAATAAACCCTTCAGTTTGTTCCATATAGATTTCTTCATCTAAATCTCCATTTAAAAATGCAGTTTTTGCATCCATTTGGTGTATTTCCAAATTTTGTAAAGCTGCTATAGCAATTAACATCCTTATAGATGTAATCCTCATAACTGGAGAATAGGTATCGAAGAAATCTAGCCCTTCTTTCTGACGATAGCCCTTAACCACTAAACGAGCTTTATATTTATCAATAGTGCCATCAGCCTTTAGCTTTCTTTTGAAAATCCATTTACTTCTAATTGGTTTACTTCCAGGAGGTAAATCAACCAATACCCAGGTATTGTTCTGCAAAATGGATTCTATCTCACTATTGATAGCTTCTATTCAATAAGGTGCATCTAGAGATGACACAACTTCTTGAAAATTTTGAGGCTCCCCATCTATCATATAAGTTATGAAATCAGGTCCAAAGGAAGTAGCTTTCTTAGCACTTTTGCTTCTTCTATTTTTTATCTCAGTTTCCTGATTGTTTTGACCTTTCGAAGAGGTAATCTCATGATTCCTTTTGGTACAATTACCTTTCGGTCTTTCTTCTTTAAAAGCAAATATATCCTTAAAGAATTCAACTTCAATAGATTCCAAAATAGTATTAATATTAATATCAGGTATTTTTTATTTGATCACCAGGAATCTATAAGCAACACTATGCATAGCATAGCCTATAAAGACACAATCAACTGTCTTAGGTCAAAGTTTTGTCCTTTTTGTGGTAAAGGAATTTGTACCTTTGCCAAACATCCCCACACTTTGACTATTTTATGTGAGGGTAATTTCTTTTTCCACACTTCATAGAATGACTTATTAGTCTTCTTATGTGGAATTTTATTTAAGATAAAATTTGCTGTAAGCAAAGTCTCCCCTCACAAATTATGGGGTAAACCTGAACTATTTAACATACAATTAACCATGTCCTTCAAAGTTCGCTCTTTCTTTCAGCTACATCATTTTGTTGTGGTGTATAAGGTGCTATAGTTTGATGGATTATACCATTAACTTCACAAAATTCAGAAAGTGATGATAATTCATATTCACCACCTCTATCTGATCTAAGCACTTTTATTTTCATCTCAAGTTGATTTTCAACTTCTGCCTTATATGTTTTGAAAACATCTAAGGTCTCATCTTTACTGTGTAATAAATACACATAGCAATATTTACTACAATCATCAATGAATGTCACAAAGTATCTCTTATTGCCCCTTGTGGGAGTACTTTTCAAGTCACATACATCACCGTGGATTAAATCAAGTAACTCATTACTTTTTTCCACAGATGAAAAAGACTTTCTAGAAAATTGATTCAACACAAACTTCACATTTGTGTCTATTATCAATGTTAAAATTAGGCAATAGTTTTAAACCTACCATTCTTTGTAAAAAATGATAATTGACATGCCCCAGCCTAGAATACCATACATCACACAACTAGATAATATAAGTAAAAGAGTTGTTATTATTATTATTGTTCTTGGGCACTTGTGCCAGTACATTCAATTTGAACATGTCATCATTTAGATAACTCTTTCCCACATACATACCCCTCTTAGTCAGAATAAACTTATCTGACTCAAATACAAGCTTGAACCCAATTTTATTAAGGTTCCTGACACAAGATTCTTTCCAATTTTTAGCACGTAGCCACACATAAGTGAGGGTAAGTATCTTTCCAGAAGTCCATTTCAGCAGGACTTTTCCTCTACCTTCCACTGAAGTTGTTGAAACGTTTCCCATGTACAGTTTATCACTGCCATCTAGCTACTCATAAGTGGTGAACAGTGATTTATCCCCATAGACATGCCTAGTAGCACCACTATCAATCCACCAGCCTTTGGTGTCAGAGGCCATATTTACCTCAGAGATGACAACAATTAAATTGTCATCTTCCACAGTGTTGGCCTGGTTGTTGGAGCTTTGTCCCTTATTGTGTCTACAATTTGTAGCTATACGGCCACTCTTGCCACAAACTCACCAGATTGCACGAATGCGCTACTTAAAAACATTTAGTAAATGATGATAATGATATTCGTTACATAATTGAAAAATATACGAAATATACCAATTTGTTGGGCCACTATTTGGGATTGCCTTCTCAAATTTCTTGAAACAATTGTCAAGATTTTAATTCTATTAAAGAGAACATTTGGAAGGTACTATAAGGCTGGGAGGAGAAAATATTCTCAATAGAAAAAAGTGTTAGTTAAAGCTGTTGCCAGGCAATACCAATCTATATTATATGAATTGCTTCAAGATCCCAATGAGTTTGTGCAAAGAAATAAATTTTCTTCGCGCTAATTTCTAGTGGGGTTCCATCGATAAGGCCAAGAAAATCCATTGTAGGAACTGGAAGCGAATGTGTATGAGCAATGGGACTCTGACCTGGTTTGTAAATTTGATTCGAGCTTGTATTACTTCTCTCATGTTCTCGGTCTCTTTCAATGGTACACTTGAGGGGTACTTTCTTGGCCGTCGGGATTGCGTCAATGGGATTCTTTGTCCCCATATCTTTTTGTCATGGCCATGGTGATGTTGTCTCAGATGATGAATAGACCGTTGCCAGGTTTTCGGTTTCATCATAACTGTGATCGGGTTTGTTTGAGTCATTTATGTTTTGCTAGTGACCTGATGATTTACTCGCTCGGGGATCTCGGTTATCTATCCTTTATTAAGGATGCTTTGGTCTCTTTTGGAGTGTTGGCGGGCCTTGTTGTGAATACTCAGAAGAGCTCGTTTTTTTAAGCGAGTTTTTCTGATGTTGAGGTGGAGCGATTGGCGGCTTTGTTAGGATTTTCGATGGATTTGCTTCCTATTCGTTATCTCGGGGTTCAGTTCCTTTCGTGCTGACTTTCTCATCATGATTGTCAGCCTTTGCTTGAACGGATTATCTCTCGTGTTCGGAGTTCGTTGGCTCGGGTGCATTCCTTTGTTGGTCGGTTGCAGCTTATTCGGTTGATTCTGTAGAGTGTAGGTCCATTCGGCCAGTACGTTTATCCTTCTATCTCGGGTTGTTCATGATGTTGAACGGATTCTGCACTCTTTTTTGTAGAAGGGGTGTGCACGTGGGCGGTCGGAGGCTAAGGTAGCTTGGTCTGAGGTGTGTATTCCTTTGCGAGTGGGTGGTTTGGGTGTGCGTGACTTGGCCTCTTGAAATTCTGCCGCTATAATGAAGTTGCTTTGACTTCTCATTACTCAGGCTGGCTTTCTTTAGCTGGCTTGTGTAGAGGCTTATGTTCTTCAGAGGATTGTATTTGGACTATTCGTGATTCGCCTCAGTTTTCTTGATGTTAGCGGGATATTCTTTATATTCGATATGCTTTTCGGCCTCTGGTTCGATTTGTTATTAGAGATGGTCACCATTGTTTTATGTGGCATGATGCTTGGCTTCAGGGGGTTCGATTTATCTGAGGTTTGGTGATCAGATTATCTATGATACTGCAAGCTCGTCCCAAATGAAGGTTGCTTATTTTCTGTTTCCTGATGGTTTGTGGCATTGGCTTGGAGGGTCGACTGATCTCCAACAACTGGTCTCTGAGATTTCATTTGTGCAAGTTTTTGTTGGGAGATTTGATATGCCCATTTGGATTCCGACACCGTCAGGTCTCTTCTCGGTGTCTAGTGCGTAGGGTGTGTTGTGGCCGGTCCGACCTCCTGTTACTTGGTCTTCTTTCGTTTGGTTTGGTGGGAACATTCCGAGCATTTTTTCATTGCTTGGTTGGCGGTGCGTGATCGGCTTGTTACGAGGAATCACTTATGTTGTTGGAAGTCTTCCGTCCCTACTTCCGATGTGTTTTGTGTTGGCATGGAGTATCGGGATCATCTATTCTTTGAGTGCCCTTTTAGTTGGGAGGTTTGGTCTGGCATGATTGCTTGAGCTGGTTCTTCTCACCGGGTTTCATATTGGTTTATTGAGCTTGCTTGAGTTTGTCACGTTAGTGCGGGGAAGCCTGCTCATTGTCATGTGTGGTGCTTGGCATGGACTTCGACTATTTCTTTTATCTGAAGGAGTAGAATGCTAGAGTTCATACGGGTGGGGTTTGCGTCTATCGTCTTCTGTCCTCTTACGCACCTTGAAAATTAAAGGTCTATTATCGTTGTACTACATGGCCTGAGAGTTGCTATTTGAGTTCTGATCCTATGATTAGTGATTTGAAATTTGTTTTGTTGATTTACTTTTCTTTTTCTTGTCTTGTGTTTGTCCTCTGGGCGCTGTGAGATCTCTTATTTATTTATTTTTTATTTTTAATGTCTACCTAAGAAAAAAATTACCTTTAGCTTAGGGCCATTGCATGTTAGCCCTTGTTCATATAGGTATGCGCCTGTGTTTGAGCTCATTTGGGTGCTTTTATTTATTATTATTTTTTTAAAATTCTATTTTTATTTCTTTTTTCATAATTCATCATTTTTCTATATTTTCTCTAATTATGTTCTTTTCGTGAGTTTTATAAAAAGAAAAAATTTTAGTTAATTTTATTTTTTGGAAGGGAAACAAATAGTAAATAAGGTCAACTTTTAAAAATGAAAAAAAAAGAGAAATTACATTTTTTTAATACAAATGTTTTTTTACAATAAAATATGTAGATTTATAAAAAAAAAAGTTATAAAAAAAAAAGGAAAAGGATATATAAGTTGGTGGGTGTCTAATTGTTGCATGAATTCCAAGACTTTCTTTTTCTTTGTTTATTTGTTTCTTTTTTTTTATTTATTTATACATTGTCGTTACGTATATGTAATTTTTTTTAATATAAATTCTTGTCGTGCTATTTTTTTCTCTCTAAATCCTAATTTTTGATATTCCATGGTGCTATTATATATAATTTTTAATTTCAAATTTTCACAATTTAAAGTAGTCGAAAATTTTGAGATTTATCCTCTAAGGTATATTTTTATTAACTTTACATCTTTTATACTATGAATGTGACTATTTGACATTATTTTAAATATAATATTTAGTAAAAGATTAGACTAGAATATAAAATTGTTACGTTTCAAACATATAATTGTTATCATTATTATTTTATTTTATGCTTTAACTTTTTATTTTATTTTTATTAATACTCTTGTAGATTTAATTTGGAATATAAATTAAGAGATACTATAAAGAAAACCGATGAAATAATCTTGAAAACTAATAGTAGTCCTGATAGATATTTTATAGAAATAAATTTAGAAAAATTATCAACAGATTTGATCTAAGAACTAGAATTATTTAAGACCAAGTTTGTAGCATATTTACCAAAAGGATTTTGACAGCCTTAGAATTACTTTTATGAATTCTTGAAATTACTTACTTGGAAATTAGTACAAAGTCTTTCCGCCACTAATATATCTTAATCAAATGTTATCACAAATTTTAATGATAACCAATTCAATAATACTAATATAGAATATAGATTCAAACTTACAAACTCTTTAGAGATAGAGATACTTTAATTCTACGTTCGCAATAACTCTAACACTTTTTAAAACTTCTCGAAGCCACTCATATGCAAAAAATATGAACAATTTGGAGATTACTTACTTATTTCTTTAAAATGTCACATGGGAACTATTGGAAGAACGACATATAAGGTCTTGTACATTCATTATGTACATTAAACTACCCATAACTCTAGAGTATTCTAGAGAAGATACACCTTCACCATTATTCTTCTTCAACTTACCATTTGGATTAAATGGAGTAACTACTAACTTATTCTCAAAATGACCAAATTTTCTCAATACTTTCTCTATGTAATGAGGTTGAGAAAGTATATATCCATTTAGATTTCTTGTTATTTTGATTCCAAGGATAACATCAGCAAGACCGAGGTCTTTCATATCAAACTTGGAATTCAACATCCTTTTAGTGGAATCAATGACACTTCTAGTTGTGCCCATTATAAACATATCATCTACATATAAACAAACAATGACGCAATCTTTATCTATGGTTTTAACATAGACACATTTGTCACACTCATTTATCTTAAATCCATTAGATAACATAGTGTGATCAAACTTCTCATGTCATTGTTTGGGTGCTTGTTTCAACCCATATAGAGACTTGGTAAGTTCACAAACCTTATTTTCAAGTCCTTTTACAATAAACTCTTCAGGTTGTTCCATATAGATTTCTTCATCTAAATCTCCATTTAAAAATGTTTTCAAATTTTTTAAAGCTGCTATAGCAATTAACATCCTTATAGATGTAATTCTCGTCACTGGAGAATAGGTATTGAAGAAATATAGCCCTTCTTTCCGACTATAGCCTTTAGCCACTAAACAAGCTTTATATTTATCAATAGTGCCATCAGCCTTTAGCTTTCTTTTGAAAATCCATTTACTTCCAATTGGTTTACTTCCAGGAGGTAAATCAACCAATACCCAGGTATTGTTCTGCAAAATGGATTCTATCTCACTATTGATAGCTTCTCTTCAATAAGGTGCATCTAGAGATAATACAGCTTCTTGAAAATTTTGAGGCTCCCCATCTATCATATAAGTTATGAAATCAGGTCCAAAGGAAGTAGTTTTCTTAGCTCTTTTACTTCTTCTATTTTCGATCTCAGTTTTCTTGATTGTTTTGACCTTTCGAAGAGCTAATCTCATGATTCCTTTTGGTACCATTACCTTTCGGTCTTTCTTCTTTAAAAGGAAATATATCCTCAAAGAATTCAACTTCAACGGATTCCATAATAGTATTAATATTAATATAAGGTATTTCTGATTTAATCACCAAGAATGTACAAGCAACACTATGCATAGCATAGCCTATAAAGACACAATCAACTGTCTTAGGTCCAAGTTTTGTCCTTTTTGAGGTAAAGGAACTTGTACCTTTCTCAAACACCCCCACACTTTGAGTATTTTATATGAGGGTAACTTCTTTTTCCACACTTTATAAAGTAACTTATTAGTCTTCTTATGTGGAATTTTATTTAAGATAAAATTTGCTGTGAGCAAAGCCTACCCCCACAAATTATGGGGTAAACCTGAATTATTTAATATACAATTAATCATGTCCTTCAAAGTTCGGTTCTTTCTTTCAACTACATCATTTTGTTGTGGTGTATAAGGTGCTGTAGTTTGATGAATTATACCATTAACTTCACAAAATTTAGAAAGTGATGATGATTCATATTCACCACCTCTATCTAATCTAAACACTTTTATTTCCCTCTCAAGTTGATTTTCAACTTCTGCCTTATATGTTTTGAAAACATCTAAGGTCTCATCTTTACTGTGTAATAAATATACATAGCAATATTTACTACAATCATCAATGAATGTCACAAAGTATCTCTTATCGCCCCTTGTGGAAGTACTTTTCAAGTCACATACATCACTATGGATTAAATCAAGTAACTCATTACTTCTTTCCACAGATGAAAAAGACTTTCTAGAAAACTTTGATTCAACACAAACTTCACGTTTGTGTCTATTATCAATGTTAAAATTAGGCAATAGTCTTAAACTTACCATTCTTTGTAAAGAATGATAATTGACATGCCCCAGCCTAGAATGTCATACATCACAATAACTCGACAATATAAGTAGAAGAGCAGTTATTATTATTATTGTTCTTGGATACTTGTGCCAGTACATTCAATTTGAACATGTCATAATTTAGATAGCCCTTTCGCACATACATATCCCCCTTAGTCAGAATAAACTTATCTGACTCAAATACAAGCTTAAACCCATTTTTATTAATTAAGGTTCCTGACACAAGATTCTTTCGAAATTTTAGCACATAGCCACACATAAGTGAGGGTAAGTATCTTTCCAAAAGTTCATTTCAGCAGGACTTTTCCTCTGCCTTCCACTGAGGCTGTTGAAGCGTTTCCCATGTACAGTTTATTATTGCCATCTAGCTTCTCATAAGTGGTGAACAGTGATTTATCCCCACAGACGTGCCTAGTAGCACCAGTATCAATCCACCAGCTTTTGATGTCAGAGGCCATATTTACCTCAAAGATGACATCAATTAAATTGTCATCTTCAACAGTGTTGGCCTGGTTGTTGGAGCTTTGTCCCTTCTTGTGTCTACAATTAGCAGATATATGGTCACTCTTGCCACAAATCTAGCAGATTGCACGAATGCGCTTATTGGCATCATTCCTTGGCCCATGATTCACATTCTTTGTCTTGGATTGATTCTTCTTGGGACGACGCCTTGAAGCTTCAGCAATATGGGCATTGGCTTCAACTTTACGTGACTCTTTGTCTCCCTTTCTGTTGTCCTCTTGCGGAGTGTCACAGTAAGATTCTCCAACTCTTTTCGCTTGTGTTTGAGATAACATTTGAATTATCTACAAGAATGAGGCAACTGCTCAATCACAGCAGCAACTTGGAATGGTTCATTAATAATCAATCCTTCACTTTGCAAATCACTGATGATAATTTGAAATTCTTCCAACTGGTTGACTACCAACTTGGTATCAACCATTTTATAATGTAAGAATTTTCCAACAAGGAATTTCTTAGTACCAACATCTTCTAGCTTATACTTTTTATCTAATGCCTCCCACAATTGTCTTTAAGTATCAAAGGCATTGCATTAGACATTATACAAGGTATCATCCAGGCAACTCAGGATGTAGTTGTGACATAGAAAGTCCTAATGCAACCACGCTTGCTTGGCAGCTTCAGTTTCAGGAGTGATTGCTTCTAGGGGAGTAGTTGGGCATACCTCATTTAGGATGTGAGCAAAATTTAGGGTGGTGAGATAGAAGATCATCTTCTGTTGCCATCTTTTGAAGTTTTCTCCTTTGAACTTTTCTACTTTTTCAGCATGAGATTTGACAATGGTCGATCCCATCATCGAAGAAGCGTTGGTGGAAGTGTTTGCAGCCATCAGGTAACTGTCTTCAAATTGTTGGGTAAATATACGATGTATATGTAAACTGAATAACACTGGTAAATAGATTACAACGTAACTGGCTAAAAACAATACAAATTCAGACAAATTTATGAACACCACACACTTGATTAAATTATTTAAGGCACGCTTCAATAGTGCTGACCTGAGGACAATTATTCGCTCTGCACAAGTTGCTAGCAGACTACAGCGATCGTCTCAGCAGGATACAACGACTAACTTTGGTAGAACTGCAACCTCGAACTACTCTAATCTGGCAGAACTCTTAGACACTTGCTTTCAACACAAACAAGAACAAGAACTCAAAAAGAACAGAGAATTCTTGTGGGAGGAGGAGAATACCCAATTGTTGTATGCTTGGATGTCTCAAAATGAAGAAATTCACAACTATAGATAGTTGTCCAAACACGTAACCTATCACACAAAATTAAACACATATGTAACCTTTTTGCATATGTTACATGTGTAAATTTAACATATATAAAGTTACAAATTAACAAAATAAAGAAACAACTTTTTTCATTTAAATAAATAACTCCAAATTTAATATTAAAAGAAACAAAACCACAAACATATTCACAACGTATATGTGAATAAGTTTCTTACACTTTCTTTAACACCTTCAAATCCAACATCGGGATCATCTATTCTTTGAGTGGCCTTTTAGTTGGGAGGTTTGGTCTGGCATAATTGCTTGAGCTGATTCTTCTCACCGGGTTTCATATTGGTCTATTGAGCTTGCTTGAGTTTGTCACATTAGTGCCGGGAAACCTGCTCGTTGTCGTGTGTGGTGCTTGGCATGGACTTCAACTATTTCTTTTATCTGAAGGAGCGTAATGCTAAAGTTCATACGGGTGGGGTTTGGGTCGGTCGCCTTCTGTCCTCTTACACTCCTTGAAAACTAAGGTCTATTATCGTTGTACTACATGACCTGAGAGTTGTCGTTTGAGTTATGAACCTATGATTAGTGACTTGAAATTTTTTTTCTTGTCTTGTGTTTGCACTCTAGGTGTTGTGAGATTTTTTTAAAATTTTTAATATATCTACCTTTGCAAAAAAAAAAAAATTACCTTTAGCTCAGGGCCATTGCATGTTAGCCCTTGATCATATAGCTATACGCCTGTGTTTGAGCTCGCATTTGGGTGCGTTTATTTATTTATTTTTTTGAAATTCTTATTTATATTTCTTTTTCCATAATTCATGATTTTTCTATATTTTCTCTAATTATGTTTTTTTTCGTGAGTTTTATAAAAACAAAAAATTTTAGTCAATTTTATTTTTTAGAAGGAAAACAAATCATAAATAAGGTCAACATTTAAAAATGAAACAAAAAAAAGAGAAATTACAATTTTTTAATACAAATGTTTTTTTACAATAAAATATGTAGATTTAGGAAAAAAAGAGTTAAAAAAAAAAGGAAAAGGAAAATGATATATAAGTTGGTGGGTGTCTAATTGTTGCATGAATTCCAAGACTTTCTTTTTTTTTTTATTTATAGTTACATATATGTAATTTTTTTTAATATAAATTCTTGTCCTGGTATCTTCTTTTTTTCTCTCTCTGAATCCTAATTTTTTGATATTCCATAATGCTGCTATATATAATTTTTAATTTCAAATTTTCACATTTTAAAGTAGTCGAAAATTTTGAGATTTATTCTTTTAAGGTATATTTTTATTAACTTTAGATCTTATATATTATGAATTTGACTATCTGACATTATTTTTAATATAATATTTAGTAAAAGATTAGACTAGTTATCATTATTATTTTATTTTATGCTTTAACTTTTTATTTTATTTTTATTAATACTCATGTAGATTTAATTTGGAATATAAATTAAGAGATACTATAAAGAAAACAGATGAAATCATCTTGAAAACTAATAGTAGTCCTCATAGATATTTTATAATAAATAAATTTAGAAAAATTATCGACTATTTAAGACCAAGTTTGTAGCATATTTACCAAAAGGATTTCGACAGCCTTAGAATTACTTTTTATGAATTCTTGTAAATTAGTACAAAGTCTTTCGGCCAATTTTAATGATAACCATAATTCAATAATACTAATATAGAATATAGATTCAAACTTACAAACTCTTTAGAGATAGAGATGCCTTAACTCTTCGTTCGCAATAACTCTAACACTTTTCAAAACTTCTCGAACCCACTCATATGCAAAAATATGAACAATTTGGAGATTACTTACTTATTTCTTTGAAATGTCACATGGGAACCATCGGAAGAACGACATATAATGTAGGAATGAATCATTAACAAATCTTCGAATTAATCTTCTAAATATCTCCACTAAGCATAGTGCTAAAAAACCACTACCTAAATATCTCTTTAATTTGTTATAATGGAGGTTTTATTTTAATAAAGAATAATCTTCATGGAGTTCCAATTAAATTGTTAATTTACTTTGGCCATTTTGTGACCTAATATATATCATCTCTTGCAATTATCTATAATTTCCAGGCCACTTTTCTTGTGATCTTTGTGCGCATGGTTTGAATTTTTTGAATGGAACATTCTTAGTGATGTTTTAATGCAAATGACACACAGCCAAATTTTCACTTCACGCCCTAAGTTTGAAAAAGATCTAATGATATGATATAGATGGAAAGCGATACATTGTCCCAAAGTGTTAAAAGAGAATATCGAAAAGAAATATCGATGAAAATATTATATATAATAAATTAATGATATTCAAATCCTCGTAGTCAAGAATGCTTTAAGGTCTATGGGTAATATGATTTTTTTTCTTCATTGCGCCGTCCCCACTGGATATAGTTAATGATTTTATAACAGGTGTATACTTAAATGGTCCAAATACTATATCTTATACTTTGATTTATTTTGACCTCTATACTTTCAAAACATTCATTTTGGTTCCTGTACTTTCAACTTTAGTCTTTTTATAGAAAAGTATAAAAACTAAAATGGACAAAGTGTTATCGAATGTTGATGTACAAATTTAGCTTTGTGAAATTACCAAATTCACACCGCACCACTTTTATGAGAGTAAAAATTCGACTATACCGACCAAATAAAGAAAGATTACACACAGGTGTGGTGCTAACCACATACACTCTGATGCTTAAGTCGGAATCGAGTTTGTATGAAGCACAATGAGGAATAGAATTTTGTATCAACCCTTTATTGTGAAATTTCTTTCTTTATTTATATTAGAGGAACACCTAGTTAATAATTCTCTGTTATCTTTTACTTCTCAATGCCTTAGATATCGAGCTCTGAATCAAATGTCCCAAGCACCCATTAATCGAGAGGATGGTGAAGTTCAAAAGGGTGCCTCTAGTCAACCTAGTGCAGACTACCTAGGCCAGGGGTCCTGGTCCTTGAGCCGTGTTTTCATTGGTCTGCATTCTTGGTCTTGATTCCCGTGATCACCATATAAAAAAGTTGATCTGTTGGTTGGAAATTCAAATTATGTTTTTTGTTTTCAGATTCACTAAATAAAATGGATTCGGTGAATACGTATTTGGTAGAATTTGTGAAATTCATTTTTGAAAACTATTTTCGGATTCTGTGATCCAAACAGGGTGTTTTCAAATTCAGAATTTGAAATTTTTAAGATGCAGAATTACATTAAAAAGAATAAAAACTTTGAAAAATATATTACTTGATATTAGAAACTCATTTTATGTTTGTTAAAATTAAAACATAAAAAATATAATGTATTCTAAATTATATAACGTTGTAAAATAATAATTATATAAAATTCATAAAAAATATTATTAAATTAATTAATATAATGTTAGATTAAACTAAATATTCAGTTCGTAAATAACCCTAGTTTACAAATATATTACTAAACACAAGCAATTTTTTAAATTGAGATTCAATTACCAAACACATATCTGAAAACACTAAAAAGAAAAAAAATACAACTCTAGTTTTCATTAATGTCTTGTTTTCATATTTCTGTTTTCTGATTACCGAACCTATAATAAGACAACATTGTGAGAGAGAAACTAAAAGTGCTCTAGTGATGGTTGGGCCATCTGCTTGGTTAGGTTGTGGTATCTCAAAATTATTCTTAACAACTATTTTTTACGCTACTTTTTTTTAGAAATTGTGTTTTTCTATTGTTTATGTATCTAAAATACATTTTAATATATTAATACTTCAACAATTTTAGGTAGTACCGCTCACCATGTATTAAGTATTTATCCATGATGTATGTATAAACTGGTCGAAATTTATATGGATTAATCTATTAATTAAATTTTCACTTTTTCAACAATGGTAACACATTGGTCAGAATAATTTATCACTCTTTGATATCAACCTACATTAGGATAACCTTTATTATTACCAATTTGTTTGCAATGATAAAAAACATTGAACTTGAGAAGCCAAGAAAAAACAAAACAAATGGTAAAAAAAAGTAGCAAAAATGAATAAACTATTTAAGATATTTGTAGTGATTTAAATTCCACTTGGAAAACAAACATTAGTGGACAAACAATGTGGAGTTGGGAATATATTGGTAGATATCCATTGAAGAAAAAACCTAAAAAACTAATTAACTAATTAATATTTGGCATGTGGAAATTTCTTATATTTAGAAAATGCTCTCTCTTTTCCCTATAAATAGAAGAAGCAAATGAAGATATTTTGCATATCACTTGAAGAAACAAAACTTAAGAATATAATTTGAGAGAATGAAGGGTTTTGGAATTGTAGTTCTTCTGGTTTTGCAATCTCTTCTTGCTTTTGCCTTTGATCCCAGCCCTTTGCAAGATTTTTGTGTGGCAATTAATGATGACAGATCTCCTGGTATGTTATGTGTTGTAATTACATGCATGTTTTTTTTAACGTTTAAATATCTTTTGTATTTTGTTTTCTACTCGAGTTTTGATCGAGGAAAGGAATGTAAATTTTACGAAGAAAAGTGAAAATTGATTAGACTTGGAATAAGGTCGAAGTGAGTTTGATATAACTTTTAAATTAAGAATGCTTTCAGTTGTTCAGAAGCATTTTATAGTTTCTTTTTGCAGTTACTCTTTGACTTATTAACACATCACTTAGAGTGTAGTTGTGTGACTTTTTTAAGAGTTTTCAGCGAATTTCTCTATTTTATAAGTATATTTTTTTACTTCCTCCAAAATCACTTTAAAGTATGTTTTAAAGTATTTTTACCAACACTTGGAATAAGCATTATTAATTAAATGTTGTTTTCAAAGTGCCAACCTGAACATAGTTCAATGTTGACAAATGCCTCTTCTTCTAGGGTCGGCAGTTCGATCTTCTCTACTCCAATTTGTTGTATTAAAAAATAAAAATTCTAAAAAGTACTTTAAAAAAATTTCTTTAAATATTTTAAAAATTTCAAAATCATTTCTAACTAGTTAGCTAACCACCCACGTAAATAAATTGTATTTTGCATCATAACATCATCCCAAGGAAATATTTATATATTATGCTAATGTTCATTTAAACTTCCATATGACCATTTATATTTGAATAAGAATATAGTAACAAAATATATCATTACTTTAAATTACATGTTTTTCTTTTTGGCATTAATCTGTTTTACACCTTTCTTATTAATTTGGAAAGTTTCGAATATAAATCATCTGTGTACTATCAACACTCATACACGATTCCATCTTATTAAAAGTAATTAGCTAGGAGAATAATTTATATATATATATATTATAAACCTTTATTATGTCCCTTATATTTTCAATGTATTCCTTACATGCTTGATATATATATATATATATATATATATATATATATATATATATATATATATTTGTTTTTTAGTGTTTGTTAATGGCAAGTTTTGCAAAGACCCGAAGTTCGTAGTGGCAAACGATTTCTTATTCCAAGGACTCAACATCCCCGGAAACACCGAGAATCCAAATGGCTCAAATGTCACCTTGGTTAACGTCGACAAGCTACCTGGACTCAACACTCTTGGCATCTCCTTGGCTCGCATTGACTACGCTCCCTATGGCTTGAACCCACCTCACACCCACCCACGAGCCACTGAAATTCTCGTGGTTGTAGAAGGCACTCTCCTCGTTGGCTTCGTCACCTCCAATCCAGACAACAAACTTTTCACCAAACTTCTCTACAAAGGAGACGTGTTCGTGTTTCCTATCGGTCTCATTCACTTCCAGTTCAACGTCGGGCGTACACCAGCGCTTGCTTTCGCTGGACTCGGCAGCCAAAACCCAGGAGCTATCACTATTGCCAATGCTGTGTTTGGATCCAACCCTCCAATATCTGTTGATGTTCTTACAAAAGCTTTCCGATTGAATGAGGATGTTGTTACTTATCTTCAGCGGCAATTCAGGCCATCTAGTTACTAAATAAGTTTAATTAAGTCCAAATGGAAAAGTAGTCTATCTATGGGCTTATGTTTGCCATCCCTTAAATCTTCAACTTTGAAATAAAAGGGTTGTCTTGTTTTAATTTCTTCATGGTTTCGTCATGCAATGACAATATTTCAATTTTCGTCTTAACTATGAAGGTCCCGTAATATCATGTCGTAAAATATGATTAACAATTTGATGGATTTAATAACATTGAGTACTTTTTTTTAACAAATAGAGGTGAGATATTTAAACTCATGATCTCTTGATTAGAGACAGATGTCAATTACGTTGAGCTAAGCTCATATTGGCATAACATTGTAAAACAAATATAACATCAGATCAAATATTATACAAAATATATAACCTAGTTTTAAAAGACATATCGAATGCCGAACCACTTACATTGGTTTCGAGGAGTTGATATTATCGACTTAATTTAATTAATTAAGAGAGTGACCGTAAAAAATGAAGGAAAAAATCTAGAGAGAATTTCACTTTATTTCTATTTGATAATTAATTATTTAGGTCTGGCTTAAACATTTATTTATTTCTATTTGATAATTAACCATTTAGGTCTGGCTTAAATATTTATTTATAGAAATTGTCAGAGCCTAATTTGAATCCCATTCAAATTCAAGTTACACCTCTAAAATAATTCCATATTTATCTTTATTTTTTTTTATCCTTTTTGATTAAGAAATATCGTAATAGATATTTTCAGAGAAATTTCACCATTAACGGATGATGGCGTAGTTTGTTTTGTGGCCGAATGTGGATACACCCACCTCGGTTTGAGCTCCCGAAACGCATATGTCCGTTGACACCTACCATCATAGGGATCCAACTTGGCGAAGTTGGCGTAGCCGTACTTTCACTCCATAGGATAAACACATACCTAATGAAGCGATCTTTTCCAAAAAGAAAAAAAAAATATTACAAATTTCATCTTTTTTCAAATATAACACAAAGTTTTTTTTAATGTGTCATTAATTACACACTGACTTTGATTTTGATTAAGATAACTCTTGGTTTCAAGGGTTAAAAGGGTCCTAAGTTAAGCATATTTTGAATTATTTGTAGATACATTTTGGTTATAATATGTGCATATCGTAGCTTAATCAGTTTGTATTCATTAAGATTGATACCTTACTTGTGCACAATTATGAGTTATTTGAGTGCTCTTCTTGAGGCAAAACTTGGCAAAATTCTAACTTTTTGGTGGTAGAACAAAACTTGGTTGAAAACTAGGCGGCAGGAGCTATGTTTATTTTTTGCCTAACGAAAAGAGAACAAGGTCGTTTCCTTTAATTCAAACGTCCATGATTTGTGCGACAAATTAGATCTCCACCTTCTCATAGAAGTTACGACCAAATTTATGCCCTAAAAATTCCCAAGAGCTCGAAGAAGAAAGCATCCAACATTGGTGCATTTACTTACTCATTTTCTTTTCTTCTTATTTGGCCAGCATTTAATCTTTAGCTTTAGTTTAGAGAATAGGAGTTTACTTTCTCTTGTACTTTTACTTCCTTTAGATCAAGGAAGAGCCTTGTTGTAATTATAGAGAGTGAGAACTCTTCTTAAGTTTGAAAAAGAAAGGATAAGCTAGCTTATTCAGAATTCCGAGCTCAAGCACGTCCAAAACATCATTTTTCTCACAAACATCAAATTCAAGCAATTTAATTTTGTCAATAAATGAAATTTTCTCTTTCTCCAAGGATGTATTGCCAGTTTCCAATCTAACAATTTCACTTTTCAAACTAGCAATCTTATCATTTAATTCCAAAGAAAAAGATTCAATTTTCTCCTTTTTATTTCTCAAATCATTTAAATCAATTTTTAATTCGCATGCTAAAGATTTGAGATCTCCATTTTCTTTTTCAACAAATTTAATCTTCTCATTCAAAGCATATTTTTTATCACAAGAATTATCTACTTTCTCATGCAATAACATATCATTAGCTCTACTTTTCAAAGAAACATTTTTATCTATCAAAGAATTATTTTTAATAGATAAAGCACTGTACTTCTTTGATAGTTTCACATATTTAGAACTAACTTTTTCTAAATCACATTGCATGCTTTCAAATGCCTCAAATAGTTCATCATGAGTTGGGGGCTTATGAATTACCTCATTGTCATCGCTTTCAAAATCGCTCTCATCATTTGAATGAGCCATCAAGCACAATGAGGATCCATCACACTTTTCTTTTTCAAAAGTTTCTTGATTTTGAGAATTAGAATTCTCCTTCATATCAAATAAGTTATTACTACTACAAGGAGAATTTTCAACATTATACATATTATCAACAAAATTCCAAATATCATATGCATATGTAAAATGTGAAAATTTATCACATATTTTTCGATCTAAAGCACAACATATGATATTTGTGGCTTGAGTATTATAGGAAATCATTTCATCACTTAATTTGGATTTTGATAAATCATTTTCACAAATATGCATAATATCAAAATCAATAGATAACAAAAAGTTTTTCATTCCATGTCTCCAAATATCATATTTTCTACCATCAAAGAATGGAGGTCTATCAATGCAATGACTTCAAGAAAATCTAAAGTTGTCATAGTTCGAGCAATTAAGCTTTTCAAATAATTTTTAAAAAATTAACAAGACACTTAGTATTAAGATAAAATTTGAAAAATAATTTATGTAGAAGAGCGAAACCTCGCTTTGATACCAATTGTTGGATCGATATGACAACCCAATAGGGTTTAACGAAACTTTTAAAACTTTTTACTACGGTGGGCCCAAATTTAAACAAATAAGTAAACTTTTAACAAACAAATGATTTTAACACAAAATTAAACAACAAATTAAAAATACAAACACCCTGTTTAATTTCACCACCCAAATAATTCAAATATGAATATTGACCATAAACATGAATAACAAATTCTAACAATTAATTTCATGCAATTTATAATAAAGAAAATGAATTGCAAAAATTAAATAGAAGAGGGTTAGAGAAAATGACACCGGAAATTTATAGTGGTTCGGCAACAACTGGCCTACTCCACTCCCCAGGCACCTCTTGGGTATCCGATTAAGAAACTTGACTCTTTCTACGGTAGGAGCCAAACCGATAAAATACCTTTTTTTTGGAGTAAGAAGAAACCCGATCCTTTCCATGGTTTATGATCAAACCGTTACAACGCTCTTTTTCGGGCTAAAGAGCAACTCTTACAAAGAATATGAAATTTGAAGAACAATCTCACAAACTCTTTAAAAAGAGTGGATACGCACAATTTTTCACTCACAAATTTGTAAGAAAAATCTTACAAAATAAAGCCCACAAATAGCTTAGAAAAATAAAAATTGAATAACTCAAAATATCTCTCCAATTAAATCTCTCTGAAGAAATTTAGAACAAAAATTGACGCTTTGAAGAGAGATTAACATTATAGAAATTGGAAAGAGTATTGGGAGAGAATGAGTAATAAAATTTGGGAGAAGAAGGATGTTTAAATAGAGGATAAAAATTAAAGAGAATTTTTAAATCAAATTTAAATTTGGACCATTAGATTTCAAATGATGAAAGGTTGAGATTTAGTTGAATATAATAATAATAATAATGATAATAATAATAATAATAATGATAAAAATTTAAAAAATAAACCTCCCAAACTTGCCCAAACGGCTAGAATCCTTTTTTTTTAGCACGATAATATATATATATATCCTTTCTTTCTACACTTTTTTTTTCTTTTTTTCTTTCTTTATCTTATTTTTTTCTCTTTTCATTTCTTTTCACTTTCTTTTATAAACTAAACAATTTCAGCTTGCCACACATATCCTCCTCTATTCGTCCATGTAGGATTCAACTATCACGTTATCTACTTTGGGAATTTATCATTTCAACTTCATTCGACTATAACATCTTTGTTTGAGCTCCGATTTGGATAATTCAAAATCCGTTGGAATCATTGTTTCGAGTTCTACGATGGAACATTAAAATTATCAATAAACAAAATATATATTATCAATAAATCATATAATATTATTGAAGCTCATAATAAATTTATGCTCTATAACAATAATTCTTACACATCAAAAACAATTAATATTAAATGTGTTTGTTATCATCAAAACATTAATTAATTAAATTAATTAACCGAGATTAAGGGCCAAAAAGTCAACAGGTAGAATGTGGGTCTCCAAAACCCGATGTCGTAGGTTGAAGTCCTCAAAGCATGATGTATACTGAAAAGCGACATCAAAATTGAAAAATAAAAAAATAAAGAAATGCGTCAAACCCTAAACAATGTTGCTTGCTTTGAGGCAACAACGCATGCATGAGGGCATGGAACGATGCCGTTTTGGGTGATGTTGAAGCGTGCGTCCGGTCAAATCAAAATGACGTCGTTTTGATTTTGATTTTAAATTCCTCCAGCTTATTAAATGACATCATTTTGGCTATTATTTGGCCCAAAATGGCGTCGTTTTAAAATTTTCTTTCTTCTCCCCCTCTTTTCTTTCCCCGCGCCACAACAAATGGATTCTTGCCCTAATTTGTTCAAAGATTTCAACTTTTTCTCCTCCTACAGCGACCTTCTTTGAGCCGTAAGTTCGACCCCACAAAAATCCCACTTCATGAAAAAAGTCATTGTCGTATTTCGAAGGAGCTTTATTTTACTACCCACTTAGATTACAAGAGGTAAGTATGCATTTACAACCCTATTTTTTTATATGTATGGTCGTTTTTCTCTTCTTTTTATGTATTTTTGTATCTATTTTGTTATTTATGGTTGTGATTAAAGCTTATTTTAGGTATGATTTTGTTATATTTTGATACGCAACAACTCAAACGTATCGACTACTCGAGCATCTAGCCACTTGAATCCAATCGTATAACTGGTTCAACCCGAAAAGCTAAGGGTTATATAGATTACCTTTGTAGTCGTTATCTTGACAGACAAAATACTCATAATTATGCACAAGGCCAGAAACACTCCATGAGTTTGATGACCAATCAAACAACCATGTTCTCCGAAGGCTAAAATATGAGATCCTAAGTTCAAACACACAAAGAAAATCGATATTTTGGGGGAGGGGGAGTTGACAAACCTATTTGTAGGCTAAGAACCATGGCCTTTACAAGGAAATTGTAAAATAAAAATAAACCTAGAAACTAAGGAAAATAAAAATTAAAAAAATAAATGAATGAATATTCCTTTAAATTTCGAACTTACTAATCAAGTAAGGTAATCATTTCCTTAAACTAATTTTGATAAAAATAAAATAAACTAAGAGAAAATCAAAATTAAGACATTTCCTAAAATCCACCAACTTGCTAACCAAATAAGAGAAATTATTCCTTAATAATTTGATAAATTAAAAATAAGACCAAGGAAAATATGAAGGAAATAATTTACTTATTTGTGAAGAGAGGGTGGCAAGCAACATCAAATAGGCACACGCGTGGGGCGAGGGCTGACGGGGCATGATGGGGCGCTGAGTGTCACAACCATACTAGTAAAGAGTAGGTTGTGACGCCCACGTAGTGTGCAAGTGTCAACGACAAGCATATGTCGCCCATTGGGCCATGTCAAGGGCCGAGAGTGAAGTGCCGTGATGCGACCAAAAAGGATGGTGCATCACCTATCACACCATATGGATGTGCTCAAGAATGCCTAGAGAAGGCATATGCAGAATGCAAAGCGAAGGCGACGTCAGTGGTGTCGGTGACAAGCTCAACGGGGGCCAGTTGGGGCCCCGGGCCACGACCCTAGAAGTTGGGGTTCCGTCGAGAGTTTGGACGAGCGACGTTAAAGTTAGATGCATATTAGTGAGATATGTAAGCACGCCAAGTTTCGTGTCAATCGGAGTTCAAACGTGCACTCTACGTTGGCGAGTGACTCCTCGCCACTTTCGACGTTCATGCCTGCCAAGTCAAGTTTGCCTTAGAATGTACCT